>CM032475.1:14223001-14823001 GCA_019059595.1 Marasmia exigua | reverse complement strand
AACAGGCCACGCTGGAGGACAACAGAGTATCTGGCACGACAGTTCTGAACCTGCCAAGGACAAGCTTCCGGAGGGCTGCGTCGCGTTACCTCAATCATAAGTTAAGTCCCATACTTACCTAGAACAATCTTTTAAACCTAACACAGAGTTACGGTTGAGCTAGGTCAGACACGCATTCTCACAATAATATGCATTAGCAGAGTCGTAATTCCCGCCAGCTAGATCCATAATTAAGACCCTTAATCTTAATTTAATTTAGTATTTGTCATATAAAATCAACCGCTGTGTAGATATAATATGTACTTAATTTAAGCGTTCAACTTGTATTCCGGATTATATTGTAAAGGCTTAAGATTAAATTAATTAAAAAGGCATTAAAGTGTTTTCCTTCACACACCTAAAATAGGCGCCCTGGGATCATAGTCTCTCGCTCTGGGGCTGAGTGGCCGGTGAGGTAGCCCAGAAAAAGGGGTTACAAGATTGATGGGAAAGGAACATTCCATTATATGGGAAGCATTGAAATAGTGACCCCAGCTGATGGTATACAACCTCGAAGTCCTATTAAACGTTTGAAGACTATTCCACCTGAATCTGACTTCGTTAAAAAAGGGAATATCCCTCTACAAATCTATCCAGCTTCTTTTGGTACAGGTTTTTCAAACATAACAATCAAGTTATCTGAACTTGAACCGGATATTAAAAAGTTTACTACGAATGGACAATTAAATATTCTTTGGACATATAATAAACAAAAATTTTACTTTAAATGTTACCTTTTTTCCGATTTTCCTTGAATTACTACATTTACTCACATTTATGCATATATAAAAATATACCTGAACTTAATTTTCATATACAAAATCATTTTACACAATAATATGCCTCATACTATTTGAATTATTATAATTATCCATTTATTTTAATTTAAAATCAAAAGCACAAATTTTAAATTGGTAAACTTTTTTATTTATGTTATTAGCTAAACATTCGATTTTTTTTATTTTTTTTTTCATCCACTGTAACGGAAGTCTGAGGTTTCTATGATTTTGACGCTCCAGGCGCTCCACTATTTGTGTAAAATTGCATTGGATATGGTGAGATTGACCGGATTTCATGTGAACCGGACCGGATATCAACCATCCCAACTTAGAGTCTTGAAGATGAGGACCGTTAGGTAAACGCATTCTATTGGATTCTAGAAGATCCCAAAATATGTCAGCTCCGATAAGCAGATCTACTTTTGAACTCTCATAAAAACTGGGGTCCGCCAGACGTCTAGCTTATTTAATTTAAATTTTTATATAATGTTGTTTAATTGACTGTGATCTGTTTGCGTACCTAATTTAAATAAATAAATATAGTTTAGTGAAATAGCTTCGTAATAGAAATCTATCATATATAATTACATGAAACAAAGTTTTATTGGTTTTATCTTCATTAATTAATCAACTTTATGTATCCTGCAGTTAGTTACAATACTTTGTGACATTAACAAGTATTAAAGTAAATTATAATTAAAACGATCATATTTTTTTGATTTATACATTAACAATACAATTAAAACTTATCTAACATTTAGAATCTTTTAATTTTGGTTCAGGCAAGAACTGGAATCATGACATCTAAAATTACACATCTCGGAATGCTTGTTACAGTCACATCCTTTAGTAGATAACTGTAAATTGGATTTTTTACAGGAACATTTAAATAACTTTGGCCACCAAAGCGCGACAATTTTTGACATATTTCCCTCAGTGACATTGTACCTAAGTAAAGTAAAAATTAGAGAGCCTTTTAAAACCGTATTTTTTTTATTACTAAGCTATTTTACTAAACTTTTTCTAGTAATATTAGTATATCACTAAACTTGGACCGTTTTATAACTATATTCCTAGGGAGTAGTAATGAATGAATTATATTCCGGTACATAATTATATCCCTAGGGATATAACTATATGACGGCTTTATCTATCTTACTGCGACATATATACTGAGATAGAGACATATGTCGGTCGGCTAGCCAGTGCTAGCGCCATCTAGAGGAAAACGACCTATACTCAACGGCTATGTTGTACGGCCACCTTCCAGACTCAGGGTGACGGTGTAATAAAATATCAGAAATTATTTTATTTGCTATATAACAAAATTCCCAATACCTTTTATATCTCTGGTTTACTTCACATATATTTTTAAGGCTTGAGGTCATTGTTTCGGAAACACAATTTGGGTGTCTTTAAGTCGAGAGTGAATAGGCTTCTTCTGGGTAAGCACGCTACGTCTTAGACCTTATTGTCACTTTCCATCAGGTAAAATGAGGTCAAGTGCAAACCCATTTAATATATTAAAAAAACACGCTTTACTAGCGTGATGTAGAAATGCATAGTGACATCTACCGAAACAACGCCGAAATATCTGCTTGATTGCTTGAAAGCTACATCTGTTTTTTGCAAGCTCTATCGAAAACCGCTGAACTATTTTTCGATACTAATGAAGAAAGTAGCAACACATCGAACATTAATATGTCATTATTCGTTACATATTTAAAACTATGACAATTGAACTCATTCAGAGCAATGTTTATTTTTTGTTTTCCCAGGGGAAATGCGTTGCGCATACCCATTCGACGGGGGGGCAGGAAGACCGGGTTGGAATCCGAGCATGCACCGCTAGATTTTTCAAATCTATGCGCGTATATCTAACATTAACTCAGTTTAGTTGGTCTGGTTCCCCTGTCAAAGGGTTGCCAGACTCCTTAAATACAAATTTTCCCCCCAGAATACCAGAGGCAGCCTAGCCTGAGCTTGTCTCAGGGAACTATTCTCCGGCACCACCGGTACCTCTCTGGGGATAACTTTTCAATTTTGCATTCATGATTTATTCAGTCGTCTAGCCTTGGATTAGCGGATTTGGAAAGGATAGGAGGATAGGATAGGCTAGGATCTTTTGGGTTTTAGGATCAATTATGATACTGTCTGTCTGTCTGTACTGTCTTAGGGTTCTGGGGGTGAGCCAGGAGTAGATCGAGGTTGTCGGGTTTGCGTACTCGTGCACTGTCCACTGCTGCCGCACAAGTGGCTACTTCCAGTGCCCTCTGACAGTAGCGTACGGTGGTTTCTGTTACGTCTACTTCTGTGAATGTGAACTAGACCAAGATCAGGGCCGAACCTCGTGAAGGATAGTCCACCGCACTTACCTTGGGGCTCATAGCAACTGTTGCGCTTTTCTCAAACCACGCCACTTCAGCTGTTCAAATTATGTAGAACCTCCGCACACTCCCCGAAATGAATCCGGTAGAAAAAAAAATAAAATTGTGCTCCAGGCTGTTAGCCTGGGTAATGTAAGTATGCTGTATCTAAGGGACATCTGATTGGCGTCTCCGTGAGGAACAGCAGATGCGGTTTACCGACTCCAGGTGATGATGGACCGGTTCAAGATTGGAGTGCATACCCCGAATGTTAGCGACGTGCACTTTAAGTGCGAGGGAGTGCAACCGCTGCTTAGCGAGTTTCTTCTTCTTGGGCTTTTTCATGATGAGAGAGTGAACAGGCAGGCAGGAGACAGAGGAACGAGGCGCCGCAAAGCTTCTACAAAACGGTGCTGCTGTGAAACTACGCTACCAGGTGACTGAGCCGGAGCGCGGGGGGACGCCCTGACCCCCCCAACGATGTCCATCAGGCCCTCGCATCCGGTCGCCAACCAGCACGATGGCACATCCTGGGATTTTTCGCTAGTTGGCGGGGCAGCCTTTCGTAGGTGACCATTCTACTACTTGGGCCTCCTACTACCTGCGGTCGGCCAGCGGAGAACCGTGCTTAGGATCTCGCTACCCACTACCACCCAGCGCAGCAATCATGCATCGCCGTAGCCGGCTCACTCGGCGGCGCAACTGTTCGAGCTCTCCTGCCGGAAAGCCATCACCCAGCATCATGCCGGAACGCGATCTTAATCACTTGGCGGCTTGGTTTTGCTGGGTGGGTGGTTACCAGCCGCGGCCGAAGCCTACTGATAGTGCTGAGGATTTTTTCGCTGCCCAGGGAACACGTGTGGGTATCTAGAGACACAGCCCACAGACGCGCTCAGCTTTGTCTCCCACGTGTAAGTATCCTCACAGTGTTTCCTTCACCGCCGATCTACTGGTAGAAATTTGTACATCAACTTGGAAAGTTCGGGGATGCATGTTCTAATCCGAACCAACAATGGAAGTATGGAAGGCGCGCTTTTATCCACTAAGCTAAAATCGCTCTTCGCGAAATTGCTTAAACTGTGGCATCGTACATTAATCTCAGGTTTGTTTTTTGTAAGCACCCGTCCAGTATAGTGTAATTTAGTTTTTCATTACGGTGTTTGTATAGTTTTTTGTTACCATTAACTCGTGTGGAAAGTAATTAATCTTATTAATGGAGTAAGTAATTAAGAAATATTATTTATTATCTGAAAACACATGGCTGCAAAAATACAGGTGCTCTTTTGACAAACTAACAGAAAAAAGAAATACGCTGTTATATTCGTGGCAATTTATTTATAGTTATCCTGTCTTCGTCTCCTAGATTTATTTCTTACCATGTAGTAGCCCTGCTGCTACGCGCCAACCATATCGCACAACCATTCAGAGTAAAAGAGAAACCAAATAGGTTGTCCCTATCTTGCTTACCTACGCTGTGCCTTAGCACTCGACCTCATTCTTGTCCGTGCGCGCGCGGCGCTCGCACAGCCGGAACAATGCCGAAGCGTAGGCATAATGACGACGAGACAAGCGAAGAGAGGTGGTCACGGAAAATGAAAAAATATGAACTCAAATTGGAAGCCAAACGGAGAGCTCGAAGCCGGCGGATTATCTACTCAGATGATGAAGACGATGTGCAGACTGAGGGTACACTGTTTTTCTAATATTTTCATTTTTTTCCGTTGCATTCATCGGAACACAAAAATGTGTATCCATTGTATTCTTTGGTTACACCTACCGTTATTATTACAAAACATTTATTACGATCCCGTTGCATTCATCGGGACTAATTTTGAACACTTTATTATCCGTTGCATTCTTCGGATCATTTCTATTTTACAACTTTAAGTGGGTAATTTTTTTCTTACCCTCGGATGTTTAATAACACTTTCATTCCTATAATTGACTGCTTATATTCTGAATTCATGACTCGCATTTTCTGGCGCATTTTAATTATTTTTACGGGAGGTTCCGCTTATGCTGTGACCTTCATAAGCTTACCTGGTTTTTAGGGTTCCGTAGCCAAAATGGCAAAAACGGAACCCTTATAGTTTCGTCATGTCCGTCTGTCCGTCTGTTCCGTCTGTCCGTCTGTCACAGCCGATTTACTCGGAAACTATAAGTACTACAGTGATGAAATTTGATGGGAATATGTGTTGTATGAACCGCTACAAAAATATGACACTAAATAGTAAAAAAAAGAATTGGGGGTGGGGCCCCCCCATACATGTAACTGAGGGATGAAATTTTTTTTTTTCGATGTACATACCCGTGTGGGGTATCAATGGAAAGGTCTTTTAAAATGATATAAAGTTTTCTAAAAAACATTTTTCTTAAAGTGAACGGTTTTTGAGATATCAGCTCTCAAAGTCGTAAAAAGTATGTCCCCCCCCCTCTATTTTTATAACTACGGGGTATAAAATTCTAAAAAAAATAGAGGTGATGCATGCTAATTAACTCTTTCAACGATTTTTGGTTTGATCAAAGTATCTCTTATAGTTTTTGAGATAGGTTGATTTAACTGTAATTTTAGACTTTGCTGCTACGGAACCCTTTGTGCGCGAGCCCGACTCGCACTTGGCCGGTTTTTTTAGTTCAATATTAAATCACGACTAGATTTACCTACTGGATTTTTCATCCGAATAAAAATTGCCTCATAATCAGATGTAATGTTAACAATACGTAATGATATTTCAGAACATTTCGAATACGATCTGAGCCAGCAAATCCAACATGTTACACCTGAAGAAGGTTATGAAGGTTTAGTTTCTGAATATAATGGGGATACCTCTAAACCTATTGATGGCGATCTAACTGGACAATGTTTCGACCAAGAACTTGTATGCGAGCCCACTGGGGTGGACGATGAATCTTTTGACCTTGATTTGGTGCAAGCCCTGGGTGATGTGGAACCGGACACGGCCGAATTTGGTAACAACTTACACGCAGATGTAGCTAAGCAATTCGAAAAAATTCTGCTAAATGGTCTCGATAAAGGAACAAAGGAAGAGCTTTTAAAAAAGTATTTATTTCCAAAAAATTTACTTCTTGCAAAAAGTCCCGAATTAAATCCAGAGGTTAGCGGCATGTTAGCTGAAGTATGCAAAATTAGAGATAAAAGACTGCTTGCCAAACAAACCCAACTTGGAAAAGCCCTCTCAGCGTTAGGCAAGGCCATAACAAGCCTGTTAAAGAAAGAACCCGATATACCTGATATTATTCGGACATTAAACGAAACGGGTAAACTAATGGCGGACTCTCACTTCGCGGAGACAGATACACGACGGTCTGTCCTAATTCCATTAATAGATAAATCCTTAGCGGAGCCGTTCAAGGATAGAAAGAGGGATGCCTTTCTATTTGGTGACAATTTAGGTGAGCTAGTGAAGAACAGCAGAGGTATCAAGAGAACGAGTCAAATGATACAAGCATCTACAAGTTCGTCCAACAATAATTTAAACGGGAAAGGCCCACCGATGAGAACACGACTGCAACAGCGGGTCGCTCAAACCTACGGAACCTACCCATACCGGACCGGTGGGCCGAGACCGATTACGTCATATGCGACCTATCGACGCGGGGCCCCGCCATCGCGTCCACCGCGCCGGCCGCCCCTTCTGCCGCCACCGCGACCACCGCCGCCGCCGCCCGCGCGTCGGCAGCCAGCCCAGGCGCAGCGCTTCCCGCCCAACAGACGAGCGTAGTTGTACATCCACAGGTACATGCGGGCCGCTTACAATATTTTTTAAGTAAGTGGCAATCCATTACTAAAGATAATGTGGTTCTGAGCGCAGTATCAGGCTACGAAATACCTTTTATAAATCAGCCTGCACAGAATCCTCGAGATTTACCCCACCGTTCATTTTCAAAAACCGAGTCGGTTGCAATGAAGGTAGAAATAAATCATTTGTTACAAATTCACGCTATTAGAAAATGCAAGCCAGTACAAGGTCAATTTATTTCGGATATATTTTTAATACCTAAAAGTGATGGAACCATGCGATTTATTCTTAATTTAAAGAAATTAAATAAATTCGTTTTCACTGAACACTTCAAAATGGAAAATGTAAGAACGGCAACAAGACTCCTATCCAAAAATAGCTACATGATAAATATCGATTTAAAGGAAGCTTATTTTTTAATCCCTATTCATAATAATCACACTAAATATTTGCGGTTTTGTTTCAATGATGTTTTATACGAATTTGTAGCATTACCTTTTGGTCTTTGTTCAGCACCATACATTTTTACCAAAATTTTACAACCGGTCATGTCTTACCTTCGGTCAAAAGGTTTCCTATCAGTCCGATATTTGGATGATATTTTGTGTCTGGGCAATTCCGCAGTCGAATGTCAAGAAAACGCTAGTACTACTATAAATATGTTAACTCAATTAGGTTTTGTTATTAATTTCACAAAGAGCAATGTAACTCCTCAAACTTCATGTACATTTTTAGGGTTTGTTTTAGATTCTCATACAATGACATTGCAACTGACAACCTTAAAACGCGAGAAAATACTCAAATTTATAAAGAAACTTTTGAGGTTGGAGCGGATCACTATTAGACAATTTGCTCGTTATCTTGGTTCTCTGACTGCAGCGTGTCCAGCAATAGAGTATGGATGGTTACATACTAAATTATTAGAAAGAGCTAAATATTTGGCTCTTATTAAGAATAATGACAATTACGATGCTTTTATGACTCTGCCAAAAAGTTTACACATAGACCTGACCTGGTGGGAAAATAATATTACCAAAGCTGTTAATCCAATTCGTAAACAGAAATTTGATTTAGAAATTTACACAGATGCGTCCACCACAGGCTGGGGGGCAGCCTGTGGAGCTGAAAAAACAGGTGGTTTCTGGTCGGAGAACGAAAGTAACAATCATATTAATTATTTAGAAATTTTAGCTATCTTTTTTGGCCTTAAGTCATTTGCGAGCGATACAAGAAATTGTGATATCCTTTTGCGTGTAGATAACACTACAGCGATATCATATGTTAATAGAATGGGCGGAGTGCAATACCCCCATTTACATCGGGTCGCATCAACAATTTGGCAGTGGTGTGAGGAAAGAAAAATATTTATTTTCGCGTCTTACATTCGATCAGCTCTTAATGTTGAAGCTGATAAGGAGTCTAGGAATGTAAATATTGATACCGAATGGGAATTAGGCTCGAGAGAATATTCTCAAATAACTAGACTTTTTAAGAATCCTTCGATAGATTTGTTTGCTTCACGAACTAATACAAAATGTTCTTTGTATGTCTCATGGAAAAGAGATCCATTTGCTTATAATATTGACGCGTTTACACTTGATTGGTCTCGGTTTTATTTCTATGCATTCCCGCCATTTGCTCTAATTTTAAAAGTTTTAACAAAAATAGTTTCGGATCAAGCTACGGGGATAGTTGTGGTACCGCATTGGCCATCTCAGCCATGGTACCCCTTATTTAAATCTCTGTGTGTTGAAAAGCATGTAGTATTTCCCCCAAGTGAATACTTACTCTCTTCTCCTTTCAGATCAACACACCCTTTGCATCAACACCTTTCCCTGGTAGCGTGTGTGTTATCCGGGAAGGGTTCCGCAAGCAACTAATACCGGAAGTTTCTTTAGATATTATGCTCTCTTCCATTTCAAAAAATACTTTAGCACAATATTCGTGTAGCCTAAAGCAATGGTGGGAATATTGTAACCAAAACAGGATTGATATTTATAATTTTAGCATATCTTCACTAATTGATTTTTTAACGAATTGTTTTCATAAAGGATCTTCATACGGTACATTAAATAGTCATAGATCAGCCATTTCCTTAATTTCAACTAATAATATCAGTGACAATACAAACCTGAAAAGATTTTTTAAAGGAATTTTTAAATTAAAGCCTGTGTTTCCACGATATACTATGACTTGGGATCCTAACACTGTGTTAAACTATTTAGATAACTTAGATACCGATCAAATAAACTTAGAAGAACTTAGCAAAAAATTAGTTATGTTACTAGCGTTGGCTACTGGGCAGAGAACACAAACTTTGTCTTTACTAAAGTTATCAAATACTAAAACTTTTAATGGTCGAATAATTATAACAATTACAAATTTGATTAAAACCTCTGCGATTGGTAGGTGTCAACCAATAGTCAATTTACCTTTCTTTAATCAACGACCAGGTATATGTCCGGCTTCTGCGTTACAAAAATATTTGTCATTAACGGCTCCAATAAGGTCATCTGAAGATCATATTATTCTAACCGTCAAGAAACCACACAGGGCTGCTTCATCACAAACGATTGGACGCTGGTTAAAACAGACCCTATGTGACAGTGGTATCGATACCACCGTTTTCAGTGCTCATAGCACAAGGCACGCTTCGACTTCTGCAGCATCCCGTGCCGGTCTAAATGTTGATCTTATAAGAAAATGCGCTGGTTGGTCAGCACAATCAGCTGTTTTTGCAACTGTTTACAATAGACCAATCATAAATGCTAATATTAGTCTTCTAAATTCAATAACATAAATGCATAATAAAAGTTTACATTAATACAATAAAAGAATACGAGCCCAGTGTGTTAATTTAGTTTTTAATTTATTTACTGTTAGAAAACTATGTAATGTTATGTTTAATCGTAATAACTGTGTATTTTGTTAATTGTAAATTTTGATCAGTTTTAAATTTCATTATGGTAGTAGTATTATAATATCGGTGATTATGGTTAAAAATTTAGAATTTACTTTTATGGTAATAAATCATCCGTTATTTGATGTTAATAACTTTTTTTTTACTCGCAACATAGACCTCTTTTTCTCTAAACATCTACATGGTAAGAAATAAATCTAGGAGACGAAGACAGGATAATTAGATGATCAAACGAACTTACCTGAAGTGAAGTTCGATCTAAATTATCCTGTCTTCGTCGGAGAGATTTACGGTCCCTCCCTACCCTTCAACGATTTCCCCTGGATCAATGTTGCTCGTATTTATAAATTCTACTGCTCTAAAAATAATGAGGTCGAGTGCTAAGGCACAGCGTAGGTAAGCAAGATAGGGACAACCTATTTGGTTTCTCTTTTACTCTGAATGGTTGTGCGATATGGTTGGCGCGTAGCAGCAGGGCTACTACATGGTAAGAAATAAATCTCTCCGACGAAGACAGGATAATTTAGATCGAACTTCACTTCAGGTAAGTTCGTTTGATCATCTAATAAATAAAAAATGTAGGTACACCAACTCACATAATAGAAACCGAAACATATTTCAATTTTTACGCTGCAGGACTGATTCGACCAATCTTAATCCGATAAAAGGTATAGCTTTGTCATTCTATACAAATCAAATTTTATTCCAAAGATTTATCCGCGGATAAAGATAGGTTGAATTAGTCCTAAGAATAATATTATTCTCGTCCAATGACGAATATATTTGTAATCCCACCGTTGATTCTGATATCCGTAACACAGGTGCTTGAGCTACCTATCTCGGAGTCAGATCAATATATGCGATGTTGTGAAATATTAATAAAAAAAAATATTTTTCAGTATAAATACGAAATTATATGTTGTTAAAACTAAATAAGATACATATTTGAACCAAAGCTGGTTGAAATTTTGACCCCGTATAAAAAAACCTAAATTTTTAAAGATTTAATTACAATTAGAGGTTTGATTTTTTCAAGTCTTGACACATATACAAACGGAATGGACGGACAACAAAGGGATCTCATAAGGGTTTCGTTTATTTCTTTTTCAAGTACGGAACCCTAAAAATTAAGTTTCCTATAAGTTGGTCGCTGCATAACGCCTTACTGCGCCTTCCCCTCCTCTACTGTTAAATGTCCTTTACCCGAAGGATGTCTGGTAGAGCGATATGGCCACCGAAATTGTAAACAAAATTTTTGTAATGCCTATTACTTAAGTTGTGTATTTTGTGTAATAAAGTATATCTATCTATTGCGTTATTACTTACTCACATTCATGTTGTAGGTACGGATCGATACACATGTGCATTTGTAGTTATTCCGTTGAGAGTAAAAGCTTTTGACTGTGTATTCGAAGAGATAATAAAAATGCTCTCGACTCTGCGCGGAGGCACGTAGCTGAAGCCGATTTTGCTATTACGAGACTTTCAAGGAACTCTAGTCGTAGCCATGGAATGCGATATTCCATTACACCTAAGAAGCTACAGGTAAATATTCACAAAATGTAAAACACATATACGTTACGTCAAGCATAAATACTTAGAGAGAGACTTTTACAGTCATACATTTTTTACATACATACAGATCGGTTCACGAAAGATGACCACAAATGGCCAGCGTCTACGCATGTAGTCTCACGAAGAAAAGACTTAAGGTGACGGTTAAGGCACACTAGCGGCGCCTATCGATTTTAGTTTTTAGCTACTAAACCGGATCTATTTTAAACAATTTCGGGGTTACAACCTCTCAGTAAACACTTTAACTATTTATTAAATCGCCATGCACAAATGTTGGGTCCGGCTTAGTAGCTAAAAATTGAAATCGATTGGCATCGCTAGTATGCCCTACCCATCAGATTAAGCCAAAATTATTTTTAATTAAGCATAGAATGTGTTTAGTCTTAGCCCTTATAAATGTCAAATTATATATGAGGCATTTCTTCATGAGATTACATGCGTAGACGATCCTCATTTGTGGTCCGACCTATTACGTATTGTTATTTTATAATGTAGATTTAACAATCCATTGTGCATGAATATGCTTTACGAGATAAACCAAACCAAGATAACTCATGATGCAAAAATTGCACTGTTTAGATTGAGTCCATCCTTGAAAAGTAAAGTACGTTTCAAGTAATAGATACATTCTGTACATTAATTTGGTAGTTGAAAATCGTTGACAATTAAGTTTTTGTTGACAACATAATACGTTTCGCAAACACGATAAGGTAAATTGGGTCAGCCTTTTGTTTCAGCTCACTGTTTTGGACTATCAATATCAAATTATTTTCCTTTGTTTAATGAGAATAAGCTTGATTAAATTGCTGACAAATGTCTCTATAGTAGCTCTATTACAGAACATATAAAATTAACATTTAAATAAAATTCAGCTTTGCAATTGTATTTTATTAGTAACAGGTAAATAATTGCATTTTTCTCAATTTTAAAACTTTTGATTATGCACTTGTTTTAAATGCGTGTTTCAGAAAGGGTAGGCACCTTGTTAGAGCTAATATTTTGACGTTTGTTTATTGAAGTTAAGGTATCAGGCTCAACAAAAAAAGAACAGAAATGCTTGTTGTCCATTTTTTAGATAAATACAATTAAAACGTGTCTCTTTAATCACTCGATATTGGCCTCTGCCAATAAAACCTCTGCAAATATTAAAGATACACGTAATACAAGTGTTATATAAGTGTTCGCCGAGGGCAATACAGTAGCAGCCATAAAAAGGGTAAGATAGATTTTTTTTTGTAATAAACCAGCAACATAATGATTTTTTTTTTTTGTAAAAATGGCCGTGTGGTACCCGGCAGAGTAGAATAGGCCATCCTCACTCTTACCGAGGTGTCGTAAAAGGCGACTAAGGTAAAGCTGCTGGCATGATCATCAGCACCCAGAGAAGGAAAACTCTGCATTTATATCAAAACCCTCCCCAACCCGTCTGCCAAGCGTGGTGAGTATGGCAATTACCCCTCACGTGATTGAGGGGGGCCCGTGCCCCAGCAGTGGGGACTTAAATGGGCTGATGATGATGATAATGAAAATATTTTATAAAAATAACACCGCGATCCTGACGAAAAACCTCTTAAGATGTGATATATACCTAAGTAACGGTTATTTCACTCGTTAACACCCTGTTGGTCTAGTGGTTTAAGTACCAGGCCGTGATCTCGGGTATTTTTGGCAAAAAGTATATTTTGAATTTTGCGAACTTAGCTCGGTTTTGTGATCACCAATCCGCATTAGGCAAGCGTGGTGATTCAGCCTAATCCCGTAATGGTAGCGATGACTTGACTTCTATGATGGAGGCCTTTGCCCTGCAGTGGGACAACGCTGATACATTTAACTTCACTTTTCCTCCAAGATGAGCCATAGCAGACAATTTTTTATCAACTTCTAATTTTAGGTCTATTATTTACAATAAATGGTATTTCTATGAATTTATTAAAGTAAGTCGACGTCTACACGACGAATCCAACTCGGCTGGGCAGCGTTCGGGTAGCTACGCAGCATATTTTCGGCAGATCTACCGCAGTATCTCAAGACGAAAGTCTTTAATGCGTGTGTGTTGCCAGTGTTGACATATGGAACTGAAACGTGGCCGCTTACAATGTGCCGATTAAGGAGGCTCAAAGTCACCCAGAGAGCAATGGAGAGGGCTATGCTCGGAGTCTCCGTGCGTGACCGTATCAGAAATGATGAGATCCGCAGGAGAACTAAGGTCACCGATGTAGTCCAAAGGATTGCATATCTCAAGTGGCAATGGGCAGGGCACATAGGGACGGAAAGGTCCTCAAGTGGAGGCCACGTACAGGAAGTCGCAGACAAGGTGGACCGACGATCTGGTGAAGATTTCGGGAATCCTTTGGATGCGGGCGGCATAGGACCGATCTGTGTGGAGGAGAACATTGGGGGAGGCCTATGTCCAGCAGTGGACGTCAATTGGCTGAAATGATGATGATGATGATGATGATGAAGTCGACGTCCACTGGCCACCCAGATCACAACCGGTTTAAGGTTAAGAGTAATTAAGAGTAGTAAGGTTCATTTTTCTCTGACGCAGCTAACATATTTTCGGCGCTGACTGAATAAATTCTTTGTACGTATAATGTTAAACAAGTTTATAAATAGTCCACAAAATTAGCGATTTCCTTTCGTAACAGGAGCGCGAGCAAACCGCTACCGTGCATGTCAAGTGGGAACTCACAACTAACTACCTCCATTGTTGCGACTTTTAAGGCTGCGTTTCCACCAGACATAAGCGAGGATGTGTGCGAGGAATGCGTTTGTTAAGATCCAATAGAATCGCTTCACAGAGAAGCTAGGTAAACGAAGCGATTCTACTGGCTTGTAAAAGCACTTTTTTTATACTATGTCGGTGGCAGACAATCATGGGCCTCTCATGATGGTAACCGCAGCCTATGGTTTGCAACTTCAGTGGACCTCCATACGCGCTGCCGACCCCTTAAAAAAATTAACACTCCTTTTTTGAAAAACCTTATGCTGTATTCCCCCGGGGAAACCTCTGATTGCAGCTCATTCCACAGCTGGAGCGTTCGCAGGAAGAAATTCCTCTGGAACCGTACTGTGCGAGACCATTTGGGTTCCAATGTATGAGAGTGGACGCTCTGACGACGGCGGACGGTGCGGTGGTTAAATGCGGCTATTGGCGTTAAGTCAAATAGTTCCTCGGAGTACAAATCAATGTACAAGCGATAAAACACACATAGAGATTCCTCGCAAAATATCCTCTGGTGGAAACGCAGCCCAAAACTGTGGCCTAAGGCCGTTCGCCCTATCTAGTGATAGTGATGTACAAGTCTAAACATCTCGAACTTGTATAAACACTACGGCAAATACTCAACTTCTGAACCCAGCGCACATCTTGCGTAAACATGTCGGCAAATATTGGTGTCACCTTTCTACATGATTCAATATTATTTTTCATGATCGAACTGACTGAACATATTTTTGGTAATCACTTTTAAAAATATTTCTAGATTCTATTTTCTTTAATGTGATAGTAGGCAGACGAGCAGACGGATCATTTAACCTCCATTCGATTTTTATAATATTTCTGAAAACCAATTTTGTTTCCAAAGGAACTTTAGAGCCTAAAACCTCAAAAAAAAATGTATTAGGTGGTTGTTGAAAAATATATTGGTCGGATGTCTTAAAACTAAATATATTTCTTATGATATTTTATTTTTATTGTCATATTAATTTCCGCAAAACTTATTCTTCAAGCCGATATTTACGAAAATTTAATTCGACTTTAGATTCAAATTCAGAACTAGACGTAGACTCGAGAGTAAATTCTACCTACCCAGAAAATGTGGATCATAAATTTTAAAAAGTACAAAATACAGCGTCTAGAGAGGGGAAATAACTTTTACTATGGGCACAATAAAGCCCCTCCCAGGCCGCGCGCGCGGAAGCCCCAGAGTGCAAGTGTAGAACATTTAGAGCGAAATTGCACCGCTCTTGGAACGTGACTCGGCTGGGTGCAGTTCCACTGGGAACAAGCTTATTTTTGCTCGACTTCTTGAGACGAAAGTTATAGTAATATTACATAATGTTCTTATTGTAATAAATTATAGAATGATTTAAGTTTAAAATGTTTTTATAGTATTCACGAGTTTTTTGAGCAGAAATAATGTTCTTATGACTACTTTGCACTGCCTTCCCATATTACGAATACGATATTTCTTTCCTCTACCCAAAGGTTGTCTGGAAGAAATCGCTACAATCGATAAGACCACCATTGTACTCTCTGTTGCTGTTGTTTTATCATGCTTGTATTTTATTTTTGTGCAATAAAGAATCTATCTTATTATAACTTAATTTCAATGTCTTAAATCTAAGTTCAAAACTATTTTCTTAATAATTCGTGTGATCATAGATATCATCATTATCAGCCCATTTAAGTCCCCACTGCTGGGGCACGGGCCTCCCTCAATCACATGAGGGGTAATTGCCATACTCACCACGCTTGGCAGACGGGTTGGCGAGGGTTTTGATATAAATGCAGAGTTTTCCTTCTCTGGGTGCTAATGATCATGCCAGCAGCTTTACCTTAGTTGCCTTTTACGACACCTCGGTAAGAGTGAAGGTGGCCTATTCTACTCTGCCGGGGACCACACGTGATCATAGATATAGATAGGTATTAACATTGCAGTGCCCCTCCGGGGTTTAGGTTCAGGATTTTTAATTACATGAATACAATGACTATGACTATTAAGAGATTTTTTTTAATGTTTTAACAACCATTCTGAACAACATTTGTTCCATATAGATATTTTTATTATCTTTTTTGCCGGTCCGTTTGGAACAATGGTAGAGAACGCTGCCTTTGGTCCAAGGGTTGCTGTTTCGATCCCTACACAGTACAAACATTTGTGTGCATGAAAATGTCTGTTTGTATTGGTGTGGGTGTTTTCTATGTATTAAGTACAAAGATATGTATATATTTGTAATTCCGCTATTGGTTCTGATATACTTAACGTGATGTTGTGTAATTTATATTTATTTTTCGACTCTCCATAAAAAATAACCAAGTCACGTGATCGATTTTGTAAGAAAAGTTGTCATTTTTTATGCGAATTTTCAAGAGTCACAGAACAAATTATGTTGTTGATCATCATCATCATTTCATCCAATAGACGTCCACTGCAGGACATAGGCCTCCCCAAATGTTCTCCACATAGATCGGTTCTGTACCGTCCGCATCCAAAGGATTCCCGAAATTTTCACCAGATCATCGGTCCACCTTGTCTGCGACTTCCTGTACGTGGCCTCCACTTGAGGACCTTTCCGTCCCTATGTGCCCTGCCCATTGCCACTTGAGATATGCAATCCTTTGGGCTATGTCTATGACCTTAGTTCTCCTGCGTGAAATGTTGTTCAAAATGGTTGAAGTGGAACACTTAGTTCATCATCATCAGCCCATTTAAGTCCCCACTGCTGGGGCACGGGCCTCCCTCAATCACATGAGGGGTAGTTGCCATACTCACCAAGCTTGGCAGACGGGTTGGCGAGGGTTTTTAATATAAATGCAGAGTTTTCCTTCTCTGGGTGCTGATGATCATACCAGCAGCTTTACCTTAGTCGCCTTTTACGACACCTCGGTAAGAGTGAGGGTGGCCTATTCTACTCTGCCGGGGAACACTTAGTTAGAGGGATGTAAATCACAAACATATTATTGATGTTAAAACGAATTGTATGTTGCACATTGAAATTGACGCCCTGTTGGTCTAGTGATTTAAGTACCAGGCAGCAATCTGGGGGTCCTGAGCTCGATTTATCGGGTCGAGCAAAAGGTATATTTCGAATTTTTCGAACATTTCTCTGGTTTGTGATCTTATTAAACAAGCGTGGTGATTAAGCCTACTCTCATCATAGTAGCGATACCTGGATTTCTATAATGGAGGACTTTGCCCTACAGTGGGACAGTATATAGGCTGAGACTTTAAAGCTATTTCGCAACCACTCTACTTCACCAGTAGATGGAAGTACGGTATTAGTAAGTTTAATATTTAAAAAAAATTATGGATTTTGTTGCGAGTTGCGGTCCTCTAGCTTCGCGATTTGCTTTTTTTTATTGTGATGAATATAAAATTGTTAAAAAAATTAATTGTATATAAAAAGTCGTGTTACTATTTTTAAGATCAATTTCGCTATGTTAGCTGTATACGAGCAGCAACAAGCTATATGATGGAAAACTTACTCGTAAATTTAACAAATTCACCCAAATACCTACTTACTTCACGAAGTTTTACGCAGCACCTACTTATATTGAAAAGGTTTCTCTTTGAATAGAGAGCATTTGAAATTTCCCACATTTATCCCATGAATGGAAGGTATACCAGTATATCATATTTATAATACCATTATTTATTAGCTTACATGAAAAGAGCCCGCCACGTCTGGACACATTGTTATCGCTATCCTGTCATAATTCACAGCACCTATCCGCAACGTGTGAAAGATCCTCTCTTCCTATTTCACTAACCTAAAAATACCTTTTCTCTTTATTCGGAGTCTTTTTTACGTGGAAGGGGTGTTAACCCGCCGCACAACCCACAAAATGCTGGAGGCCACATCCTACTTTGGTCAGCGAGTCTAGCGGACTTAGCCAGTAGCTAGCTGGGCTGTGCTACCGACCGTTCCTCCATCCGCCACCCTGGAGACGCTCCCCTACACTGTGAGGCCCAGCGCGGAGAAAAGTGTCTTGTTTCGGAAGCCAAGTCTCGTTTCGGGTCACTCAGCCAGTGGAGTAAGTAGGTAAGTAAAAATACCTTTTAAGATTTATACAGACTTAATCCAAAGGAAATTCTAGGGAGTGCCACGCTTCGGCAGTGTTACCCTCACAAAAAATCGGTTTGAAGCTGCACTGTGCTGTGTTTCGCTGCGTGAGTGAGGGTACCGGAGGCTATATCCGGGGGAAAGGGGGCTTAAAAGTTGTAGCGTACTTGTGACTCCACTGGTGTTGTGGGCTTCCATGGGCGGCGGCAATCGCTTACCATCAGGTGATCCGTCTGCTCGTCTACCACCTATCACATAAAAAAAGGTTCAAAGCTGAGCAAACAAACGTCTAGATTTTTTTTTTAAATGTATGTGCACATTTCTACCACCAACTCGTCAGAAAGCGAAAATATCGTAAGGAAATCTGTGCGGTTCGGGTAGAACGTGTAACTTGATGGGTGGCTGTTTGTACCTATTTAATTGTGGAAAGCTTTTATTTTAAGCAACTCTGCAATGTAAGCTTTTGCAAGTCTGTAGTAACACACACAATGACTACTATAAAAACACTGAATGAGTACTATGAAAACTCTAAAACATCGATATAAATTAAAATTTAATTAAATATCAGTTATTTCAACCAAATAACAGGTCATACAAAATAGAATAGTAGCAATACAATATTTGACATTCATACATTGTAATACATATATAAATGTCAAGTTAAATAGAAATTCAGTACATAAAAATTAAATGTCATGTTACATTAAAATTTAAATTATCATAAAAATGTCATGCTACTAGATGCCAATTGAATACAAATTCAAAATGAAAATTACATTTAAATTAATTTATTATAAAATATATAAAAATCTTGTCGTTGCAGCACGCGAAACCCTATAATATAAATATAAGTTTTATCTTTAATAATAAAATATAATAAATTAAATAATTATTTTCAACATTTACCTGATGTAAATGTTTTTAGTATTTTTTTTTTCATAATACCTAACCATGTAATATTTTGCTTACCAGTGTCTGGTAAAATATATTATTTTTTTAATGCGATAGTTGACAGATGAGCAGACGGACACCTGATAGATAGTGATTGCCGCTGGCATCATCATCTCTCACCTAACCTAACCATTTTATTCAAAATATAAAATTAATGAAGCTTAATTACAGACACCTTCAAAAATAATACACTTTAGTACATTGTCACAACAATGTGCCGAAGGCTATGTTTGGAGTCTCCCTGCGTGATCGTATCAGAGATGATGAGATCCGTTGGGGAACTAAGATCAGAGACATAGCCAAAAGGATTGCATGTCTCAAGTAGCAATAGGCAGGGCACATGGCGAGGAGAACAGACGGCCGTTGGGACCGACGATCTGGTGAAGGTTGCGGGAATCCATTGGATGTGGGCGGCACAGCACCGATCTGTGTGGAGAACATTGGGGGAGGCCTATTTCTAGCAGTGGACGTCTATTTGCTGAAATGATGATGATGACATCGTCACAATACATAGTATATTTTTACTTTCCGTGTATGAAAGTATAAGTTAAAGCTCTAGTAAGTTTATAAAGTGGTTACATCTTTTTGCAGTCGACCGTACATAATTTCGAATCAGTTCTAGGTAATTTTTACAAAAAACCTACAGTATGTAACATAACAATTTTCTGAGTAAGTACTTATATTCGTCCCTTATGATGTTTATTTAATTGTTATTGCATAAATTTACTTAAATAATGTTAAAAGCACGTGTTAAAACTTGTTTCTCGTCCGAACACACATGGAAATTAACTATTATGAAATTTTCAACGGAAAACACCTGCTTCCATTCAATTCCGCATGGACGTAGATAAATTACTTGAATATCATTGTTCGTTATTTGTTCCCGGCTTTGTGATTTTCAATAAAATATGAAATAAGGCTTTCGTTCACGTGTTTACGTAGTAAATAAAATGACAAAATATTTTTGTACAGTATACATACAAGGAATTTATTCCCATTTTTAATTTCATTCGAATACTATGCACTTACAATCAATGTGGTGACGTTACATTGTTAGTAGTGTTGCCTCTTTGATGGCCAGTCCTATAGTCTGTAAAATGAATCTGTATTGTCAATGACCGCTCACAGAAAAATAATTTTTCGGTCTAGGTATATTAATAAAAATCTATGGAATGAAACTTGGTTTTCCTCATTGAATTAAAGTTCGAGCAACAGCTGTAATTTTACGGTGTATAAGCATTGGCTGAAGTAACTGCCAGCATTCCAGTCACCAGTTTTGACATAAAACCGGTTCCAGTTGAAGCCGGAAAAATCGATAGTGCACTTTTGGTAACAAGCTTTTTTAGCAGACTCGGTTTTGCAGAGGATAGCGGTAAACCTACTTAATTAGAAAACTTTTAGTTTTCTTTTTCCGCGTTCTTAATATAATTCAATGTATTTTAATTCTCTTGAATAAAACTCACACTGGACTAATTACAAAACTATAGATAACCTGATTGTTTCTGCATAATAATGTCGGTTATAATATATGTCGTTCGAGGTCTATAGTCGAAACTGGAATTCAAGACAAACTACAAAAAAAACTACTACAGATACGTCACTGTCAAATCTATCAATGTCACTCATGTCATTGTCAAATCAAGTTTTCAGGTTTGGCCAATCTTTTTGTTTTAAGCTTTTTTTTCGAAATTCGGCGGGTAGGGCTAAAACAAGCCGCATGGGCTAATGCAATTCAAAGGTTTTAAATTAGTGTCTATTAGTTTTTAGTGTACAAATGTGGTGTTTATTTGTGCAGTGAAGTGCCGCAAAGTGATCCTAATAATAAAAATTGTAAGATTGTATCGTTTTTAACACTGCTATTGTGTGTCGAGTGCGTTGTCTCGTGACAATTTGCTTGGACCTAATAGTCTTAAAACCCGCGATTGCTTTTAGAGTGATATTCGCTGAATCCGTAGGTCGATAAAACGTAAAACACCGGCGTTTTATTGAGTAACTGTGACTTTGACTGACTTTAACTGTTGACTACCTACTTATTCTCAATAAGTTACTCGACATTGGGGAATTATCTTCGGGTAGAGCCATAATAAAAAAAAACAAAAATATGCTTTTTTTCTTAGCATATGCTGGCACAATTCATGATAAGGATGTTCTCAAAAAAAAATTAATTACAAACTTTATTTTCAACTCAACTAACATTGACAAAATGTTATTTTTTAGAACTTCAACAAATTGAAATACCTATGAGCACCCACAAAAATGTGGCATAATGGAAAAGTTAAAAAAAAATATATTTTTTGAATAATTATTTTTCTTTATCGTCACCATCACTACTGTGAGACGTATAGCGGCAATCGTTTACCATCAGGTGATCTGTCTGCTCGTCTGCCACCTATGACATAAAAAAAAATCTCTGACTACGGAATCTGAGTCAGTCACCTGTATAATAAAGTTTTCCACCACTCCAGTAATTCATTCGTCCACTTTTGCACATGTTTTAGATTAACGAAATAACTCATAAGGAAAATTATCAAGTGATATTTTGACAAAATGAATAGTCAACAGTCGAAGTCAGTCAAAGTCGTAGTCACTCAATAAAACACTGGCGTTTAGCGTTTTATCGACCTACGGATTCTGCCGAGACTACTCTTAACGAAATCACAGGTTTTAAGACTCTCTTAGGTCATAGCAAGTTATTCACGTGACAGTTCACTAAACACACAATAGCAGTGTTAAAACCTTAATTCAAAGATTCTTATATAAATATCACTTTAATGTATCAATACGGGGATTAGCACGATATTTATTATGTGAAACAACATTGTGTACTCATATATTTGGCTCGACGTTTTGGCTACGTTACTGCAGCCGTGGTCACGAGGGGACTGGCGGAGCACGGCGTCGCCTGCTGGGGCCGGGATGTGAATCTTCGGACACCCTCACATTTTTTGATATTAATTCGCTACTAGATGAATTGTCAGTGAAGCCACTCCGACACACTACACGAACAGTATCGGTGTTTGTTTGCGTTAGTAACGGCCTAGCACGGGGTTTGCACTTGTTAATTACCGGATTCCATGTCGATGATATTTTAAATCCATCCTCCCGATTGAAAGTCTTATACTTCTTGATCTCAATCGCTTCACGTACTATTTTCGGGTCATGTAGTTCCATCCAATAATTAACTCCCATTTCCAGTAGATGTTCTGCTATTACCGATTTTTAACAGCTGCGATATGTTCCTTGACACGTTCTGCAATTGACCATTGCTAGCCAATTGCCAGGCAGCATTGTTGCCCTATACGACGCCGTGCTACGTCAGTCCGCTCGTATCCACGGCTGCTGTAACGTAGCCGAAACGTCGAGCCAAATATATGAGTACACAAAGTTGTTTCACATAATAAATATCGTGTTAATCCCCGTATTGATACAATATAGTTATAATGCAACGCGAAAATCTAAAAAACTATTAAATATCACTTTGAGGCACTTTACTGCACGTAATAATAACATGTAAGTTCAAATGTTGTACCATATGTTATTGACATCTGAAGTGACACAAGCTCAATACCAGATTTTCTACCAAACATTACTGATGATTAAGTTTTTATTAAGGTGACGGGTAGGTCACACTAGCGACGCCTAATTTTAATTTTTAGCTATTAAACCGCATCTATTTTAAACAATTTTGGGGTTACAACCTTTCGGCAAACACTTATACTATTTATTAAATAACCATGCACAAATATTGGGCCCAACGTGTACGCGAAAAAATTATTCACGCCAAAAACGACTCGTTTGGAACAGTGGTAGTGAACGCTGCCTTTGGTCCAAGGGTTGCGGGGTTATCCCCGCACAGTACAAACATTTGTGTGCATGAATATGTCTGTTTGTATTGGTCTGGGAGTTTTCTATGTATTATAAGTATTATATGTATATATTTGTGAATCCCTCTGTTGATTCTGATATCCGTAACACAAGGTGCTTGAGCTACCTATCTCGGAGTCAGATCAGTGTATGTGATGTTGTGAAATATTTACGAAGCGATATTTACAACTAAACATACTTTTAGTATTAACAAATAACAATATATTTTTTCTAAGTATTGAAAACTTAGATTTTTCAATATTTTTTTATGCTGATAGGTGGCAGACGAGCAAGCGGAGCACCTGATTGTAAGCAATTGCCGCCGCCGATGGACACCCGCAACACAAATAGAGTCAATAGTGTGCTAACAACCTTTAAACCCCCCTTTCCCACGGATTATGCCTCCGGTACCCTCACTCACGCAGTGAAACACAGCACAATGCTACTTGACGCCGGTTTTCTGTGATGCCATGGTTTTACTCCGGTCGAGCCTGCCCATTCATGCCGAAGCGTGGCTCTCCCGTGGTCAAAGCTTTTAGTGAAACTGAAAATCATTACCTATATTGTGCAAAGTTAGTAAATGATAGATAGATAGACACTCTTTATGGCACAACATACAAAACTTAAAAGCTAGGTAGGTATACAGAGATACAATGTACAATTTAGGCGGTCTTATTGCTGGGAGCGATTACTACCAGACTACCTTCAGGAAATGAATGTTTGTGTACACAATAAATATAACTTTTACCAGTGCTTTAAAAATATTCAGAGGTAGTTTTTATTTTGGTGTAACGTATTAAAATAAAAAACTTTATTCGTTCTACTTTTATAATCATTAGGAAGGTCCATACCTAAATAATGAAGGTAAAACAAAATTAGTGTAATAAATTTACATTTTACTCAAAATATCACGCCGTTGTTTAGATAGCCAATAAAAAAATATTGTATTTTCGTTGAAAATCTACAAAACCGCCGTGTTTATACTTTAAACTTTATAGTTTTTTCAAGACTTCGACATAATTTCTTTACTTATAAAGTTGAAAAACTGGATAAAGTTTAATCAGAAATGTCCAAGCTTTGAAAGAATTTTCCTTCGCTGAGAAAGAAGAGATCGGCCACAAAAACCAGACTGCAATCATAACTATGGCTTTGGTTAAGAACTCTGAGAAATGCTCAAGCTCGGTCAGTTACTGTAAATCTTCATTTTAGATCTATCATTGGGCATCTTTACAAGTTTTATCGGACGCAGCAAAGATCACGATTATCCGTCCAGCTAGCTGTGTATGACCATTTGTCTTCATAGCATATATTTGGGTATCAAGGAGAACTGGTGTAAATAATGACTCAAAAATTAAAGTTTGAGACATGTCAATTTGTTTAGTGAAAACATTGGAATTTTTTAATATGAGATAGGTGGCAGACGAGCAGACGGATCTACCTGATGGTGATGATGATCTTTTATCTGTTATGTATATAATAAGTTCTATGAACATAGAAACAAAAACTTAAATGTGTTGCTCTGAAATAGAGAGATTTTATTTAAACCAAAATCTATAACATAAAAAGGAATTAACAGTTTTTGTATAATTATTTTAATTGTCAACTCATGATCTTTGTCGTAAGCCCTATTTCGTTAAAAAACGTCACCCGCGATTATTTATGGTTTATCCATAAGGTTTTAGTTTAAATAAAGGCATAGGCTTTATTTATATGTATTTGTTGTGTCAATAAATGTCTCATTCATTCATTCTGATGGTAAGCGATTGCCACCGCCAATGGACACCCAAGACAACATTGGAGTCTCAAGAGCACTGCTAACCTTTAAACCCCTCTTTCCCCCGGATTAGACCTCCGGTGCCCTCACTCACGCATCGAAACACAGCACAGGGCTGCTTCACGCTGCGGTTTTCTGTGAGGCCGTGGTATCACTCCTGCGAGCCAGCCCATTAATGCCGAAGCGTGGCTCTCCCACGGTAATACGGGATACGGTGCTCACGCGCATATAAGCTACGCTTACAGGTCCAGCAGGGCTAACACGAATATTTCAAAGAATCGAAGCGCATGCGTATCGTAAGCTATTTGTATGAAAACTGAAGAGCTCCCTCTATCTTTTCTCTCATGTGGAATTATAAGATTACAAAATATTGCGCGGGCTCGCTGCGAATTCCTTGAATATTCGTGCTAGCATCTCCGTACGGTCCCGTTGGTCTAATGGTTTAAGTGACCAGGTCGTGATCTCGGGGTCCTATGGTTCAATTCCCGGGTCGAGCACAGGTAATTTTCAAAATTTTCGAACAAAGCTCGGGATTAGTGATCACCAATACTCAATAGGCAAGCGTAGTGATTAAGCCTAATCCCATCATAGTAGCGATGACTTGATTTCTGTGATGGAGGCCTTTGCCTTGCAGTGGGACAGTATATAGTCTGATACTTTTTCTCTGTGCGGATCCCCACTAATCTGAACGCCAGGTCAATAGACGCTAAGCTACGCGAGTTAGTCTATCGGACATATAGTTAATATTACTTTCCGAACAAAATATTTTCCGGTGACATTACCACTACTTACGTTTCCTACGTAACTGATGCGATTTTCTCTCACATTAATAATGTTACATTGACATCCCCCACACATTTAATAACATTTGTATTCCCAGTGTAGATGCGTTACATCACTCTGTGATATACATTCGCCATCGGCAAAGAATAATAAGTAGCCTAATTTAATTCACTTTCTTGCTCAATGCATACTCATTATGTTCCATATACAGGGAGTAAATACTACCAATCAAAGGTAGGAAGAAAACTGTGCCATCAGTAAGGTGGTAACCGCCACGAGATCTCCTCTTTAAGTCAAAATGCTTCCCATGTGCATTGCATCAGCAAAGGACGGTTAAACAGATTAATAGATAATGTAAAGATTTCGTCCTAAAATGATTTGGCGACGGTCAGCAGACAAGTACGGTCAGTTAGTGGTCACCAGCAAAGTACAGATAAACTGAAGAATGTACAGGACTTTGTGAAGTGAGCGGGCAGCGTTTATCACCATATCACTTGAGAGAGACTTTTGAAAGAATTATCGTATTTCCATAAAAATGCTGTTTCGCTACCCACGCGCTCCGCGCCGCGTCTGTAAATAGGTATCAGAGTTAAGGTGACGGGTAGGGCACACTAGCGACGCCAATCGATTTTAGCTTCTGAACCGGATCTATTTCAAACAATTTCGGGGTAACAAGCTCGCAGCAAACACTTATACTATTTATCAAATAACCATGCACAAATGTTGGGTCCGTTTATGTACGAGAAAAATTGATTCACGCCAAAAGCGACTACTTTTGGCGGTAATCCGAAAAGCAGACGAAACAGTTAACTGTAAGTACTTGTACGCTAGCCCGCGTACAAGTCAGCTTGGAGTGTTGTTGCGCTGCTGTAACTCGCAATGTTTGTACGTCGCAAGTAACTTGCACGAGTGAGATAATGCATAAGTCGAGTAACTGCCTACTGACAAGCCAGTAGCTCACACTATGTAAACCAGTCTGTACTATCATTATGTACTTCCGAAAAATCTCGAAAACTACAAACAAACGACTGTACTTCTTCTTGGCAATATTGCCTACAACAGAGCGTTTTTCAAGGGTTTTAACTACTCTGTATAATGTTTACTCACGATATTTTTGCTTAGGGGTTACCAAAAACCACCCACGGATCGATTTCTATAAAAACCCACCTCGAGTAAGTACTCTCCGTGCCCAGCTGTGGGGATTTAAAAAAGTCTCACGATCCCGCGTAAACAAATGAGATGGTAATGACGACAGTATTCCGTTCAGCGGAGAGGGAATACTCGATATTCTAATGCCGGGTAATAAAAGGCTCGTATTAGCATCGGAAACGCTCGGCCAGGAAGGCTTTCCAGCAACAAACAGTAGGGAATTAAAGTGTTTGGAAATTACTTTGCAATATCTATTGCATTTAAAAGCTATCAGTGGAGATGCGTTTGTTATTCTCGGTAACGTTATAAGCCATCGTTTCAGAGCCCAGGACTGGCTTGGATTATGGTCCATGATTAGGTAAATCTGGGGATAATAGTGAAAACCCACTAGGTGATGTACAAAACTAAGGGCCTGTACAGAACAAGGATTGATAGGATTGGATTTTTTAACGTAAAAGTAAAGTAAAGTATCAGCCTATATACTGTCCCACTACAGGGCAAAGGCCTCCATCATAGAAATCAAGTCATCGCTACTGTGATGGGATTACGCTAAATCACCACGCTTGCCTAATGCGGATTGGTGATCACAATCCCGAGCTATGTCCGAAAAATTCGAAACATACCTTTGCTCGACCCGGGAATTGAACCCAGGACCCCGAAATCACGGCCTGGTACTTAAACCACTAGACCAATCAGGCGATTTTTTAACGTGATTTGTAAAATTTACAATTACTGCCTAGCTAGCTATAGAAATAAGCAAATGATGGGAGGTCTTTTTAGAGGCGCATAATCTCATCCACTTAACTATCATCGCTCTAGAAACTTCACTCGTTAACTGCAATTTAATAAAACAGCATCTCTTATACCAACCATTCTGCACAGCATTTGTTTTATGACTTGTTAATTCAGTCGTAAGTTTTTTTTTAATTAAGATTTATATTAGAAAAGGTAGTAAAAGAGGTGTAAATGTTTACCGATACAACCTGTTTAGTATTTTGAATTTCAAACTTGCATTTAGTTGAAAGCAAAATTCAAAGTTTTGAGACTGATCCCGCAATCCATGACTTATTCTAGGAATAATAATCTTGAGAGGAAGTAACTAACTACTGATATTACAATTTCCTTCGAACTTATAAAGTTAAACTTTGAGTTTTCGAATTTAAGAGAAGCTCACTGCAATCGACACCATGGCGATAATATTGACAGGACTAGTTAAGTTCTTATAGTCAAAGTTAAAGTATTTTCTTTGCCTAGAATAGGTACACAAGATGTCTTTTGATAGATATATAGATACTCTTTATTGCACAACATACTATACTAATTACACGCTCAGATGAGGAGGTGCATAAGATAGATGTAAAGAAGTTCTCAGGCCATGCTCATACCAAGTGGTTTACGAAGCTATAATATAATGACTTAAGCGGCAGTGGCGCCATCATTTCCTAAGCGTGGCTCTCCCACATTTAAAATGTGTGTTGCTTGTTATTCCCGATTGCGCCTAAAACCATCGATTTGCATCCTAGGGTACTCTTGGACCACGATCCAGGTTTAGTGAGTCAGATAATTCAATAAAACGACAACTGTCGTCTGACATTTGCTACCCTTAGACATTGGATTCAGATTACTGAATCATGGTTGAATTACACGTTTTGTAAATCTAAGACAGATGTGAGTAAGACATCGTGATGTCTCACCAATGAAATCATGTATAAACATACATAGATTATTATACTTAGATGGTGAAGGTTGCGGGAATCCATTGGATGCGGGCGGCACAGGACCGATCTGTGTGAAGAACATTGGAGGAGGCCTACGTCCAGCAGTGGACGTCTTTTTGATGATGATACATAGATTTCATGAAATATGCATTAATTTGAAAAATCAAACGTAATGTTGGGCTTTGAACGTATGACTTCCCGTCAAGTAGGCAAATGCCCTTATCCAGTGAGCTACCAGCACTCCCATCGCTTGTACGTACACAAAACTAGGAAGAACAACTAATAAGTAAGGTTGTATAGTTGCGAAGATTTCGCAACATGTTTTCTTCGGTTAAGTATTAAAAACATATTTATCCTTTTACAAACTTGTTTTGAACCCTTACGCAAAGTTACTCTTTCTTTTGTTATGATCGGCTAACCCAGACGGAAGGTAGAGTACATAAGTAGGTACCCAAGTAACTACAAGCACAGCTGCAAGCTTGCAATAAAGTCTATTGTACACGAACGAGAAACAGGTCAGATCGAAATCAAGCCCGGGCCTGACGTGCATTAAAATATTTTTTTCGAGCACGTTCATTTTAAAATATTAATACAACTCTATGATTACATTCGGCGAAATTACGGGTGTAATTTTAATAAACTTCAGTGTGTGAATTTTTAAATTACGTTAAACGTTGTTATCTCAGCCTGAGCCTTTCTTTATTGGCCACAGAACACAAATCAAACATGAGTGACATAAATACACAAGTATGACAAATTCTTTGGCCAACAATGCCCAACCTCAGCATTTGCTGCAGTGGCCGAAGCCGCTGCAGCGCTGGTTTTCAGGCAGAGCCGTACGTGCACACATACATAGCATACAATAGGAAAGAAGATACTGGTACTTAAAAGTTAACTTATGTGGCATACTAAAACCATTAAGAGTTTATATTTGAAAAACGCTCTTTTGCGTTAGGTATCCATAAACGTAACCGGATGACATGAATCGGAAAACCTGCTATTTTTAAATCTGTGGGAAAACCTGATTAATAAAACCTATATATTTTCACATGTGGGGAACAAGTCGTATGTGGGACTAAAACAGTAAACAAAAAATCTGGGGTGTCCACTTTCCATCTCAGTGAAAACGCGATCTTCTCATCTGTTCTCTGCCAACAGCAGTCCAACGAATGTATTTATTTATCTATGAGCATAGACTAATTATCTCTAGGCATCTATGCCTTAAGATAATTATTGAAATTAAAGTAATGCATTAGTCCACTAAATAAGTTATACATTTATTTTTCAAAAAGTTGAAACTAGTTCCAAATATCAACAAGACCGTCAGCCCTTCGCCAACAAACTCCAGCAAATTTCCAATGCTGCTTTAGAGATTAGGTAATCTGGTGCTCTTCGCGCAAAATCCTGAATAGCGTCTAAAACTTTATAGTCCCGTATCTTGAGCATCATAGCTCATGCACCAGACTATTACATATTGAGCGCTGAGCTTTATTTAGTAACGTTTCTTATCAGGAGGTGGCTCCTTGTGAGGTGTAAAATTTAAAGGAATCACTTGTCTACGTCACTACCGGATGGAGTAACTGCTTATCTTCATTCATTTATGTCTTTATAAATATTTTCTAAGAAAAGCAACTTATGCGACCATTTTTTTTTTTCAATGCATAGCTATCTACAACATATCATACAATGATCTGATTCCTATTTCAGTAAGTACATATTACATCCAGGCCAGACATTTTGACCGTGATAGAGCTACGCTTCGGCATGAATGGGCCGGATCGACCGGAGAGATACCACGGCCTCACAGAAAACCGCTGCAAAGCATCACTGTGCTGTGTTTGGCTGCGTGAGTGAGGGTATCGAAGGCTTAATCCGGGGAAAAGTTTGGCAGCGCACTTGTGACTCCAATGGTGTCACGGATGTCCATAGGAGGCGGCGATCGCTTACCATCAGGTGATCCATCTGCTCGTCTGCCACCTAAGACTTAAAAAAAGACACTGAACAACGCAATAATTGTTCATTATTTATTAAATAATCATGCACAAATATTGGGTCCGTTTGCGTACGCGAAAAATTGTCAAAAAAAGTGGTTACTTGTGGCGTGAATCAATTTTTCGCGTACGCAAACGGACCCAGATATTTGTAGCATGGTTACTTAAGAAACAGTATAAACGTTTGCCGAGAGGTTGTAACCTCGAAAATGTTTAAAATAGATCCGGTTTAGTATCTAAAAATTAAAATGGATTGGCATCGCTAGTGTGCCCTACCCGTCACCTTAAGTATGATTTTAAATCGAATTACAATTAAGTCTTAAGCTTATCGTAATATTAGAATAGAGTATCTCCATTTTTAGAGTAAGCGTTAGTTAATTACCTACTTTATCATGTCTTGTAGATCAGTTCCAACATTTATTAAAGTTAAAGTTGTGCTGTGAATTTCGTCGTGAAGTTCAAAGACCTTGAGTTTATTTCGGTCTAGTGCGTCTTATAACTAAGAAGTTTAATTAGATTAGGAGGAAATTCTAATTATTTGATTATGTATAAGACAACCTAGCAACGTCTTCGCAGAAAATAGGTCTGAACATGAAATTGGACAAGTCCAAGGTCATGATCAAGAAACACTTAAACAGTTAAATTTTAAATTTAAAAATAACAAAATCGAATATAAAGAAAATTGTCGGGAATACAATCTACTGACACTTGAGGAGCGACGTATGTTGCTTGACATGGGCTTGCTGTACGACATAGCGCATGGACGCGTCGACAGTCATGAACTTGTGGAGAGAATGACTCTGTGTGTTCCGCGGCGTCGCACACGACAAACGAATCTTTTTGCAATCCCTCCCCATACCACTAACTATGGGCAAAACGCTGTCCTAACCAGAATCTTTAATACTTATAATAAGATGGTTTCGGGGGTTGACCCCTTTATTTATCATAATAAGAAATCCTTCAAGGAATCTGTCAGGAAAGTAATATGGTAGTGAATAGTTTAAGTATAAACTTTGTGACTAGTCTCCATTGATTTATTTCAACTGGTGCGTTTAAGTTGCTGTGTATGCGTGTGTGTTCAATTGTGTTCTCTTCTCTGAGTTGCGCTCTCAAATGATTAATTTTTTCTTTACCACTTGTTATTTTAGTACCTAGCTCCTAGTACCTATATATTATTATTTCATGTTATGTCAATACTACTTAAATTTAGCACTCTACTCTTAAGTATTATGTGGATAACTGTTTTGGCCTAATTTATTTTTATATAATGTAACAATTTGTGCTTGTATTTTGTAAATGGCTGTTGTTATTCCTAAATAAATAAAATAAAAAATAAAAACACCTCGACCCGAGACTTGATGTTGTCAATTGGCCTCTTTTTAAAGTTCCGTTTCCGATTATATTTACCTTGCGCCGATTCTACAATTAGAAAAAAAATCGAGAAGGTGACCAAGAGAAGTTCAGCAGCATTCACCAAGCTGCCTAACTGTGTTGGGTCTTCTCATCGTCTCTACCATAATGCACTTTAAACTAAGGTTATTTATCGTGTGTCCTATTCGTTAAGGTGACGGGTAGGGCACACTAGCGATGCCAATCCATTTTAATTTTTAGATAATAAACCGGATCTATTTTAAACAATTTCGAGGTTACAACCTCTCAGCAAACGTTTATACTGTTTATTAAGTAACCATGCAAAAATATTGGGTCCGTTTGCGTACGCGAAAAATTGATTCACGCCAAAAGTGGCCACTTTACAACAACAAGTCTCGGATCTATCGAATGTCAAAATTGATTCATGCCAATAGCGGCCACTTTTGGCGTAAATCAATTTTTCGCGTACGCAAACGGACCCAATATTTGTGCATGGTTATTTAATAAATAATGAACAATTGTGTTTGTCCAGTGTCTTTTTTTTATGTCTTAGGTGGCAGACGAGCAGACGGATCACCTGATGGTAAGCGATCGCCTCCCATGGACATCCGTGACCAAGAGAAGTTCAGCAGCATTCACCAAGCTGCCTAACTGTGTCGGCTCTTCTCATCGTCTCTACCATAATGCACTTTAAACTAAGGTTATTTATCGTGTGTCCTATTCGTTAAGGTGACGGGTAGGGCACACTAGCGACGCCAATCGATTTGAATTTTTAGTTACTAAACCGGATCTTTTTAGAACAATTTCGGGATTACTACCTCTCGGCAAACCCTTATCATCATCATCATCAGCCCATTTAAGTCCCCACTGCTGGGGCACGGGCCTCCCTCAATCACATGAGGGGTAATTGCCATACTCACCACGCTTGGCAGACGGGTTGGCGAGGGTTCTGATATAAATGCAGAGTTTTCCTTCTCTGGGTGCTGATGATCATGCCAGCAGCTTTACCTTAGTCGCCTTTTACGACACCTCAGTACGAGTGAAGGTGGCTTATTCTACTCTGCCGGGGACCACACGGCAAACCCTTATAACAAACCCTTATACTATTTATTGAATAACCATGCACAAATGATGGGTCCGTTTTTGTACGCGAAAAATTGATTCACGCCAATAGCGGCCACTTTTGGCGTGAATCAATTTTTCGCGTACGCGTTGGACCCAGTATTTTTTTCTTTCCTTGTAATTGTCTTCTTCCTGTTGTATGTATGTGTGCATGTAAGTCGCCCAAGACTCCACCTGAAAACCAGCGCTGCAGCGGCTTAGACCACTGCGGCATATGCTGAGGTGGGATCTTGTTGGCTACAGAATCTGTCTTTTTTGTGTATTTATGTCACTTGTGTTTAAATTTGTGTTCTGTGGCCAATAAAGACATCTTTTATCTTTAATTTTTTAGTATTGTTGAATTCGTGATCATTTTTTTCATTTAAGCGTACAAACGAGCAAACGGTAGACCTGATGGTGAGTGATCACCCCTAATAACCACTTTTTTTTAAGATCACCAGATCGTATCTGTTCGGAAACACTACCGATGACAGCTAGTTTCACAGTTTCAAACTGTGGTTGTACTGTGCGCGGAAATGATGTTTTGAAATCTTTCTTCACGTCTCCTTAAACACTTTTATCCTCTGCACTAAATGGATTGTTTTAATTGAGTCAGAAGAATACACATTATTTTATCATTATATAAATATATAAGTAAACCATCAATTGACGTCTGGTTAAAATGATTTTAACACATTATTAGTACGATTACAAGAATCTAGTAAAAGTGTACAATATTATACTAATAGCTCTAACTATAGATAAGTAGGTACACAAGCATAATAAATAGTATGAATATTTTGTGAAGTAAACCAAAAAAAATAGAAGTCTCGACTTTTTTTTTGTCTTAGTTCACAAAAAATTCATTTGCCTTCGCATAATGTTCCGAGTTAAAGTTTTTAAAATTTCAACACTTCTGTTTTTTAAGACTTTCGAAGTTTTCCGTTTCAGTACTTATCGAAAATACATAGAATTGGCATCGTTCTGCATTAGCTAATTATACGCATTTAAAGTTCCATGATTGCTTTCCCATTAAACCCACATAGCAAGCCGTATGCAGAAAATGTTTATACTTACTATGAAAACACAGTATTGAAACGTTAATTTATATAATTTAATATCAAACCTACGGGTTTTAAATGTATATTTTTGTTGCATACGGCTCAAGTATTCCATAGAAACTCGTATGATCGTGCAGAGAAGAGGAATGGGCTGTTACTATACAGACATGATCCATCCTGCCAAAATTATCACCTACCATCAGGTGAGGTTGCAGCCTAATGTTTGGCTATTCTAAAAAAACTCAGATTATTAAGTGTCAAAAAAATATTCAAAATTAATTATCATTTATTATATTTACGTAGTTGTTTGATTTAATTTTTTTCACTACGACAAACCATGTCGCAGCTCTGGGGCACTAGCATAATCAGTGGAGTGACGAGTGCGATGCCAATGAAACTCCCCTTCGCAGTGCCATAGAGTGAGCTCACTCCATGGCATGTTACGCGACCTTAAAATGTTGGTCTAGGCGTACTCTGAGCTTCAACGTCTTAGCACTGTGTCATTAAGCTACTGTTACACATGCTTATTTTCATGCTTAGAACATGCTACTTTTGAGCAAGTGCTACTTAATAGCGTGTGTGGACGAACGTGCTACAAATAAACATTAAAATTTTGAGCATGCTCAAAAATCGAACACCGGTCGATTTTTGAGTATACTTCCTGAAGTGTGGGTGGACGAGGGAGAGAAGCGGAGTGCTTATCACGTGTAACCTTGTTTGCTTATTTTGAAGCATGCTACAAATGAGCATGTGTAACAGTAGCATAAGGTAACGGGTAGGTACACTAGCGACGCCAATCGATTTTAATTTTTTGTTACTAAACCGGATCTATTTTAAACAATTTCGGGGTTACAACCTCTTGGCAAACACTTATACTATTTATTAAATAACCATGCACAAACGATGGGTCCGTTTTTGTAAAGCGGTCACTTTTGGCGTCAATCAATTTTACGCGTACGCGTTGGACGCAACATTTTTGCATGGTTATTTAATAACTAGCATAAGTGTTTGACGAGAGGTTGTAATCCCGAAATTGTTTAAAATAGATCCGGTTTAGTAGCTAAAAATTAAAATCGATTGGCGTCGCTAGTGTGCCCTACCCGTCACCTTAAGTGCGTTATTTACACCAACACAGTTTCAGTGTTAAAAAACCCAGGTGGTTTACTATTGAATTCTAACTAATGTTATAATATCACGCTTTAATTTTAGGCAGGTGGCTAAGCAGGTCATATTCAGACTAGTATCACTGCGACCAGTTTGATCTGGTTGTGATCGCCACTTTGTTACATGTCGGTCCCAAATCCTAAACTTCTCAGAAAGTGTATTAATTGTTTGCGACTGAGGTCCCAAGCTTCATCGGGGCTCAAAAAATTCTTTCCCCGATGTTAGCTGATGGTATGAGGATTTGAAGAGATAAGACGAGTTTTTTGGTAAACTAGGTACCCAGGTGCGCGAGCGTGTGACACGGGTGTCATTCAGGAGGCTATCGGGATGACTCGCAGGCCGGCGCGTATGCGCGTAGCTATACATATAGTTTAAGGTGCATCTTAGACAAAGGGCCCGTATTCACACGCATTCGCTTAATTTTTAAACAGACAGAAATGTTTTTAGGTACATGGATGAGAAACAAGGTAAGATATTATACTGCTTATTACTTATTTATCGTTAGCTTTAACTTAATCAAAATATGTTTAATTTTATATTTAACCTTTTAGTTTCAGGTACCCATCGTCAACAGTTCGCATTCAGTGATTATGTGTATAGGGGTTTCATCCGCTTACGCATAAAACAATTTCATTAACTCCTTAATTATATTATCTAGACATTCCGTAGCGTACCGTTGCTATTAACAAATATTGCTTACAATTTAAGGGTCTTATTACGCTTCAGTAGGGCCACCAACAGATTTTTACTGATTGTAATGTAATTAAGACATTAAATAAATAATCGTATGGCGTGTTACATTTTAGAAGGAGTTTATATTATATAAGACATATCATTATTTATTTTAATTATAACTATTGTCTAAAAGTTTACATCCAGTCCACACAACCAATCGACAGCTTCAGGTGTCAGATTATAGAGGTCCCCAGGGTCGCCCCTGTAGCGTCTTTTAGGACATCGCTTTACATTGTGGTCTATGGTCTGATCTTCAATTCCGCAGTCACACAGTGGGCTATTTGTCCATCCCCATTTGTGCTTTAGGTAATTGCACCTGGCATGCCCAGAAAGTAAATGAAAAATGGATTTAAAATAACAAAAAGCTTATTTCACACACGCTGTTCACGTCAAAATCATATCTAGCAAGATTTGAAATCTAAATATCCATAATTTTTTTTCTTGATATTTTTCATACAACCGTAAAAGGCCTCTTAACAAAAATACTTACCGAATCCATATGATTCGAATGGAGCAGGCTTATTATTGGGGTATTTACATTTAAACGGTCGTTTAGCAAAGGGTAAGAAGCGCTTCTATCTCGCTTGAGTTATCATAGAGTTATATTCAACAACTTTGTATTTTAGTATTTTCCAATAAATTATTACAGCGTTTCATATTTCGATCTATATTTTTTATTTACGACTGCTGTGATAATAAATATTAAATTTATACTTTTTATAAAGAGGTTAATCCTACGAACAGCGGCAACGCTTACAGGTAATCCGAAACGCCTGTGCGATGTAATCGACACCTAACGCCATCTATTGGAACTAGCGTCACAAAACAAAGTGAGGGCGGGCCACTAGTAGTTGATATTAGGGTATTTCTCAGGGTAAGCCAAAGATTTAAATCTTCGGTGAAAGGCACGCTTCAGCATGAATGGGCCGGCTCGACCGGAGTTATACCACGGACTCAGAAAACCAGCGTGAAGCAGCACTGTGCTGTGGTTCGCTGCGTGAGTGAGGGTACTGGAGGGCCAATCCGGGGGAAAGGTTGGCAGCGCACTTGTGACTCCATTGGTGTCGCGGGTGTAAATGGGCGGCGGCAATTGCTTGCCATCAGGTGATCCGTCTGCTTGTCTGCCACCTACATATTACATAAAAAAAATATTTTATGGTGGCTTGTATTAATTTGGTATTCCTAACCTAAGTACACTTTCTCCAAGTGATTTCCGCAATTAGCTCTATCCGACAACCACCTTTGCTCGAAGCAAGACTTAACCCCAACAATTTAACAAGTCAAATAAACGGGTAGCATTACCAACTTTGGAGCACGCCCCAATACAACCCGGAAAAGTGATTTAAGGATATCATAAGTACGAACTAGGTACGTACTGTCGAGCCTAGAGGTACGTTCAAGCCGATTTTTAACCCCCGACGCAAAAACGACGGGGTGTTATAAGTTTGACGTGTCTGTGTGTGTGTGTGTGTGTGTGTAGGGAGGGAGTGTTCTTAGCTATGTCCAATCCAAGATGGCGGCCGTCACCAAGATTTGGATTTTATGTTTTAACACTACTCCCACAATATGGGTATCATATAAAAGGGCTTGAGTAGCAGAATATATTAATTGGGAAAAATTTCAAATCCAAGATGGCCGCCGTCAGAAAATGACGGATAACCTATTTGTTGCTCCAACTGCTTCAATATAGGTATGAAATGAAAGAGCTTTAGTTGTGTCGGGGGTTTTTTAAATTTTCAATTTTGTATTCTTTACAGTTATATTTAAAGGTATTTTTATACTATGTTTGTGGCAAACAAGCGTGCAGTTTGCCAGGTGGTAAGCGATTACCGCAGCCTATAGGCAACTCCAGAGAACCTACATACGCGCTGCCAACCCCGTAAAAACCTTAAAGTGTAACAGTAGCACATACTTATTTGTAGCATGCTAAATATGAGCCTGCTTAAAGAACTTTCCACGCCGTGTGGTCCCGGCATATTAGAATAGGCCACCCTCACTCTTACCGAGGTGTCATAAAAGGCGACTAAGATAAAGCTGCTTGCATGATCATCAGCACCCAGAGAAGGAAAACTCTGCATTTATATCAAAACCCTCGCCAACCCGTCTGCCAAGCGTGGTGAGTATGGCAATTATCCCGCATGTGATTGAGCGAGGCCCGTGCCCCAGCAGTGGGGACTTAAATGGGCTGACGATGATGCTGAAGGAACTGTCCACATTTGCTATTAATAAGCATGCTATTACCCATATTTTAGCATGCTTAAAAATAAGCAAACGTATTTACACGTGCTAAGCACTCTGCCACACTCCCCTTTCGACCCGCACTACAGGTAACATGTTTAAAAATCGACCTGCTAGCGATTTTTGAGCATTCCCAAAATTAGCATGCTTATTGTGAGAATTATTATTATTATCATTTTCAAAGTTTAAACTTTCTCCCTCCTGCTACAAGGAGTGGGTAATTTCCTGCTACGCGGACCTAAGTCAAGCGTAACAGGGTGGAGTGAGACTGATGTCAATACAGATGACAAGAATTTTCGTGTTATTCGGCATGTATTATTATTATTATTTATAGCACGTCCGTCCACACATGCTACTAAGTAGCACTTGCTCAAAAGTAGCAAGCTTTAAGCATGAAAAAAAGCATGTGTAACCTTAACACTCCTTTTTAGATCTATCACAGATTTGTTTTCTTTCTTGCTAACACAGGCAGACGAGCTAGCGACCCATCTGATGGTAAATGGTAACCGCCGCTCAGAGACATCAACAATGTCAGGACACAGTCCTAGTAATGCCGCTGCATACCGTGAAAGAAAAAGTTTTTTCTAAATCTCGTCTAAAAAAAGGACATGGGAAAGTGATCAGGGAACACTACTGCTAGAAAATCATTAAATTTTGCACGAGTTTGGGAATAATCAGCTCGGGAAGCGTAGCGTTCTGGAAGAGATTGGTTCCAGATAGAATGGGTGGAACTTATTTCGGCCTTTAGTCGTGCGATTTAAAAAATGATGACCCTTAAATGATTACTGACCGTGACTAATTTGTCCATGAGATCGGGATCCCTAACAATCCACTTTTGACAAACATTCCTATGATAGATGAACACTCATGTTTGTTCAGTGTCTGGGCGTTATAATTTGTATTTTCTATATTGTATTCATTTGTCATTTCCGGGATAAGTACGTTTGTAGATTATAGATGATGGATTTGGGAAGTCTGTTAATTACAGTAAAGCAACCTTTGTAACCCTTAGATAACAATACCAACTAGATTATTTTTATCGATATTATCTAAGTGTCTAAATCGCTCAATATCGTTTCGTGTGATTCTATTCGGCAGCAGTTTAATGAAGTAATTTTGAAGATTTGGAATTGCAATTGAATTTAAACGACACCGAAAGAAAGGCATGTATGTACATAAGTTTTCTCTGTAAGCCAGCCCAGTGGTTTGTGTGTGATTGTAAATTAGTTAAAGTAAATACGAATACGTCAAGCAAAGCTCCTAGCAAAGAAACCAAAAGCTCTATGCATAAACTCCGCGTAGCACATAGAGCTATGGAGCGGTCCATGTTAGGCATCAAGCTAAAAGACCGCATTCCCAATACAGAAATAATATTACGAACCAAGGTGGTGGATGTTGGGAAACGCGTTAGGTCACTCAAATGGCAGTGGGCAGGGCACCTGGTTCGTCGAGGTGACGGTAGATGGAGCCAACCCTTAACACACTGGTGGCCAATGCAAGGGAATCGAAAAAGAAGACGCCCGTTAACCCATCCCGTGGGGTTGACGACATAGACAGAGTGGTAGGTAAGACCTGGATGAGGCCAGCACAGGACCCTTGTGAGTGGCGAGCACAGGAGGAGGTATATACTCTACAGTGGGATCACAATACAGGCTGATGATGATGAAATACGAATACGAAGTAAAAAAATGTATATTTCTGTTTCTTACAAGTAAATCGAGCAGAACAATGCGTTTCTTGTCACATCACTATGAGAGAGTAAACGGTAAATGGTAAACTTGTACTGTTCGCCAGTGCTAATGCAAAGGGCGTGTCCAGTCCGGATGCGGACGAAACGCACGACTTACCCCACAACTAACCCCTCAATATACCCACAGGGTAAACACCCGAACTAAAAGCCGCCTCTTAAGAAATGAAGAGAAATCGCAACTTGAAATCTACAAGGATTTAGGGAGTGTTCTGCATGAAAAAATAGTGAATTTTTCGTCGAAATAAAATGCAATGGAGCGTGGGTGTGTTTGCACTAGCTTTGTAGATGCTTTGTCTGTGCAATACAAAGAAAACGCTTGATAAATAAGTGCTTTTAAAAGAATATAGCATAGGTTTTTCAAGTCAAAGATGGAAGATTTCTTTAGACGCCAATAGAATTCTTTGGTACAGGGTTTTCAAATAAGGTTTTTCACCACAATGGGCAGACCAATCGTTGATCCAATGATCTTGTGAAGGTGGCGGGGAAATAGTGTATGAGGTTAGCGGGTGACCGAGAAAAGTGGCGAAATAAAGAAGAAGCCTATACTCAGCAGTGGGTGTATGTGAGCTGATATGATGATGATCCCTTACACATTTACATGTATTTTTCAAATATGAAGGTCAAAACGTTGTCGCGTTGTGGAGCATAATGGACTATACGACAAAAAAAATATTTTACCATTTTTATATGCTTTTTGAATAAAGAAATAAAAAAAAGATGACCCGTATTTTTTAGTTCTTATTGAATAAAATAATTAATAAAAGATAGATAAAATGCAGAAAGTGACGTAGTGCTGTGGCTCTACATAGGTGATGTCTTTGCCATACAATTCAATAAGTTGTCATGGTCATTGTCAATGTTTTTTTTTCTTAGTCTGTGGTCAATATGGATTACCTCTTTTTTCTTAAGCCAACGTCAGCAAAGGCGTCATTAATTTGTCATGCCGAGCTGTAACGTCACACGGCGATTATTACAGATACATTTTATTTAATTTCTCCTGAAATATCTTTTGAAAAATTCTAAAACTATTTTTCTTACAATCCTATAAGGCTAATCTAGAAAACGGTATTTTTCATTAAGGATTTTTTTTTGTCGTGTTGTCCATTTTGCTGTCCGCTAACTAAAAAATCGCTAAGCCACTGAGACTCCTGTGTGGCTTAGCGGCTTTTTAGTTAGGATACGGCAGAATTTTAGTTTGGCATTAGGGCAATCCCTCGAACCTATTTGTCGCGGCTTGGCACACCATCGCCGCGTTGTGGACGCACTAGCTGCCATAAACAAGCGCATATCCGGGGCTCGGGAATGACGATAAATTCAACCAACTATCGTTAAAACAACGAACAGCTATGTGAAAGCAGTTAACCATAAAACAATACGGATTTTGAATTTTTAGTGTGCTAAGTTAGTCTTACAAGCAATGACGACATGTTTACGTCTTATTAAAGTACAGCTGTAATTCGTTTTGAGATTTTGGCGTTGCATTATAACTATAATTAAAACGGGGATTTAGTCCACTTACGACCACGGCTGCTGTTACATAGCCAGAATGTCAAAAAAAAAGTGAGTTTAATAAACGTTGCGTTAAACCCCGTTTTAATTAATTATACCTACGTAGTTAGAACTGTAATAACTTAAACGTAAGTTTGTGGGTTAGGCTCTGGGTACTTTTCACAAAATTCTATTCTTGACCGTAAGAGAGCCACGCTTCGGCATGAATGTGGCAATCGCTTACCATCAGGTGATCCGTCTGCTCGTTTGCCATATAAAAAAAATCTTTTTTGATGGTAGACCCCTTCGCTAGACGAGCCAATCTGCTCTATAGTTGTGTTAAGTGTGGACATACAACGAGCCTACTATGAGCACAATCAAATCATTTTGTGTTTGTCAAAAAACCAACAGTAGCCGAACACACTCACTAACAATTCTGGCTCAGCTTATGCTCTGCTCTTGATCAACTCCTCCATTAGGTAAAACTACGTAGGTCCACGCTAGAGGCTTGGTTCTTATATGCAATGATAATTTTCTTGGTTGTCAATGCTATACGAAACAAAGATATATTGATTTACCGGTACATAAGTTTAAGTTGCATGTAAAAAACTGCCTAATGCAGAAAGGCTACTATAAAGTAGATGATTATTTGAATGATAAGGATTCCTGGACATGTTGATCTCTTCGCCTGTCCTCTAATGTATAATTCATTTTATAATTTTTCTTTGAGGATTTATCTAAACGTTATTGATTATAAGCATTGTATATCATACTGTCACTGTAATCATAATTTGTATAAGAATGCAAATTGTAATTACCATATTATTTGAAAAGAGTAACTTCTGAGTTTCCTGCTGATTCTTCTCGATAGAATGTTCTGTATGGACTTAAATTGAATAAAGACATTTTTGTATTTGATTTTGATAGGCTAACAAGCTTAGTCAAAGTTCGTATAATGTGGACCGATATTTGAGCTTCAGACCGTGTGGACCGATTATGACCTTCAAAATTGAATTGAATTGAATTGAACCAAGGATAGGCTAACAAGCTCAGTCAACGTTCGTATAGTGTGGACCGATTTATGAGTCTCAAACCGCGTGGACCGATTTATGACCTTCAAAATTAAATTGAATTGAATTGAATCAAGGATAGGCTAACAAGCTCCGTTAAAGTTCGTATAGTGTGAACCGATTTATGAGTCTCAAACCATCTGGACCGTTTTATGACCTTCAAAATTCAATTCAATTATTACTTTGACTGAGTTTATTAAAACTCAGTCAAAGTTCGTATAGTGTGTAAAAAATTATGAGCCTCAGACGAGCACTTGCCTCATGCTCGACTATGCTTAATTCACTGCCGGTTTATCGAACACAAAGGGATTACTTGGAAGTGATTATTGGAGCTTTTTTGGACGTCTACAGTTATCACCCGAGCAGAATAGCTAAGTTTTCGCTCATCGACTTTCCTAGCGTAAACTCACCTTTACCACAATAAGATAACCAAGCCATACTCTAGTAGTGTACACGATACGCTAGAGTACTCTGAAGACCCATTTATTCGCTTCACAAAACAGTTGCAGGCAGATACACCTACAGCAGAATATCAAACGCCTCATACCACAAGGACTAACTATTCCAACCATGAATAAGCGTATATCGCCAACTCTCAGATAGCGATAAATTCCCCGAACAATTGTTATAAAACAAGACAACGAACCAAACCACTATTGTGCAGCGCAATACGAAAGCACTTCAGTGGAGCGCTAAAAGCTTCGCTAGTTGGGTTCTACGCCCCAATGTTTTATATATCAGACTTTTACAAACAAATTCATTGATATTTTTGGTATAGAAAAAGACAACAAAACCTTGCGAGTAAGTAACCATTTACTTGGAAATAATTGGGAATGAGATTGAAATAGAAAGAAAGAAAAAATATTAGTATTACTTTCGATAGCACAACGCATTTGAGTTCAACTGCACACGTAGAAATTAGAACATTTCCATCAAAATTCGATAAAGTTAAATACTAGAAATAAACTCATACAGACTTCATAAGATCGATAATTCATTTGTAGGAATGAGTATTAAAATATTGATAGAATTACCACAAAAGATTGTTGATTTACCAATGCCTAAATTTAAAACACATTAAAAATGATTTTAACGGCAAAAGCCTATTATACAGTTTAATCATCAACTGTATAATAGGCTTTTGCCATTAAATGACAAGAATTTGTGGAAATGATAAACTGTTCGCCTAGACCCATGACACTGTAATCGATATATTCAATGTTTGACATAAAATCAATTTGTACTTATAAAATTTTTGGCGATTAAAAAGAGTAACTGGCGAGTTTCTTGCCAAATCTTCTCGTCTGAATCAACTTTCCGATTCCGGTGGTAGAATCACATCACATTTATTCATTTCTTAGTATATTTTTTGTATCGACACATATGTTTAATTACATGTATAATATAATGAATTTTAAAAACAATCAATTGTTAATTTATCTTCACAAGATCGATTTCAAAAATAAGCTAAGCTATAAAATATGTACTTTTTATAGGCTAAGTATATTGGCTCTCTTCAGCCTGATGGTAAGCAAGAGAAGAGAAGATGTATAGGACTTGGTCACAATAATATTATTTCACTGTAAGAGTAGAAAACGAATAAATTTTAATCAAAAAAAGTCCACGTTAAGTGAATAAAGGGTAAGCCTTTTTTCTGCAGTGGGATTTCGTAAAACAGTAAAAAAAAATGTGAATAGCACAATCCGTACCATTCCACTTGAATTGAATTTCAGCGTCGCGCCTTCCTGCGCAATCTACACAAGACGTCAACACACGGCGGGGTACCTAGACATTAATAAAATATAGTTATTTATATTCATAGAGTAAAATAGTCCGGTTATATCAAAATTTATGTATGTAAAACCAGCATAAAGGAAATAATTAACAGTAAAAAGAATAAGACAAAATTTATACAATTTTCAGAAAAAGTAAATAAAATATGTGTGAAACATAACAAAACATAATTACTGGAATAAAGCTGACAAACTACAGAATAAAACAAACAAAGGAATGACAAAGGCTTCGAAATATATCGAAGGGAAAAGATATGAAAAAAAAAATTAAATGAAATGCCGTACCTACAGAAGTTTAGTTTACTTAAATACGTAGCTACCTCAATCTCAATAAGTTGTATTTACTTAGGACGGGTGAATTATTACGCAGCTCGGAGTTTAGCTTGTATTTGTAATACTATATTGTTTCACTAAATTCCTTTGATGTTTTTAATATGCTTCAAATGAAACTTTGTTTCTCTAATTTAGAGATGTAAAATATTTTGTAGTTCAGCAGACTAGAGTTAATTAATATTCAAAACATTTGCAAAGATGTTGTCTATGAACTCTTAATTAAATAAAAATATTGCAACAAGATTTTAAGAACCTTTTGTATTTTATAAATATTTTAATTATCTTTGCTTGCTTTTAATAATCATCAACGCTCTTCGAGTGGGATTCGAACCTATACAGCTAGGGCAACAAAACCCAACATTTTTCTTGATGCATACAGTAATAGTATTTTTTAAACTAAATTAAAGTTCCTCGATACAACTACGTTTCCAGAATTTCCATATCAGCTCAAGTTTTAAGTTATTCACAGAGCAAATACGGAACATTACAAAAATATGGCAAATATATGGCCTATTTAAAACTTACACGTTATTTATACCTTTACCTGCAAAAAGCAAGTAAAAGTATAATGGTATTGTTTTGTTTTTATTTGTTTTTAACCCCCGACACAAAAACGACGGGGTGTTATAAGTTTGACGTGTCTGTGTGTGTGTGTGTGTGTGTCTGTGTGTCTGTCTATGGCATCGTAGCTCCCGAAAAAATGAACCGATTTTAATTTTGTTTTTTTTTGTTATAAGATAAATAAGGAGGGAGTGTTCATAGCTATGTTGGATAAAATCGATCCAAGATGGCCGCCGTCACAAAGATTTGGATTTTTTGTTTTAACACTACTCCCACAATATGGGTATCATATAAAAGGGCTTGAGTAGCAGAATATATTGATTGTAAAAAATGTCAAATCCAAGATGGCCGCCATCAGAAAATGACGAATAACCTATTTTTTGTTCTAACTGCCTCAATATAGGTATCAAATGAAAAAGCTTTAGTTGTGTCGGGGCTTTTTTAAATTTTCCGGCGGTGGTGCCATGGCCAGATATTTGTTTCCCACGTAGCTGTCAGGTTTTCGCAGGACATGGCCATACTAAGTCAGGCGATAGGCATACTCTTCAGCAGTTTGTCTGCTATGTCACGGATCTGAAGGCTCCCACGTATGAGTGAGTTTCTCACGCGGTCTTTTCGCGAAATTCCTTTATCATCGTTATAGCTATATCATCGTTATAAGCAGCAGACTCAGTGGGTATATTACGTTATTTAGGGGTTAAAACATGAAATTGCCGATTTGTATAAATATTTTTTAAAAAGCTGTGTTTTCCATATTAACATTTTATAAAATTTTCTAAATAAATATTAATGTTATTGTTTCATATTTAACTGTGCTTTAATGGGCAACGTTTAGATACATTTAGAATAGGTATTCAGAAAAAAAAAGCGATTTGTTATAAGAGGTAATATGTTTTGACGTCATAATTAAACTGTTTGGTTGTATTTCTTGTCACAATGCTTTTAATACACCTGGTAATAAGCAAAAAAAAACACCAAGTTGTTATGACAACACAAAAAGTTTAGTGTATATTTATTTTCTATGATACCAACAGGTGTTTGATGTCGATTTCCTTACCAAACTAGGACGATTCACTTATAAAAGTTTTAACATTTCCGACATTGAATTCAAGCCGAGACGCAAATTAATGCCCTGACAGCTTAGTTGGCAGTTACGACCACAAAAGTCCTTGACTTACGCTCCATTTCCTTGCCACGTGTCAATAATCTACAACAGTGGGCCCTGAACTTTATCTCCGACCCTCAGATATCTGATCGCGGTGAATGTTTAATTGCCACCCTTTGTGTTCATGTGAGTAATATCTCGAACTAACTTTTGCCCGAGGCTTCGCTCGCGTTAGAAAGAGACAAAAGTAGCCTACGTCACTCTCCAACTCTTCAACTATCTTTACATAAATCACGTCAATTCAACGTTCCATTTTGCCATGAAAAAAGGACATACAAACAGAAAGACACACACTTTTTTCATTTATAATATAAGTTAAATAGAAGTATGAAATTGCCGTTTTTTTTCTAGACACGACAAGTCTAATAATTCAATAACACCCCTAAAAGTTATTGTGGTATATTTTTATTTTGATGAAAGACCATATTTCTAAGGTGTGTTATGAGCAGATCAGATAACATTATATTCTTGACGCAGAAAAAAAAATCTTGAAAGTGACTCTTATTTTGGTAGGCAGAATTCACGCTTTCAGCGTTAAACAAACAATGTAACTAAGGATAGTCCCGGAACAAAATTCGTGCCAGCACCTTTTCACATTGGCGTGTTGGAACGGGATGACATGAGCTTTAGTGCGGTAATAACTAGATCGCTATTTGTAATAAGGTGGATTGACTCTAACTCCGCTAGGTCTCATCCAGACTCCCAAAGCGTCAGCAGAATTGGCTCTTATACCTGTTCGTATTTATACTTCCACACAAAGAGGTTTGAATCCTGTTTCCTTATTCGTACTGCGAAACAGTGGAATCAGTTGCCTGAAGAGGTGTTCCCTAGAGGCTACAATTTGGGGGTTTTCAAAGCGCGAGTGAATAAGTAACTTTTAGGTAATCGTGCTACATCTTAGACCATATTATCACTTACCATCAGGTGAAATATGGTCAAACGCTTACCTAACTACAGTAAAAAAAAAAAAACTTCTGTATTTACTCAGCTGACTCAGCGATATGAAGTGAGTCTTGGCGGAAGTTTCGCCTAGATTCACATTCTTATCGCCGACATGTTGCTCTGTCTTTATATTTATAATCCACAAACAAGTGTACCTACCTATTTAGGTAGGCCTATCGTATCTTATAGGTAACTTATTACTTACATTATGCTATTTCATAATGTCGTTTGAAATTAAAGTGGCCACTTAAGCATAAATCATACTCGCGTGTGCAATAAGCTTGAAAAATGAAAAAACCTTTTTTATTAAAATGTCTTGAACAATTTTTTATTTACTGTCGCAATCTCATGTGATTTCATTACAATCAATAGGTAACAATTTGAATGTTTAAAAGCTCGAGTGAACTTTCCGGATTGCAAAATATCCAGTCAAAGGGCTTTGTCTGCAAAAAGTCCTAATCAGCAAAATTTTGGAGTAAGGCTTTCAAATTCTTTGTAACAAATGCTTTTAGAAATTAAAGTTAAGCTGTATTGTTAAAATGTATACCCGCACATGTGGATCGCAATACGAACATCGTGTCAAAATCCGCGGATACGGATCTTATTTTCTTATTCAATCGGAGTTCGCGAGTCACTGAAACCATATGTTGACGTCTCGGCCTCTGCAACGATAAGTCATTATTTAAACTTTCGTTGCGTGGGTATTATTGTATTTTTTTCGTTTATTGTCTAGTATGACAATAATCCGCAAAGATGCTTGCAATGCAACTTTATTAGATATTTTTAATGTAGCTGATCGTTCATTCCATCAAATGAAAGTGAATAATTTCCTTACTTATACTTTATTTCTCCCTCGGATATCCGCGGATATGGATACCCGAAACATCACTAGTTGCTATGCTTAAAATTTACCCTCTATTACATTCCTTTTGCAACAAATCTAGTGCAATTAACTTTAAAAAGTTTTCTTAGAAAATTTAAAAATTTAACTGAACCTGGAATATAAAACGATCTAGCAAAAGATTGTTCATGATTAATGCACGGAATCTCAATTTTAAGTCGCGAATTTAAAACTAATAGTATGTACGTTTAATAGCATCTTTTTAAATTTCATCAAAAATTCCGACCTACATTGGATTTTAATGGAACATAATTTAGTCGCTAACACTGAAGAATTTCAGCTTAATAACTGCATACCGAGTAAATTACCGTGCAATTACGCAGTCTTGCAATTGCCAGTATGTAGCTACTGTTCCTGGAAGGGGCATTAAAATTGTTGAGTTGCTTGTAAATTACATTTATGACTCACTCTGTCATTCTCTCAAGTGTAATGAGTTTGTTGAGTGACTAAACTCAAGTATGTGTACAAAAAGATTAATTTTATAAAACACAATGAGTAAATGTTTGAAATGAAATGCGTGTAGAGTAAGTATAGAAATGACATCTCCGCATTTATAAAAAAGGGAACATTTAAGTATAAATTACTCATTCTCCATCCATATTTCAAATCGCGATCTTAAGTTATTGTCCGTACTAAAGTTCATGTCATCCCGTTCCAACACGCAATGTTAAATGGGGTTGGCACGAGTGTTGTTCCGGGACTATCCTTAGTTTACGATTTGTAATAAGAGGGTCTCAGTTTGCGGGTTAGACAATGACGTAGGAGCGGAGCACTCAACGTTTTTTTTTTTCAACGTATCGTCAGCATGTCTTCAAAAAACATCTTCAAAGTCAGCTTAGATACACTTACATTGAGTTAATTTTGCCATTCCTCTAAATATATATTTTAACCCCCGACGCAAAAACGACGGGGTGTTATAAGTTTGACGTCTGTGTGTCTGTGACTGTCTATGGTATCGTAGCCATAAACAGACACACATACACACACACAACAACGAACCGATAACAAATGAACCGATTTTGATTTCATTTTTTTTTGTTTCAAAGATGAATAAGGGGGGAGTGTTCTTAGCTATGTTGGATAAAAATCGATCCAAGATGGCCGCCGCCACAAAGATGTGGATTATATGTTTTAACACAACTCCCACAATATGTGTACCTATCATATAAAAGAATTGAAGAGCAGGATATATTTGTTGTGACAAATTTAAAATCCAAGATGGCCGCCGTGAGAAAATGACGAATAACCTATTAGTATGTTGAGTGACTACACAATTGGTAGTGACCCTGCCTCTTACGCCAAAGGTCGTGGGTTCGATCCCCACCCTGGACAAACATACGTGCGATGAACACTTGTGTTTGTTCAGTGTCTGGGTGTAATATATGTATTTAAGTATATATTTGTGTTCCTCTGTTGTCTGATATCTGTAACACTAGTGCTTAAGCTACTTAGTACGGGATCAGAACAACGTATGAGATGTTGCAAGAATTATTATTATTATTATTATTATTATTTTGTCGGGGTTTTTTTAAATTTTCAATTTAATGTTTATTTAAAATTTTATTTCGGATTTTCATAAATGCAAAGGCTAAGCAATCTTTATGCTCATATCGTAAGTATCAAATCGTTTGATCTTCACACTCAAATGCATCCAATATGCAATACTGTTTCCCGTACAGTGCCCCAACAATTATTATGCCCCTATTACCCTGAAGCTGTAGTCATTATTTCTCGCGTTATAGTTTGTAATAGTTCCACTCGATTGCTTTGTTCCAGTTTCCGAATGAGAAAATGTGTAAACATACGAGTACAGTCTTCCAATAACACATTTGTTTTTACTGAATCCCGTTAAACTAAATGTTTAACGACCGTGATGAACGATGTGTAAGTTTGGTAAGTCAACTCATCCAATTCAAAATTAGAATGGTATTCTTAACTAACTTCATGTTTTTATTGTAAAGATAAACGGGACGCCTATGGCGGTAATTCCGCTTTGATTTGACTTATAAGTCAAAACTTCACAGTAGCATTTTTTTCTGATTTGAAATCAGCAAAGAAGTCGGATTCAGACCTCTTAAGGCCGATTCAACCAATCTTAATCCGATACTAGATCTATATTATAGCGCTGTCATTCAATACAAATCTGACGTTATACCATAGGTTTATCCACGGATAAAGATTGGTCGAATCGGGCCTTAGTGATAATAATACCGGAGAAAAAATCACTCGGCATGAAAAATCTCTGTTATATCATAATTGATCACTTAAACCCTAGAATAAGATAATAATAGTTAGTAAAATCTCCCAAAACACTATTGTAATTTTTATTGTTATTGGGTTTAAGAAAACGCTTTCGTAACAAATTTTGCAAAAGTTTATTGATTATTATCAGATGTTTCATTTAGAATTATGTAGTAGCTTGCTCTCAGTTCGTTTCGGGCCATTAGTTCAACTTTATACCAATAGATGGCGCTAGGTGTCGATTACATCGCGCAAGCGTTTCGCGTTTTCGCATTACCTATAAGCGGTGCCGCTGTCTGTAGATCTGTGTTATATAACTAAGAACTGCTTCGGTGTGGGAAGTGGATCGCAGTGCGACGGCTGCGCTTAGGGTCCCGGGTTCGATCCCCAGGTCGGGCCAAAAAATTGGTCGGTCGTGTCACCCTGGTGTCACATCGGAATATGAGGGTAAGGGAATAGAGTGCACTTGTGTTTGCGCACACACTTGAGCACTATAATATATCCTGCGTACGTGGCTGATCGTTGAGACTGGCTGCCATAGCCGTAATTGGTTGGAGGATTACTTACGGTGACCTCATCGGCAGTTATACTTGGTGATCGAGCATAGCTATTGCCGCTGATAAATTAGCAAAGGGTGCAATTTTCATTAAGGAAAAAAGGATCTAACCGATCCTTAATTAATTGACGAATACGAGAAGGCCATTGCTAACGATCCTATTAGTTACCCCATACTGGTAGTTACGCCTATTACCTTTGGTATAACATGAGTACTTACGTAAAACTCCGAAAATTTTAGGGGTTTCTTAGATGAATTTGAACGGCCTTTTCGGTTGTTTTAAGGTTTCAAAGTAGTATTTAGTGGTTTTCAATTTAGATTGGCATGGAAAGTGCAATACCGCAATTTGACACAGCTTTTGTGTGTCGAGTGAGTTTTTTCGTGGACAGTTTTTAGGATTCCGCAGCCAAATGGCAAAAAACGGAACCCTTATAGATTCGCCATGTCTGTCCGTCTTTCCGTCTGTGTGTCCTATAACTATATTACCAAGTTTCAATAAGAGCTATATTATTGAAACTTGGTAATTAGATGTATTTTGCTAACCGCATTACGATTTTTATATAAAAATTGGAAAAAATAAAAAAATGGGGGGTCTCCATACTTGAAACTAAAACTCAAAATGTTTTTTTCATCAAACCTATATGTGTAGGGTATCTATGGATAGGTCTTTAAAATGATGTTAAGGTTTTTAAGATCATTTTTTTCTAAACAAAAAACTTTGCGCAAGAGACGCTCCCAAAGTATTTAAATTGTGTCTACCCCCCCCCCCCCCCTAACTTCTATAATAAAGGAATTATAAAACTAAAAAAAATATATTATGTACATAATCATGAAAACTACCAACGAAAATTTGTTTGAACTAGATATAGTGAGTAGTTTTTTTCAATACGTTATAAACCGTAAACCGCAATTTACCTTCCATATATCTTACTTGCTGCTACGGAACCCTTCATGGGCGAGTCCGACTCGCACTTTGCCGGTTTTTTGTATTGTTACAATCTTACACTACCTAGATGGAAAGTATAAAGTGTACCGGAAAATTAAAGTAATCTTAATGACGAAGTTCTTTTATCTGAAAGTATCACAAAAACTGCGTTTTTATCAAATCTGCGAAGATTTTTTATGTATTTTTTTATTATGTGATAGGTGTCAGAGGAGCAGACGGATCACCTGATAATAATCGATCTCAATCTCAATCAAGCGATTGCCGCCGCTCATAGAAACCCGCGATGTTGAGTCACAAGTGCGCTACCAACGTTTAAACCCCCCTATCCCCCGGATTAGGCCTCCGGTACCCTAAATCACGCAGCGAAACACAGCACAATGCTCCTTCACGCCGGTTTTCTGTGAGGCCGTGGTATCGCTCCGGTAGAGCTGGCCCATTCATACCGAACAACGTAGGTATGTGAGAAATTAGCTCTGCAAGCGCAATCCTAGAATGCTAGGAAAGATTGATTCCAGATAATATGCATGAAACTTACCGCGACGTCTAGTCGTGTGATTAAAGAATGGTGACTATCAGAACACTCTCCATGGTAAACCTTATTGCACTGTCTGTGGTTGTTGTATCATACTTGTATTTTGTTTTTGTGATGTAAAGAATTTCTATCTTATGCCTGCAGAAGGTGCAAAGAGAGCCGAAATCTCTTCACTCCTGCTTACCGCGTTTCGCGCGCCAAATTATCCGTGAGATCAGGATCCAAATACAGTGTAATGCATTTTAGAAATATTAGGTATTTCTAAAATGTATTTGGATTGGAGTATCTCTGAAGGAACGCATCAGAAATGATGTAATCCGACAGAGAACCAGAGTCACCGACATAGCCCACCGAATTAGCAAACTGAAGTGGCAGTGGGCTGGTCATATTAGCCGCAGAACTGGCAGCCGTTGGAGCCATAACGTCCTTGAGTGGAGACCGCGACACGGTAAGCGGACGCCCTGCGACAAGATGGGATGACGACATTCGAAGGCTGGCTGGTGTAGTCTGGATGAGAGTGGCCGAAAATCGGGAGCAGTGGCGTGCATTAGGGGAGACCTATGTCCAGCAGTGGACGAGTGTGGGTTGCTGAAGATGATGATTTGGATTGGAGGCTGTCATATCAAGAAAATTAGTCAAAAACGTCACCAATCAATTAAAACTACCGTGAAATCGTTAGTGCCGGCACCCTATTAGCTCCACCACATCGTTACGTGTCTCTACATAACGATTAGGACCACTTACAAGTCCGAGGCGGGCCCGGAGTACAGTTTACATGACATAACATTACCATTAAGTGATCAGATAGGAGCAAGCTCAGTGGATAAGTGCGCGTTGCGAACAGAGGATTATAGGTTCGAATTCGAATGCACCTTAGATTTTCATTTACACGTTTCGGATAGTTACTCAATTGTTGAGAAATAATTTCGGTCCAGTTGATTGATTGTGTTCCTTTTGACGGTTGCGGAGGCCGTCGTTTCATTGTAATTATCGGACTTCCCAATCTTGAATCACGATCTGACGGCACCCCGAGCTACGGCTTTGGACTCAACTGGGAATGACACGCTGAGACGAGTGAGAAAGCGATTTTTGCCAGTCTTTAAAACTTGTCCATCTCAATTAGACCTGCCTAAAACATATCTTTCAAAAGATTGGAGCATTTGCATCTAAGTCAGTGCAAAGATGCCGAACAGTGAAATGCTTCATTTGAATCATTAGGAACATCAACTCTCAGATAGATCTGTGATTAATTGATTTTGTTACGAATAATCGTTCCCCTCGTGATGTATGAAATATACTTATCTCTTTTCCCCGCGTAATAAATGGAAGGACGGTTACCGATTCACCCCGAACAGCCCACTGCTTACTCTTTCGCTCTGAATTTGGATCGTTCCGCTCATTCGGCTCACTCGGATCATTCAGTTCATTCGGCTCACTTGGCTCATTCGGCTCATCCGTATCAGTCAGCGCAATTACTACCAGGTACCGATTGACCACGAGATCCATTTGAGTCGAATTAAACATTCGGAGCGAACATTACAGATTCGGAACAGTATATCATCTGGCTGAGTCGGATCACATAATCGTTTCAGTAAAAATCCACTTCCTTCTTCATTCCAAATACCAGCTCAAAATGGTAATTTTGTGTTTCAAGGCCCTTTATTTCAGGAACGCGTGAAGGTCATTATCCTCATCTCATCATTTCTGGTTGCATCTAAAGCTGTCACTTCGGAGCCCTTCGGAGACCTATGCTTAGACCAATATTTACAACTTTTGATGTTCCTTTTTGCTAAATTTTATGATCCTATGACAACGCGTTTTTTTATCTACTAAGCAATCAATAAAATATGCGACATAAAAGGATATAAGTATATTATTCTAAGCCCAAAAGACAAGTTATTATGAGCTTTTTACGTTGCACAATGATTTCAATTAACAATTTTATACTGAGATAGATATATAGATACTGTTTATTGTACAACAAGTTACAGATGCTATAAGAATGCTATAAGAATTGGTAAATAAAATCTGTTCCACAACTTTGAGGTAAAAGAAAAGTAAGACAACGAATCGAAAAGAGGTTAAACAGTGCAGATCCGTTATTATCAAAAGGGTGTTAAAAATATTAGCGTTGATTTAGAAGTTTAATTTCTCACGGCTCCAACGAACTGTCGACTTGAGTAATTGATATTAATTTCAGCGCATCTTTAAAAAACCGGCCAAGTGCGAGTCGGGCTCGCGCACAAAGGGTTCCGTAGCAGCAAATATAATAAACTTATTATGTCAATTTATACACCTGGTGAATGGAGCCTAAACTCTCCCGATATTTTGCCTCAGCCATCGTTTTCAGTGTAAGCACAATAACTTAACCAAAATTACAGTTAAATCAACCTATCTCAAAAACTATAAGAGATACTTTGATCAAACCAAAAATCGTTGAAAGAGTTAATTAGCATGCATCACCTCTATTTTTTTTAGAATTTTATACCCCGTAGTTATAAAAATAGAGGGGGGGGGACATACTTTTTACGACTTTGAGAGCTGATATCTCAAAAACCGTTCACTTTAAGAAAAATGTTTTTTAGAAAAGCTTAAAGGGTCCTGACGGAGAACAAAGTGCTCCTAAAAAAGGGTTCGAAATTTTCCTGTTGAGGTTCGGAGCCCTAAAAAAATCAGATAACACACCACTTTATTGCTGTTGACATTCCGCAAGGCCGCACGCGGGAAACGCACGCGATTTGTCAATTTTCCGGACCATAAATTATGCGTGAAAATTTAATTCACGAAAACTCGAGCATAATTCGTAAACATGGCAATAATTTATGACTGTGAGATTAGGTACGTATAAAAAGAGCCGTAGAACCGACGATCTGGGCGCGATTGGCGTATAAAACTAATTAGGAGTACAATAAAATATGAAACTTGTTAATGAGTTATATACGATAACACAGCACCATTGTACAAAAGTTTGTACCTACATCCTTTTATATATTTGGAGTTATGCTTCGGTACGAATGAGCTGGCTTTAACGGAGTGATACCACAATCTCACAAAAAACCGACGTGAAGCAGCGCTTGCGCTATGTTCCGTCGCTTGAGTGAGGGTAACGGAGGCCTTGCAGAGGAGTCGCGGGGGCACCGGCGTCGACATTGCACAGGCCTCCTCTGCAGCCTGGTAGGGACAGTTCGGTGCTCCCGGCTGTCCCTATCACTCCCACCAATCCATCCGGGGGGAGTAGTGTCGAGCCCGCGACGTAAGCGGGCTCACGCCTGGGGAGGGACATGAAGGGAGACTTCTTAGTCAGATTCTCATGTCCCCTCCCCACTCTAGCGAAGACGGGAGCACCCCTGGCTTTTTAGTCGGTATGCCTCTGGCCGGCTTCTCGTTAGGAGAAGCCCCCGCCAGAGGTGAGTCCGACATAACCCGTCCGCCCCCGGTGGACGGGTATGCGTAAGGCATTTTACCAGGGAGAAAAAAAAAGGGTAACGGAGGCCTCTGCAGAGGGACCCCGCTGGTGCGTGGTACAGGGGTACCACCACCGGCATTGCACAGGCTCCCTCTTTTCTTTGTATCATAAGTATGTATTATATATATAAGTATATATTGCAAAAGAAAAGCATTACGTATATATTGTTAATCCAACTGTTCATTCTGATATTCGTAAGACAGGTGCTTCAGCTACCTACCTACCAGTATGTGATGTTGAGAAATAGGATTTTTTAAATTATTACTTTAAAAATTTAAACTTTTTTCCTCCTCCTACAAGGAGTGAGTAATTCCCTGATACGCGGACATCAGTCAAGGGTAACAGGGTGGAGTGAGACTGCTGTCAATCCAGATGACAAGAATTTTAGTATGTATTTAAAATTATGGCTTTCTGAAGTATTATTAATGTCTCGAAACGGAGTAAGGAAGAGCGACTATTATATTATCGTATAATAGATACTTCGAGGCTCTTTTGCTTCAATCTTTATCATTGTGTCAACTTTTGATAAGCAAATGGGAGATATAATTATTAAAAGAAAATCATGACCACAAGTAAATAACACACTTAAAAATTTCATCTCGTGTTCAGGCGGGACTCGAACCCACACCTTCCACAATCCGGGTGAATGTACTACCAATTATACCACTGAACGCGTTACTAAGTCGACGAAATTTGTAAGTGCTTGATTCGACATGAGCTGTCGATAGTCTCATCAATATTGTAGGTATATTTACAATATCCAGTGGAAATATTATTACAAATATTTGACCACCAGTTAAGATATCAGTCATGACCACAAGTCATTTGTACACAGTTAACTCATAACTTTTGATTTTATAACTAGTTTCAACACTACGCACGCACATGTTTTTACGAAGCCATTACGTAAATAATTGCAAAGGTGAGCCGTTTTTGCATAAGCTTGTACATCTTTTGCCGGGGAAACATTACGATAAGTGCAGAGTAACCCCAAAATATTCACAAGCCTACAAAATGTATTTCCATTAGGTACTTGTGAGTCTCGTAAGTGGTTTTAGAAAATATAACATGTGTGTGTAATGCACTTTAGCCACATTCCATAAAATAAAAACATTAGCACCTCTAATATATAGAAGTGTAATAAAAAATCTTTCAGACTGTTTACTCTTGTCTAAAGACTAATGAATAAATATTTTGAAGTTTTAATGGCGCCTATTAAGTGTTTTTCATTTAGACACACGGTAGCGTTTAAGGCCAAGTTCAAGAAGACAACTGGCGAACAGCCCGGTGTGAAAGATTACACGGACCACTAGGAGCCACTACTGCTCCCCTCGTAACTCGAAAAAACAATATAGGTAGTTAGATAAATACTAAGGAACAAATAAGACACTAGTTAAATATTGTTATTAGTAATAGTTCTTCTAATCAATAAGTACCACCTACTATTATTATGAATAAATAAATTTCACGGCGCAAAAAACCGCCTTCAAAAACCACGAACTAAAAAGTGTAAATAATATTTTTACATTTTATTACACTTCAAATAACATTTTATAACAGTACGCTCGAGAAAAGGTGTTACCCAAGTCGGCGCCCAATACTATCTTGTAAATTAATACAACTTTCAATTATTTTACAGGGGATGCCACCCTCACCAAATAACTACAAAACGAATTATAAGTACAGTATTGAAAGAGTTATCCTTTAACACCTTACTATTGGGGAGTTGGATTTCCATCATCAGCAGAGCCACAAAATTAATACAGTCAGGCGTAAATACTGGTGAAATTTTGAAAAAATATACAAAAACATTACATGTCCCTATAAAATTTGAGAGTTCCCCTTAATTTCTCCAGGGATCCATCATCAGATCCTAATATCCTGATCATGGTATCAATCCCGGGACTAGGTACTTTCCAACTAAAAAATAATCATCTAAATCGGTTCATACATGGCAAAGTAATCGGCGAACAAACATAAAAAAATATAATATGTCGAATTGAGAAGCTCCTTTTTTAAGTCGGTTAAAAATGGAAACAAAAAGGGGGAAATGATACTTAGCTAAGTTCAATAATTACTATGTTACTAGCGGTCAAACAATGTTTGCTTGGATCCAATTCAGTTTATTGCAAAAAGTATATTCCCTTAAAACAATAATATTGTTAGACTCTATGAAGTCAACAACAACTAAGGCATGATATCGAGCTTCATGGAATCGAGGCTTAGGGAAATAATGAAATAACTAATACTATTAGGGTGTTATATTTGAAATTGCATTAAACCATTATGTTGAGACCGACACTAAACCTGCTGTGTGCAAGCTATGAGATACGAAATCTATTGAACTTGGCTCTCATTTCACATTTTGCCTTTGAACAGATACAAACCACTTAACGCGACATCGTTTAAACAGTACAAATGGTTTGTTCGAAACTGTTTAAAGCTGCGACGAGAGGAAAGATTTTGCAGCGATATCGGTGGGTATAGGGAGCTCCCGAGGGGAGACCACGAGTCAACCAACCCTTAATGAGTGCTATATTTAAATAATAATTTAATAAAAAAATGAAAATAAAAATTTGCAGAGAGATGGTAGCTCAGATGGGCTTCCACACGGGTCGTCGAGGTTTGAATACGAGCAGGCACCTCTGGATTTTTCAAATCTATGTGCATATTTCCATCATTAGCTCCGCGGTGAGGGAAAACATCAAGAGGAAACACACGTCTCGGATAATATCTCAAAATTGTGGATACCTAGAGTGTTTGAGATAATGGTTCTGAACCTTTAACCGTGATCCAGTTGATCTGGTTCCCCTGTATAAGGTTGGCGAAGGTCAGACGGCAGCACGCGTGCGGCGATGCGGTGGACACGGCGCAACATACCCTAGCGGTATTTGCGCCGTGGGCACCGCAACGTGATGCATTGGTGGCGAAGGTCAGCCAGGACCTCTCAGCTCTCGCTATACTAGCGAGTGACGAGGCCTGGAAGGCTTTCGCTGAATTTTGCGAGCATGTGATGGCAGCGAAGGAGGCGGCGTGGCGCGAGCGAGAGGCTGACCCTCTCGCTCACGTCATCCGCAAGGCACGTAGAGGGAGGAGACGACGCCAATACTTGCGTCTCCTTGCCCTGCGAGGAGCAGGTCCGCTGGTGCGTGGGGCTGTAACCCTACCACCGGCATTGCTCGGACCTTCTCCTACGCCTGGTGGGGACGGCACAACTCTCCCGGCTGTCCCCACCCCCTCCCCCTCCCCTCCCGTCCAGGAGAAGTCGTGGTGACAGGTTTCGTACCTCACCCCACGACTTAAAAAAAGAAAAAGGACAGACGGCAGTAGATTCATTATAATTACCAGACTTATCGAAACCTGGATCATGGTCCAAGTATACACAACTGGTCACACGCTACTCGTAATAGAAGTGTGTAACTCTTTACTGAAACGATTCAGTGAACCGACTCATCCAAATGATACACTGTTTCGAATCCCTAATGTTCGCTCCGAATGTATTATTCGACTCAAATGGATCTCGAGTCCGAGTGAGCCGGAATGGGCTCGCTGAATGATCCGAGTGAGCCGAATGATCCGAATGAGCGCAATGAATCACGGATCTATCTGAGAGTCGATGTTCCAAATGAAGCGTTTCACTGTTCCACATCTCTTTTTTTATGTCATAGGCGGCAGACGAGCAGCGGATCACCTGATGGTAAGCGTTTACCGCCGCCCATGGACACTCGCAACACCAGTGGAGTCACAAGTGTGCTGCCAACCTTGAAACCCCCCTTTCCCCCGGATTAGGCCTTCGGTACCCTCACTCACGCAGCGAAACACAGCACAGTGCTGCTTCACGCCGGTTTTCTTTGAGGCCGTGGTATCACTCTGATTGAGCCGGTCCATTAATGCCGAAGCGACGCTCTCCCACGGTAGAAGTGATTTTCAATGAAATAAAAATTATTTTTAAGAACTGAAATGGCTTAGAAAGCCAAACATTGCCACTGATAGACCTAAAGGTTACATAGACGATGTAGTAGTGAGCAAGTCACTTATTTTTTAATGTGTCAGCCGGCCAAATCGTACCGGGTCGAACGTAGTTAGATGTAATATCGATTGTCCATGAGAGCACGAGCCAAAATCGTAGTGTAAAGTTTACTTGAAAGTAGGGGACATCGCTTGTCTCGAGTTGTTTCGAGTTAGCGAACATTTACTTTGAACGTTGTTCCGTGTACACACAGGTCAAGTTATGCTAACGTTACGCTATTGTGCTACGTTTACAGTGCATCGCGCGTTTGTTTAGAAATAGTTCCGCGAAGTTGTACAAGTAGGCACTTACACATAATGCCAGCTTGTAACGTGACAATCCGTGTTGATTTAAGCAGTGACACTTCCAAAGTTCTTTGTTTGATAGGAAATGTGAGCTTGATAAAAGAGTCATCTCTTTCGGCAGATCCCTTATCTTAGCGTGTTATCCCCAGTTACGTCCATAGCTTTGGAGCCCGGGGATTTGGGGAGTCTGGTAATGATTTTTTTTTAAATTTTTTATCACACACAAACACTTTTGACAAATAATCACGTTAATCATCATCATCATCAGCAACCCACACTCGTCCACTGCTGGACATAGGTCTCCCCTAATGCACGCCACTGCTCCCGATTTTCGGCCACTCTCATCCAGCCCACACCAGCCAGCCTTCGAATGTCATCATCCTATCTTGTCGCAGGGTGCCCTACACTACGCTTACCGAGTCGTGGTCTCCGCTCGAGGACTTTACGGCTCCAACGGCTGTCAGTTCTGCGGCTAATATGACCAGCCCACTGCCACTTCAGTTTGCTAATTACGTTAATTGCATTGTATAAACCGCTGTGGTTTGTCCACAATGCTGGGTTTACGTCAGCCTATTGCTCGCATTAAATACAAAAATAATAGTCTACGAGTAGTACCTATTACAAACAAAAATCACAAAGAAACTACTAATTTAAGTTAAATTTATACATCACCAAAGAAGTGGAAACCAGGTAAATGTTCTCCTAATTCATAAGAAATATAACAATGAAGCGACTGCCGTCTGACCTTCGCAACCATTTAACAGCGGAACCAGACCGACTGAATCATGTTTACACATTTCAGAAACTATTTGAAACGTGCTGTACGTATTTTTCACTATGTTTTTCCTCGCCGCCGAGCTTATGGTAGAAATACGCACGTAGATTTGAAAAATCCAGAGGTACATGCTCGGATTCAAGCCCGGTTCCCCCGTATAGAAGGCACGTTCTGAATCCAATGAGGTCAGTAGCTATCATTGCTCTTTAGGCAGATTGCAAACGACTAAAAGGTCGTAGGATCACAGGACTAATATGGCAGATCCTGCCCGTGCGTTCCATATAATAAATTCGCGTATCGTCTAGACTTTTTTGAAGTAAGATGTACCATTGTATAAAGTCGGTTGTAAAAGGTTAGGTTGCGTTTCCACTATGTAAGGAACGAGGGTATGTTTTGCGAGGAATGTTTATGAGCCATAAAAATCCCTTCATTGAGGGAAGCAAGGTAAATAAAGCGATTATAAAGACTCTAAAAATCACATTCCTCGAACACATCCTTGCTCATCTGTGGTGGAAACTCAGCCTTACACAAGAGGTAGGTACATCACAAGAGATCCTTCCCTATATGGAAACCCTATTACAGTAAATATTATACATTTGGTCACCCTACCTCATACGCCTTGGGTTGTGGGTTCCCATCCTGGACAAACATTTTGTGTGGTGAGCACTTAATGTTTGTTCTGTGTCTTGGTTTAAATATGTATTTAATTTGTAATTTCCCTGATGTATATCTGTAAAACAAGTGCTGCCGTACTGTCAAGCTGCATATCAGTAGTACAAAATAAGGTAAATAAATTATTACACATTTATAAAACACGTTTCTTGGCTTATTTAATTTATAAAGCATTTTGCGACATATTAGTTTCCCATAAAATATTTATATTCCCGTAAAATTTAATAAGCCCGAAGGATCGTTTCCCCGAAATTCGAATGACCGAATCTCATTATCTCAATGGGTCGTTTCCTTAAAAACCTGTAGGTACAATATACATAAACATTTACAATACGTGGCAAGTTACGGCTAACATTTATATACAAACGAGATATTAAGTAGGTCATTCAAAAGGAATTTTAAGTTAACAACTAGAATTAACTGACATTTTTAGTAATTATTATAGTCAGACATTTTACTTTGTACGAGCTACGTCGCACAGACCAACTCAGCAACGACCTACATGCAGCGCGTCTGACCGATGGACCGTCTTCTTGCACCGTCGGCACTCTACACCGACGGCACACTAGCAAATACCTTTGAATGTGACAATAAAGATTAACATTGTATATAAACAACTAAACTACTAACAATAAACAGATTTCAACCGTCTGTGTTGGGTCTCATTTCTCCCGCTGCGGCCAAGACACCTTTAGCCGTCACTATGATCAGTCGAGTGAGCCTGCTCGACTGGCAGCGGTTCCCCTCCTACCTACCGTCCTGACTCTTCCCGCTTGCTACCCTGGGCGACCCGGGAGCAAGCTCCCATCACCTTATCTATTTATGTATTTATTCCCAGGATAGGCAGGGCTAGGGCTCTAGGGACTTAGTGTCTTAGACAAAGGGGCTCTAGGCTCACTAGAGAGTTAGGTTCCCTTCCTTTCCTTATATTCTGTACGCCGGGACGCGGTGCCTTACAACCAACGCTTCCCGCCCGTACATACTTTAATGATTCCATATAATTTGAAATCTTTTTTTTATCTGATAGGTGGCAGACGAGCAGACGGATCGCCTGATGGTAATCAATTGCCGCCGCCCATAGACATCCGCGAGTCGCAAGTGCGCTACCAACCTTTAAACCCCCCTTTCCCCCGGATTGGGCCTCCGGTACCCACACTCACGTAGCGAAACAGCACAGTGCTGCTTCACGCCAGTTTTCTGTGAGGCCGTGGTATCACTCCGGTCGAGCCGGCCCATTCATGCCGAAGCGTAGTTTGGGACCTGGACAATGTATGTGATGTTGTTTCAATTTATTCATTTATTTAAATGACATACATTTTGACATTTGTCACCCATAACATGCTAAAGCGAAAGGAGTACGCACTGTTATTAAGATAAAATCGCTTCTTAACAGGACATAAGTTCAAATCTTTAAATTAATTTACAATTTCCCACATTAGTAAGAGTCACGCTTCGGCATGAATGTGCTAGCGCGACCGGAGTGATACCACGGCCTCACAGAAAACCGGCGTAAAGCAGCGTCGGCGAGTGAGGTACAGGCCCAATCCAGGGGATTAAAGGTTGCCAGCGCACTTGTGACTCCACTTGTGTTGCTCCATTTGGGTATCCATGGGCGGCGGCAATCGCTTACCATCAGGTGATCCGTCTGCTCGTTGTATCACTAAAATAAAAAGTATCACTATTAAGTAAGATGTTATCGAAACAATCAATTTTGACCCGAAATTTTCAAATGCTGTAGACTTGGTGCACGTCACAAGGATACATTTCTTACAACCGTCTGTAGTACTAATTACAAAAAAAATACTTTCCTTATACGGGCTTGCGACAAATATAATAAAAAGTATAGACACATCGATATATTTCACGAAAACATTGGCCACTTTCGTTACTTACTTAAGGAACAATAAGTAAAATTGTCTCTTTAATTATTTTTTTCTCTGTCACAGTGTGCTCCGTGAGGTGTGACTTGATTGGAATGAGAGCTATTAATGTCACAAAAAATTTTTTGAATGATAAACTGTATGTTTATAGAAATAGAGATTAAATCACAGCTGTCATTCTAGTCGGGCTATATTTTGCGGACTATATAGTATTGTTTAATTTAAATATAGTAAAACGGAATGTATACAGTTAGAATCAACATAGCCTGCGATAACTAGTGGTGGAAATTATTTAAGGCAAATGTGTTATATACTTAAATTTTTCTATTTGTATTATAATGATGCTGTTTTTTCCTGAATAAATAAATAAATAAATAAATACTCGCTTCAAAAAATGAGGGAAAACTTTAGGAGAAAAACTTTAATCCAATCCGACCAGACTGAAACAATTCTCGCGAGAATCCTTGCTCAATCCCACTAAACGATCCCGATACCTATTCTCAACTTCGTCTGCCAACTGGACCGTCCAATGCGAGACTGAAACGCTCTGCGAATATTTACTGACATGATCCGTGAAGATACGAACCGACAGACTGAGTACGTTTATAAAGTACGTAACGTACGTAGTAAGTACTTTATAAAATATATGGGAATAAATAAGGGACAGAGGAGCAGATATGACCTGATGGCAAATGATCACCCCCGCCCACGGACACCTGCTACACCAACAACGGGAGTCACAAGTGCTTCCGTTTAAATTGAAAAATAAATTAAATATAAATAAATAAAAATATTTTTTTTCACAACAGCACATACATTGATCTGACTCCGAGATAGGTAGCTCAAGCACCTGTGTTACGGATATCAGAATCAACAGTGGGACTACAAATATATACATTTATAATATTTTTCTTTTGTCAATACATACTTATAATACATAGCAAACACTCAGACTAATACATACAATTCATTCATAATTGCGAAAAAAATCTATAACAAGAATATAAATCAATCATCAAATTATTTATTTACATAGGCTTGTATATATTGAGATTATTTATTTACATAGGATTGTATATATATATTTATTTATTAAAGGATTTTTTATAAAGTATTTTTAAAGCTACAACAAATTTAAGTAAAAAAAGTTTCAGTTTCAGTTCCAGACAAATACTCGAGATTTATCTCGAAGCGCCAGAATAAGGCCCTGAACTTCTGACAATCCTCCATCTTTGACCACTGTCCAAATATTTCATCCCCGAGAGTGTATGAGCGAATGACATTGATACATTTGTTTCCCCTAGAACTTGTCAAGATTGCGCTAAAATAAACTTCCAGGAAACTTTGACTTGAAAAATTACCTAAGATATTATTGTCTTTAGCCGTTTCATATCGTTTTGAATTATGGAAGGACAGAGCTATTAAGGCGACGGGTACCCCTATCTAGCGACACTCGTCGTTTTAAATTGTTAGCTTCTAAACCGGGTCTATTTTAAATAATTTCGAACTCCAGTCTCCAGCAAACACTTTCATTTTTTTTATGTGATAGTAGGCAGACGAGCAGACGGACCTTTAAACTAACCTTTTCCCTGGATTGGGCCTCTGGTACCCTCGCTCACGGAACAAAATACAGCACAGTGCAATGGTTATAATGGACTTGATTTGGGGATCACACCCGGGACCCCAAGCGCAGCGGTCGCCTTCAAAGTACCTTCTACGCACTACCAACTGCGAAAATGAGGCAGTCTAAGGTAAGTAAGTACTCAATAAAGTATACGTATATCATCATCATCCTCCTGCCCTTTTCCTAGGTTATCTGGGGTCGGCGCAGTATGTTTTCCTTTCCGGGAGAAGTCGTGGTGACAGGTTTTGTACCTCACCCCACGACTTCTCCCACTATGGGAGAGTCCCAGGAGTTTTAGTCGGTATGCCTCTGGCCGTCGCTTGAGGAAAGTCTGACATAACCCATCCGTTTACAGACGGATGGGTATGCGTAACGCATTTCTCCAGGGTCACCAAAAAAAAAGTATGTTTTCCTTTTCCATACGTCTCTGTCATTCGTCATCGAATCATCCACCCCTTTTTCCATCATGTCATTCTTCACACAATCCATCCATCTCTTTTTCGGCCGTCCTCTGTTCCTCCACCCACTTCTTACGTTGCACCTGTCCGTGCAACCCTCTTCCATTTGCCACCGGTGCCGGGTGCTGCTTCGGGGGATGCCCTAGCCCTATTACGCATTCCATTTACACTATTACACATACTGCAAAAAAGTTTTGGCTTAAAGCTTTTATAGTCTATTAATATTAATGCTATTGTAGGTGGTTTTCCCTTCACCTTTAGGCTGTCCTATGGTGCTTGGTGGTGATGCCCCGGACGCAAAACTCCCTTAGTCGACTTTTACGACACCCCAGGGTTGAGAACGGGTGGCACATTCTACGTTTTTCTTTTACTCCCAGGCCAGCGTGAAAGAACGAAGTATACGTATGTATGTGGTGTTAACTCTTACCGTTGCGCCGACTGCCTCAGTAGCGCAGTGGTTAGTGGGTCGCATTTCAAAGCGACGACTGCGCAAGAGGTCCAGGGTTCGATCAAAAATTTGTACCTAAGTTTTCGGTAAAGAAGTTCTTAGTGCTAGCCCTAAGTCTAGAAGTTAGCGGTCTTTTATCCGCGTGCCTCGGAAAGTACGTTATGCTGTTGGTCCTGCGCCCGATCCCTCTCCGGTTATGTCACAATGTGAGGACAAGGGAATAGGGAGTGCATTTGTGTTTGGGGACACACTTGAGCACTATAATATATCCTGCGTACGTGGCTGATCGCTGAGATTGGCCGCCGTAGCCGTATCGTAATCGGTTACAGGGTATAATTATAATAGTGCCCATGATAAAAATGACTGTGTTAATTCTAACCGCGTAAGTATAAATCAGTTTGCTGTGATTGATTAATGTAATTTAAGTTTAATACAAGCCAAATGTGAAGTTTACTAATCTGCTAATTGTAGCGTGTAATTTAACTTCATTTGAATACCTTTAGACTCATTTAATTTGAGAATAAGTAACTTTTGATTTTTTTTTCAGTATTATTTTTTTAATTTAAAAACATTAGTATGAATTGCCTGATGCACTTATTATACATAATATACCTAACCCCGTACCTAATGCCGTGTGGTCCCCGGCAGATTAGAATAGGCCACCCTCACTCTTACCGAGGTGTCGTAAAAGGCGACTAAGGTAAAGCTGCTGGCATGATCATCAGCACCCAGAGAAGGAAAACTCTGCATTTATATCTAAACCCTCGCCAACCCGTTTGCCAAGCGTGGTGAGTATGGCAATCACCCCGACAGGGAGGCTCGTGCCCCAGCAGTGGGTACTTGAATGGGCTAACGATGATGACCTAACCCGTAAAACGTGTGTAGGTTCTGTTGCAGGCGCTCACAGGCAGCGATAGTTGCTTACCGTCAAGTCTCAGTATAAATTTATCTTTTATACTATAAATAAAGAGGTAACACCTCGACGGGTGACTGACTGATGGACTGACTGATCTTTCAACGCACAGCCAAAACTACTGGACCTAAAATCATAACAATTATAACATGGGTAGCTTTTATTATGTAGGCGCGCTCTAAGAAGGGATTTTTAAAAATTCAACCCCTAAAAGGGTAAAATGGGAGGTCAATGTTAGTATGAAAGTCTGCCATTTCTGATGTTAGACTTTTGATGATTCGGATTCTGGTTACTGATAAAAAAATAAAATTTACCGTTCGAGTTCTTTTTTTAAGTTCAACTCCTAAATGGGAAAATGGGGGTGGAAATATTGTATGGAAGATTCGTTATTTTTAAAGTTAGAGTCATGCAAAATTGGTACTTGGGCTCATCATATAGATTTAAGAAAAGTAATTTGGTAGAAGGTCGTTATTTTAAAACTAGTCATGATACATTATATTGGTATTTTTATATTCATACAGAAAAGTTTTAGCACTTCTTTACTCAACCCCTAAAAGGGTGAACGGGGGTTAAAACACCGTATAGAAGTCGCGTTATTTTTAAAGCTAGAGTCATGAAAAATTATATTGGTATTTTTATATTCATATAGAAAATTATCAGCACTTTTTTATTCAATCCCTAAAAGAATAAACGAGGATTAAACACCGTATAGAAGTCGCGTTATTATTAAAGCTAGAGTCATGAAAAATTATATTGGTATTTTTATAGTCATATAGAAAATTATCAGCACTTTTTTATTCAATCCCTAAAAGAATAAACGAGGGTTAAACACCGTATAGAAGTCGCGTTATTATTAAAGCTAGAGTCATGAAAAATTATATTGGTATTTTATATTCATACAGAAAAGTTTTAGCACTTTTACTCAACCCTATAAGGCCGTATAGAGGTGTCGTTATTTTAAAAGCCAAAGCCATGTAAAAATATTTTGGTCTTTTTGTATAAATTATTTAGCATTTTTTACCTTTAAAAATGAAATAGGGTTAAAATGTCGTATAGATTCGTCGTATCGTGCTCATCAGTCATGAAAAAATATGCAAAATGCATCAAAGGCATTTCAGTATTTTAAGTCTCCGTTTAATACCTACCTTCTTACCCATAAGCTCAGAATTGGTTAATTATAAATCAAGTTCGTATAGAAAAATACAATTTCTAAATGTTTTGTTTTAAAATTAATTTACCGAAGCGAGGGCGGGCAACTAGTTTATCCCTAAAGAAATAAACATTATCTATGTTTTTGCTTGACTTTCTCGCGAGGGTGCAAATATTATCGGAAATATGTTCGTTTGTGGCGACAAGCAAATAGCATTTGCTTCTTCCAGAGAAAAATAAATATGTATACAAGAGTTCTTCGAAATACTTTTGTAGCCGTTTCCATTGCGTTCTGGGAATAAGTTAATCAAAATGCACGGTTAGTTACTTCGTCAAAACAGTAAATAAATACAGTAATGTGTCTACATAACATAAAAAATACATATTTTAAATGTGTTAAACAGCTCTTTCATTTAATAAACCACACGTCAAGCAAATTTTCTTTTAGTTCCTTACTCTAAGTCCTCTAGAGGCCGCTGTAGTCAATTCGAAATAAATTGACGTCAGGTCGCCTATAACCGGAAGACAATCAAGAAGCTTCTAACAACACCACATTTGTTTAAATATGATAACTAGTTTAGAAGTTCTGAGGCAATAGATGAACAAGCAAACATACATGTACATACATCTGTATGTACAGAAAATCAATCACAACCTCCTTTTTGCTTCAACGTCAAAATCAAAATCCTCCTTTTGGCTTCACCTTAGTCGGGTAAAAAGTTCACGGTACGTTTAGCCTAGCTACTCTAGATATTTTGATAGAGTTTTTTTCTGATATTTATCACCAAAAGGCTGAAACCAGCCAGCAGTTTTCAAAAGCATCTGAATGAAAAAGCAATACCTAAGATAAATGTCCCTCGCTCGCTCGACCGACAGGTTTGTTACTAAAGGGTAAATCAAAAAGTAGATCAAAAGCCGGAGAGGCCGGACACCGACTGTTTTTGCCTGAGCATGCAAAAGCCCTTTTTTATGGAGGCACAGTATATTGGCTCTCCTCAGTCTGATGGTAAGCAAGAGAAGAGCACAAGTTGCAATTACAACGGAAGCGATGTCAAGGCATCATCTCCGTTGGCACCGCCATACTGGCCCGCGAGATGCTTCTTCACGCTTCGTTTGAAGGAATCCATATATGAAGGGGGAAATACATGCGCCGGCAACGAGTTCCATTTCTTGATGGCGCAGAAATAAGAAGCCCATTTATATTGTACTAGAATTCCTAGTATTTTAAATGTGTTTTAGTTTCAACCCACTAAGTTTTGTACTTATCCTGAGCATAAGTAGAGAAAGTCAAGCCTGCCAAAGTGAGCGTGGACTCTAACGGAAAGACCCGTGGCAAACGTAGTTTTTTTTTTCAAATAGCTGTGTATAAGTGATGATGTGGCCGAGGGTGGATGATGTCTGTCTAGTTACAATCTATTTATTCACTCTTCTCTTGAATACGTTCAAATCATAGCATTCAGGGAACACATCTGCCATTATGCAAGTAACTGTTATACTCAGGGTAAATATTTGTGGCAGTCGAAGTCATATTTCATTCATAATTAATGAGGTGCTCTACCGTTTGTCACTAATGAAATATATATACTTAAAATCATTAAATATACTTGTATAATGCAAGGGTAGAAGTCATCATCATTTCAGCCAATAGACGTCTACTGCTGGGCTCCCCCAATGTTCTCCACACTGATCTGTCCTGTGCCGGCCGCATCCAATGGATTCCCGCGATCTTCACCAGATCGTTGCTCCACCTTGTGGGGGGCCTGCTACGGTCGAGGACCTGTCACAAGGGTAAAAGTACAGCGGGCTTATTTTCGAGTACTCGACGGTAAAATCGAATTAGGGGTTTCGTTGTTTGTTCGTATAAATTACCGAATCAGTTTGTTTGTTCATATAAATGAACAAATTCGAGATCAGTATTGATTACTCACGAGAATATCCGCCTTGTAGGTACTTCCCGCAGCACGAGTCTGACCTAAGGCTTCTATTTTCGGACCGACCATTGAACTTGGCACCCATTATGATCTCATTTATTATTCTCGTTAAAGTCAACAACGAAGAACAATAAAGTTATCTTGAAGTTAATTCAATTCCAATTTACTCGTACCAATGACATGTGAAAATGATAATGTATACTAAGTTATTCGAACTAAAATAACGTAGTGCAGTCTGCAACTTTTTTTATTTTCATTGATAAATATAAAAAAAATGTTTATTCAATTTAGGTCCACACAGAAAACTTATGAATGTCAAAAACACCAGCGGTAGATATTATTTACCTAACATAATATCTACCGCTGGTTCGGAATGTCGATTTCTACTAAGAAGACACTAGCAAGAAACTCAGTAGTTACTCTTTTTAAATATTGATGATGTTACAGAGTTTCAATTGAAAAGAGAAAAAAATTGAATTGTGAAAGTTAATAGACTTCTATGAATAACAACTCCAAAGATTAATCAATTAACATGACCACTAATCCTTATCATTTAAATAGTCTTGTACACTATAGTAACCATTCTTCATTAGGTTTTAATATAAGAATTGAACTTATCCAGTGATAGGTTAATGACATTTTGTGGCAGCTTAATAAATATCTTAATACCTAAGCCAACAAATGAATTACCGATTTTATGAAGTCTGAGGACCGGAACGGCAAGCCTATGTTTATTTCTGGTGTTAAGACTATGATTATCGGAAGATAGATGGATTACCTGGTTTTTAGCGTTTGCCGCAGTCTATGAACACCTGTAATACCAATTGAGTCACAAGTGCGCTGTCAATGGCGTACTATAGTACGCCATCTTGCGGATGGATTTCACACCTATAGGTCAGACCTATAGGTCTGAGGTTTATCTAAAAGGTGATTGGATATTTATTGACGTGATATGTCAAAATGTCATTTTAGGAATAAATCAGCTAATGATCTCAAGCAAGCTATCTAGCGGATATTTCACACGCTATAGCTCCCATTGAGCCTTCGGTACTGTCCTGTCGGAGCCGTAGGTATTGAGCACTCGGCAAAACTCTGATTTGCTTCACGTCGGTTTTCTGTGAGGCTGTGGTATCACTCCACTCGAGACGGCCCATTCGTAGCTCTCCCAAGGTCATCATTTTGGTCGAGCCAGCCCACTCATATAAAAGCAAACGAATGCAAGTAAATGCGCCGTCGGAAGTTAGTTTTGAGCTTAAAATAGACGTGCGCTGTAATAATTTTGCGCTCTACCATTAATTTCGTAAGCTAATAAATTAGCTGTCTCACAGCACACCAGCTTGGAGTATCGTTTTAAATTTTGACCATAGAGTAAGCAGGTACAGCGGTGCTCCCACTCTGGCGTGGAAGGGAGCGTCGTTGGGAGTTCAGTAGGTAGGCCTCGAGTCTCAAAGAACGAGAGCCCAGCGTAACCCATCTGCCCGCCAGCTGACGGGTATGCATAAGACAGGCCATTGCTTTTCAGGCCGGTGGCATTCCTCCAACGCAAAAAAGGTACAGCGGAACCGCTTACTTAAGACTGGTTTACGCAATCCAAACTGCTCCCCAGCCTATAAATGCATGAATAAATGAATGAATATACATTTATTGGAGGATATGTACAACGAAGGAGGCTTTATTACTACGCTTGACCGTGGGAGAGGCACGCTTTGGCATGAAATCGACCGGAGTGATACATACGGCTTCACAGAAAACCGGCGTGAAGCAGCTGTGTGCTATGTTTCACTGTGTGGGTGAGTAAAAGAGGGTTACCGGAGGAAAAGGGGGTTAAAAGGTTTGCAACGCACTTAAAGATAAAGATTTCTTTATTGGCCACAGAACACAAATAAAACATGAGTGGCATAAATACATAAGTATGACAAGTTCACTTGTGACTTTACTGGTGTCGCGGGTGTTAGGTTATCTATCTGCTCGTCTGCCACCACATTAAAAAACCGATACCGGCTACAACTTGATTCTCTCTAACCTGGCAACGGAGTCTGTGCTTTTCCGTTACGTGAGTGAGGTTACCGGTGGCCTCAACCGAGGAAAAGGGGGTATTGAGGTTGGCAGTACACTTGTAACTCCACTGGTGTTGCGGGTGTCTATCAGCGGCGGCAATTGTTTACCAACAGGTGCTACGCCTGCTAGTCTGTGGTTCAAAAATAAATCTTCTGTATATTCTCAACAGGTCGTTTTCATCATCATCCCTGACTCCGACTACTAGCCAGTTCCTCGTACAGCTACTAGATGTCGCACAAATAAAACAGCATGGAGCCTGCGTGCCCGCCATATTTTCTCTACACCTTCTCTCTGTAACTACGACGCGACGACTCGAATGATTCAAAAATAAATCTTCTGTAAATTCTCAACAGGTCGTTTTCATCATCATCCCCGACTCCGCCCGCAAACAGTCGGTCACCTACACAAAAAAAATATCGAAAAAGCAAGAACAAGAATAGAACGGATCGCAGTTCTCCGGGGGATGCTATTAGATCTAAAGTGACGTCAGCAGTCCCCAACTGGCATTACAATTTTACGCTTTACCTACCCTATTTTCATGAAATCGGATAATATCATGCGTAGGTTGGATTTATGCATATTCACATAATTTACAGAATCATACGCCCAGTGAGTATCTAATGGATATTACGTGTCAAATCTCATCGTAAAAGTAAAACATTCGTTATGAAATGTGCTTCTGAAAAAGTTGTATATATATCTACTGTGTGACATTTCCTGATATATTTAAGGCTGTTTGTAACTTATCTACGTTCGTGTATATAGGTGGTTTTTCAATACTCGTTTTATTTCCAAAACCTAGACCTACCTGTAGTACCAATCTGGGTTTCGGAAATAAACGACTCTCATAGACACCCGCAACACCAGAGTTACAAGTGTGCTGCCAACCTCTATACCCCCTTTTCCCCCATTTAGGCCTCCGGTAACCTCACTCACGCAGCGAAAAAGCACAGACTCCGGTCTCCGGTTGATCCAGCCCTTTCATGCCGAAGCGTGGCTCTACCACGGTTTGTCTAGTTGTTTATTTGCCAGGTTTAAAGATTACAACTTATCTACGTTGCTTTTTAATAGTCGTTTTATTTCCGAAACCCAGATTAGTACCGCAGGTACCTGTGGGGGCTTCGGAAATGAAACATTTATCATTATAATTGCAAGAGGGAGAGATTATTTTTAATTGGGTTAAGTTACATTCCGTGGCAGGCCCCCCACAAGGTGGAACGACGACTTGGAGAAGATCGCGGGAATCCATTGGCGGCACAGGACCGATCTGTGTGGAGAACATTGGGGGAGGCCTATGTCCAACAGTGGATGTCTATTGGCTGAAATGATGATGATGATGATGACATACCATAGACACTAGGTCCGTGCCTTTGTTTGCTAGTTAGTTACAATTACTTGTAATTATAATTTGTTGCTCCGCGCACAAAAAATATTTTTCTTAGTCATACATTCTATGGTTCTATGGTAGATAGAGAGAGAGACAGAGAGAGAGTTGCTATTATAGGCTATAGTATAGATATAATGCGACTTCATAATATTACATTTTCGCTTGATTACCGATTTCAAAAAAAATAAGGAGGTTCTCAATTCTACTCGTATATATATATTTTTTATGTTTTTTCGCCGATTACTTTGCCATTTATGAACCGATTTAGATGATTCTTTTTTAGATGGAAAGTAGATTGTCCCGGAATGGCATCATGATAAGAACATCAAGATCTGATGATAGGGATCCTGGAAAAATTGAGGGCAACCCTAATGTTGGCACACGTAATGCTTTTGTATCTTTTTTCAAAGCTGCGCCAGTATTTACGCCTTATTGTAATTGTAATTGTGATTGTAATTTTGTGGCTCTACTGATGATGGAAGGTCAACTCCTCAATCGGTAGGAAATTAAAGGATAACTCTTTCAATACTGTACTGGGGGTGGGGAGGGGAAATTACCACCTTTGCTCCCACCAAGAAGTGTACTCACACGGCATTCCGCATGTACTCTGCTGGGCACATAAAAAAGAACAGTCGGGGCATGCTTGTTTCTTTTTTATTATTTTTTCTTTTTTTCTTAGCTAAAATAATATAAAAGCAATATATTTAGGTACAATTGGACATGGTTTTAAGACATCTCCGGACACTATAAATTAAAACAAAATTATAAAATAAATAAATGGTTATCGTTATAAATTTTAGCTAACATATTCCCTCATCTTCCATCATCTTAGCGTGTAACTCCCGCTCGAACCTAGGTACAGTTGACCATGATTTAGGATTTGGGAAGTCTGGTAATTACAATTAAGTGACTGCCGTCTCACCTTAAACGCGAGTTTAAACGGGAGAATCAGACCAACTTAATCATGGTTACTGTTTCACAAACTATCCAAAAGGAAGTTACCTCACTATGTTTTCCCTCACCCGATGCTGAGGGAACAAGCTAATGGCAGAAATACGCATACATTTTTGAAAAATACATAGGTGCATGCTCAGATTCGAACCTCGACCCCCCGTATGGAAGGCGCTTCCTGATCCATTGAGCTCCATCGCTCTATCAGCTCTTATTTTAGCTAACATATTATATATAATTTTAGTTATACATAAGTAGCAACAATGGACTAAACAAATGAAATTTGATGTTTTAATACACATTCTTCTAATACCCGTTAATCTATGACCCGTCTGTAGACTACGTTCCTCTCACACAAAACTAAACAGAGCCATGAATTTTGGTCACGTACCCACCTACGAAGCGTATGAGTATTCAATGTTACGCGCTTCGCCGGGGGAAAATGTTGGTAGGTACGTACAGCGAACATTCATCAACTATTAATAGTGAGAATGAAAAAGGTATCTAAGTCAGTTTTTAAACAAATGGTCCAAGGATACCCGGAGCGACGGCTTTCGATGCAACAATATACAAGGCTGACTGCGGTGACGCAATGGTTAGTGAGTAGCACTTTAAAGCGACGGCTGCGCAAGAGGTCCCGGGCTCGATCCCCGGGTCAGGCCAAAAATTTGTACCTAAGTTTTCGATAAGAAATTCATTAGTGGCAGCCCGGAGTCTGGAAGTTGGCGGCTCTTGTACACCCGTGCCTCGGAAAGCACGTTAAGCTGTTGGTCCTGCGCACGGTCTCTCTCCGGTCGTGTCACAGTATTGTCCCATCGGAATATGAGGGTAAGGGAATGAGAGTGCACTTGTGTTTGCGCACACACTTGAGCACTATAATATATCCTGCGTACGTGGCTGATCGTTACGATCGGCCGCCGTAGCCGAAATCAGGTTGGAGGACATTATTATACAAGGATATAGATAACAACATGAGATTAGATGATATTTTTTTGCAATTTTGTAATTGACTCCGTATGTACAGTAAGTTTCAAAAATATCTGAGCGTCCAAACCGACCAAACACCACGATGGAACACCACTTCCCCCGCATGGAAGGCGCGTTTTAATCCACTGAGCTATCATCGCTGTAAACAGAGTAGGTATTGGCTTAGGTATTGGGACGTTAAATCCCTGGAATTATAAAGATTATATGTGACATTTACATTAACGAGTCCACATTTTCCTTAAAGGCCGGCAAGCATCATACCTTACCAAAAAAATTTAAACGCGCAAACGTAGCTTATATCTGGGAAAGCACTTTTTGAGCCCCAATGAAGCTAGGGATCTCAGTCCCAAACAATTAATACACTTTCTAAAAAGAGTAGAGTTTGGGACTGATACTGTAGGACTAGTGGCGATCACAATAGATCAAACTGGTCGCAGTGATACTGGTCTGAATAGAGCCTGCAAAGCCCCGCCTAATGTAAAAAAAATATCTACCAAAAATATCTGAGCATTTGACGAAAGACAAAAGAACTGTATGTTAGTATACGCCTAGGTGCGTTTTCACTTTTTATCTGATATCTAATGAAAGTATACCTTAAGGTACGGTGATAAAAGGTTTTTTGTCAAATGCTCGGATATTTATGCTAGGTGTGCTAAACGCTAATATGTTTTTGAAGCTGACTGTACGAGCAGTAGGTATCTATGTACTCATTATAGTTACTAATGTGTATGGATGAGTGATTTCACTATTTTCCAAAATTCACAAAAAACCTCCATCTCTAAATGTGTCCCCAAAACTATTTCATTAAACTTTATGCCGTTTATGTAAGTTAATTTAACTTTTGTATTTTACTCGTGTAAAATTCAACGCGAAAGTTTAAATGTGTCTCATACTTAACAACTTTTAGAAAATAAAGAGTTGACAAAGATAAAATTGAATTCGGATATTCGACTATCCAGACTCAGCACATCTCTAATTGAAGAACCAAAAAAGTATTTTCCACTAAAAGTTGTTGGTGTTCGTTCATCCATATTTATTAGAGTACCTATATACCGTCATTTTTTATCGTTTGCATTTCGACAACCTTTCGCTTATTTTGTTGATCTAACATGCTAAATTGACTTTATTCACGATATCTATTAAGAGGTTTTCGGGATGTTAACGATAAAAAAATTACGGTGTAAAGAGTAGTTAAATGTTCGGGAGTCCGGAATTACTGGAATAGAGCGCCATGCGGTTTATGATGAAGAATAATCGAAATGGGATAATTACATATTATTGAGGGTACGGGGTACGTAGATTCAAGTAAACTTTAAAGTCACAAAAAGACAATTAATTTTATTGATAAAAACACTTTACACTTTCTAAATACATACTTCACAAGTTATTCGCTTCTTCACTCCTAATTTGCAGGAGACTAAGTCGCTTCGCTTTCCAAATCGGAACTAACTGGACGGCTCGAGGGGTTTCTCACGATTCCCGCAGGGAGTCGGGGGAATGCTGGTCTGGCAGGTTGCCACTTCAGCGGTTTTCACTCGCCGCCTGTAGGTTACAACTGGACGGGCTAACACCACCCACTTTTATACTCACGCTCTCCATTAGTGCGAACTTCCGAGCAGGTTCTCGAAATCGAAATTTCTAGATTCTTGTTACTAGAAATGTTTAGTCAAAGCTTCACGAACTTTCGACCGCATACTGCGACCAGGGTATCTGGAGATCAGTAGATTTTTCCAGAACGTTCGACATTATTCCATTTCTTTCTGCTACGTTCCAATCTTATCAACGGGTAGAATGTTCAGTCGACTGTGCATATGAGACAAAGTCGTAACAATATATTATACCTATAGTCTGCAGAATACCGTGGGAGAGCCACGCTTCGGAATGAATGGGCTGGCTTGAATGGAATGATACCACAGCCTCACAGAAAGTGAGTGAGGGTACCAGAGGCCCAACACGGAGGGAAAGGGGGAGTCTTAAAGGTTGGCAGCGCAATTATGTATCCACTTGGACACCCGTCCTTGGGCGGCAAAAATCGTTTACCATCAGGTAATCCGTCTGCTCACCTGTCACCTAAACAAAAAATATTGTTATCTTCCATTTTTAATAGTAGTAATTGTAGATTAATATTGCCTTAATAACTCATTAATTAACAAATTTAAAATATTAAAGTATGCAACATGACTGCCACGGTGCTTAGCGCACGACATTGACCAATCAGCGTCAAGTATTCCACCGACCAATAGTCGTCGAGTAAAACTAGGGAAGACAGTCGATATCAAAACCATGCGCTGTCGCACCGGGGCATTACAGCTTCGACTCTTGGACGAGCCAGTACTCTGTTGTAACTCTGCTGATGATATCGTCGATAGTGTTCAGTATATTCCTAGAAATTACTTAAAAGTGAAGTGTTGTAATGTGTACAAGTAAGTGCGTGATTTATCATTTTGGATTAAAATTGTGAGTATTACCCTGAATGTTATTTTATTTCTTATCCAACGAACCCACTTTAACACACATACTGGCTGAAAAGTTGACAGAATCCACTTAATATTGAGACTGTAGTTTTCATGATAGAGACAAAATTCGCAGACTTGAATTTATAAGTAACTTTTTAGGTTGCTTCTATCTTTTAAATATTACCAAGAATTGCAATTAATTGTTATCTTTTGATTAAATATTATCGTTACGTTCTTTTAAATAATTGCTTACCTACCCCCCTGGGTTCGATTCCCGGGTAAAGCAAAAAGTATGCTTCCAATTTTTCAAACATTGCTCTGATTTGTGATCACCAATATGTATTAGGCAAATAAAGGCAAAATATATAGACAGATAGAAAGATAGATATACAACCATAAGATGGATGGTCTCTTCTGACCTCAATACTAAAGAAGAAGAATGTAAGTGAGAACTGGTATAAAAGAGTAGAAAACTAAAAATTGTGAATATAGGCTCCGACTACGTTGGAGGTAGTATAATAAAAAATATATATGTATGCATTAGGCAAGCGTGGTGATTAAGCCTAATCCCATCATAGTAGCGATGACTCGGTATCTGTGATGGAGGCCTTTGCCCTGCAGTGGGACGGTAGATACGTATTACCTAAATAAATAAAAAATAACAGCTATTACAAAATATTAATCGCTCTAGGCAAGGTTTACGTAAACCTTGCCTCGAGCGTGTGAAATATCAAAAAGGTTGAATAGCTCTTTATCATTAGGTTATAGTGTTATAGTAGGTATGTATATGAATCATATTTTCCAAACCGCTGGTCATCCATAAAACACAAAGATGAAAGATATAACGAATAGCTTCCATGAAATTGATATCCTTGTTAATGGTTACTAATTGGAACAAAAGTAATTGGGTAAAAAGGAACGCTTAGAAACAAGATTAATTTATATCAAGTTAAACGGCACATCGTTTGGATAAAAATTCCGGATATTCGGTGACATTTTTTATCGCCAAATTAAATTCGTAAATAAAGCTAAAAATACTAAACTTTACCTAAAGAAAATAAAATTTTGGGCAACAAAGATATGTTAGGTTTGTCTTTGTACTAAAAAATTTTATTAATGAATGAATCAATGTTTGAAATTTGAAAAACAGACCCAACATTTGTGCATGGTTATTCAATAAATAGTTTAAGTGATTTCCGAGAGATTGTAATCCCAAAGTTTAAATAAGATCCTGTTTAGTAGCTAAATCTATTGGCGTCGCTAGTGCGCCCTACCCGTCACCTTAAGACCCTAACAAGGCAGAAATTTTGCTAAAATACTAGTGACGCAAAATCTAATTTAAAATAATAAGCTCATATAGCTTTAATACAGCAACTGGATTTTCAACAGAGCTCACTGCAAATTGACTGAGACGAACGGAGTTTGCAACTATATTTCCGGCGGCCATGTGTCCGTCCAACGTGCTTAAGTAAAACTCATCATCGTCATTTCATTCTGCAGGCTTAAATTGTAAAATCAGATGCGAATTCCTGAAGATAAGTTGGCTAGAATGTTTTATCATGTAAAAAGAGCACACAAGATTGGGTAAAAGAGGTCCATTCAGGGGGGAGGGATGTTAGAAGGTTGATTGGCAGCGCACTTGTGTTACTGACGTCTATGGCATCAGTCACATAGCCAGTGCTAGCGCCATCTAGAGGAAACCGACCAAAACTCACTGGCTGTGCAGAACGGCCACCTTAGAGAATCAGTCAAGGCGACGAATGAATTAAATACCAGAAATCATTTTATTTGCTATATAACACAATTCCAAATACCATCTGGACCTATGGTTTATTTCCCGTACTGTTTTAAAATTGCTAATGTGGGCAGGCGACTTCAGGTCATTGTTTCGGAAACACGCTTTACTAGAACGATGTAATAACGCATAGTGACATCTACCGAAACAACGCCGGACCATCCGCTTGATTGCTTTTTAAAGCTACATAATATGCTTTTTACGAGTCCCATCTAAGGAAAACCGATGAACTATTTTTGCTATACTAAGGAAAAAGTTCCTAAGTGAAATGACCCTGGCTTGTATCGCTTGGATGTAATCGCTTTTTATCCGGTGATCCTTCCGTCATCTATCCACATATAGGAGATACAAGTTTCGAGAAAAAAATCGTTTGGAGAAATCTCTGAATTGTACTGAAATAGGTATTAGATAATTGAAATGATAGATTATTCAATAGATTACTGAAATGATAGATAATTCAATAGAATGGATGGAAAATCCCACTTCATAATTATTTTTTTTATTAATAAACTAGCAATAAAAATGCGAATGCGTGTGAATCACTACACTTGTATAGTTTATTTCAGTTAACTTTGTACGAGAAATAGTACTAAAAAATCTGCTATGGCTCATCTTGGAGGAGAAAAATATATGGGATCTCAGCAAGCAGGCTGATTCGTGCTGTAACATTCGGTGTAGTGGGCTCAAATCCTACAAGTGACTTTTTGGAGCATGGAGAGCTTCCATCACTTTATTTTATAAATTTGTTTATTCCTTTTGTAAAAAGGCCCACAGGCGGTTAGAAACAGGTCCAAACCTGCCCACACTTTAAGCGCGATAAAAAGACCAGTCTAAATTATTAAAATTCAGAGCAGGAATATCACAGAGAGCTTGACGGAGTACTAGTTAATTATGGCTTGTATTATGAAGCCTGTGTGTGACTGTAGGCATGAGCGTATTTGAGTACCCGGTTCGGGGGAAATCAAATTTTCGACGCCCTAATTCCTATTTCCATGTTTCCATGTTCAAAGCTCTATATTTATGTCTCTACCTGAAACGGCAGGCACGTTATGCTTACTTCTAACCACGTTCCAAGATTATATTACCAAATGACTTGCCATATCATAAGTAAATAACACATTTAAAAATTTCATCTCGTGTTCAGGCGGGACTCGAACCCACACCTTCCACAATCCGGGTGAATGTCCTACCAATTAGACCACTGAACGCGTTACCAAGCCGACGAAATTTGTAAGTGCTTGATTCGACATGAGCTTGTCTGTTAATTACTTAAGAATAAATTGCGAAAGATTGCTATAAACATATCTACTATTGCCATATCATGATTGCCAATCCTTGCTTTTCGCTTTGCATACTTTAGTCCAGAGGAATGACTCAGCTCGGACACCAGTGTTCAATGTGTTAAATATCGGTGTTAGGTTACAATACGTTATGTAACTGCTCTTGCGAATTTACCTATAAAATTGGGTATGTTGGAAGCCACACTAGGACAAAACTTCTGAGTCCTTACTAGTCACAGTGAAATTGACCAGGGAATTATGATGTTGATTTGTTACGTATTTACGATCGTGGTGTCATGTATCGGTAAACACCTTAATCATTCTTAGATATTAGTTTTAACATGTAATGTGAATAGTTACATATATACTCATTACAAACATGTCATGTTAAAATTAACTACTACTTAATGTGTATAGGAAATAGGCTTCCAATAATAAGAATTTAACGTTTTCAGCAGTATAATTGTTGGTGGTGATTAAAATCATTTTATCGACAATATCAATAAAATTACAAGAAGTTGTACTCTGGTATTAAAAGCACATGTAATTAACTAATTTATATATTATATACGTATCCACGTCCTGTACGATACATAGTTATTTTTGTCAATAAACTTCCACTAGGACCTAGGCCTCCCCCAATGATCTCCACACAGATCGGTTATGTGAAGTCCGCATCCAAGGGATTCCCGCGACCTTCACCAGATCGTCGGTCCACCGTGAGAGGGGCAAATATTGTAGGTAACCACATTTTTGAGATGGCAGACAGACGATTATATCACCTGTACATTGACCTGACCCCAAATTAGAAAGATAGCTAACTACGGAATTGTCCAATGTGGAAATCGAACCAAATGCTTCATAGCGCCAGTCAATAATAAAATAGTGTAAAGATAATTATATCGATAAAAGTATGGCACTTAACTATGGGGGGTTGTAATCGCGAGTGCGTATTTGTGACGGGTTGAACGCTACAAATTGAATTGTCTGCGCAGCGGCGGCAGAAGGAGAGGGAGGGGGGGGAGTAGCCATGTGTCCACTTCGCCTGCTTTCGACAGCGGCCGGCGCTTTTCATTTCTCTCTAATTTGTAACATGTCACAGATTACAAACCAACAGTTTGTCAGATTTAGTTTCAGTACAAGTCCAAAACATGAGTGCCTATTTCGATAGCGCCAGCAAGTAAGATACCTCCGAAGTTAACCGAGTAAAGTAACGTCTATTCCCATGTTTTAATTAAGGAATCCTTTTAGGTAATTATTATTTGAATTTTGTAAAAATAAAGTTTAAAAACTAAGACCTGACTACCAAAAAAACACGTTCTAAAAAGTACGAAACAAAAAAATTAACTCTGCTGAAATTATTATGCCGTACTGCCGTGGTCTCATGCCACCTACTGTAGCAAAACAAGTATAATAATAAAATATAATCAATGTGGCATACGAGCGTGTATTTTTGGTATTCAGGTTTTAGTTTTATAAACTTTATTTTTCTACAATAAAGCGACTAACTGCTGCTTAAGCAAGGGAACGAGATGGGTACTTCTCGTGCACTTGGGTATTTAAGCCGAATTAAGAGATTTCATACATTCGTCCATACAAATCTCTAACTCAATTTCAATGTTGAGTGCTCAAGAATAGGTAATAAGACTAACTGAATCATGGTCACGCGTTCAGAATCATTATCAACGATCATGGACATCTACAGATTTCCTCCACCTAGCAAACGGTAGAGATAAACACATAGATTTGAAAACTCTCCGGTCGGATACGAATCTACGACCTCCATTTTAGAAGATGCACGATTTTATCTTCTGTGCTGCCATAGGTTTAATATTCGTTTAAAGTGATTTTCCAGTAACTGTATCGAGAAAGTAAGTAGTTATGCAGTGGCTCGATCCATGTAGACAGGTCAGTGGGGCATGTCTCCCGCCACAGGCGAGTGGGCGAACGCTTAGGGCTAAAACTAGCCTAGCTACTCGCAGCATCTAATATTTATAGAGCGTGAGTGTCGTAAGAAAAGGGACAAGTACAAAGCGAAAAGATGATACAAAGGGAATATACATAAATAATGTAGCATAACATACATATTTTCGCGTTCGCACTATACAGTGTATTATTAATAGTCAATTCTCATCTCAACCAGTCAATACCAATTTTTGACTGATTTTTGCTGTCAACGTTGACCATTTTAAACCAGTTATTTCAAAGTTGCCACGGCACGCTCACTTCGCTCGCTCGGCTCGCGCGCTGTAGGGTCACCATTTTTAAGACGCACTCTACCGTTTATAACTTAGCCTAGTATTAAATAAGGTAAAAACACTTTGGACTAGTTTTTGTAGTTAAAACTCTTCTTCACTGAAGGCATCGTTCAAAACCAGACAAAAGCGACTTGGCCAATATGAGCATAACTGTAAAATGTTCACTGTTGCACAGTAATCTTAAATTTTACAATGTGATAACTACTCCTGATGCTGGTGGACTGTTTACTAACGGGGAATGAGTGAGGCACGACTTAATGCTGAAATCATGTATGTATTACGAAAACAGAATTATTGTAATAATTTTATGTTTGGAAACAAATATGTACAAAACCATGTTTTTTTGACACAATCAGATGATATTTTTTTTATAAGAATAGCAGGACGTCAAAGATCTTAAGCTACTGGCTATACTGCAACCTTAAAATAAGGTTGCAGCACAGCCAGTCGCCAACACAATGTATATACAATATACGCTTTTTATGTCATCTTTTTACGTAGGTATAAACAATATTGCAAGATACTATGTACATACATTATCATTACTACGAACCCGTTAAAAGATACGGGTATATATTCCATTTTGTCCATCGTGGATGGTTTTGTAAGAATACTTTTTTATATTATTCGGTTAACTACCATGTTTTTATTGATCTATGAGCAGGTTTGAACAGAGCTATAATAGCAAACGTTTGTCTATACTAATCAAGTTGTTATTTGCATAATATTTAAACGATCAATTGTGTCAAATGGCCAAACAAAAGCAGCAACCGCAAATCAATGCAAATGAGATAACAGATAGCATGCATGTCGAAATAAGAGGAATAACCGATTCATCCATTAGCGACAAATGTTTGCTGCAATCAAACGCACGTTGTGGACAGACGTCGCAATTAATCAACTCGTACACATGTCGTGGGCCGATCTTGGAGCTAGACGCATCATGATAAACCTAAACAAGTAAAGTAAAGTACAGCCTATAAACTGTCCCACAGAAGGGCAAAGGCCTCCATCATAGAAATCATTCTATCGCTGCTTTTATCTTTTATCGGATTAGGCTTAACTTAATTTTGACTGTGGGAGAGCCACGCTTCGGCATGAGTGGGGCGGCTCAACCGGAGTGATACCACGGCCTCCCAGAAAACTGGCGTGAAGCAGCACTGTGCTATGTTTCGCTGCGTGAGTAAGGGTACCGGAGGCTCAATCCGGGGGTTTAAAGCTTGAATCGACCCCGAGCCCCCGAGAGGACCACGAGATCACGGCCCGGTACTAAACAGGGCGATGATATACCTGATAAACCGTAACTGATGTAACTCATACAGTGCGATGGTAGCTCAGTGGTTCTATGTCGTGGATCAAATCCGAGTATGCACCTCTGGATTTTTCAAATCTATGTGCGTATTTCTACTACTAGCTCGGCGGTGTGGGAAAACATCGTGAGGTTACCATGATATGCATTTGGTCTGGTTCCCTTGTTAAAGGGTTGCGGAGGTCAGACGGTAGTCGCTTCATCTTCTTCTTCTTTAGCCATTTTCAACCTCTAGGGTGTAGGCCTCCTTTAGTTTAACTATAATGTATCAATACGGGGATTAACACGATATTTATTATGTGAAACAACATTGTGTACTCACATATTTGGCCCGACGTTTCGGCTACGTAACAGCAGCCGTGGTCACGAGCGGACTCAGTCCGCTAGTCCGCCGCTAGTCACATAATAAATATCGTGTTAATCCCCGTATTGATACATTATAATTATAATGCAACGCGAAAATCTAAAAAACTCCTTCAGTTTATGCCATTTTTGTCGATCTTGGGCGGTTTCTATCCACTTTGTTCCTGCCAGCTCCTTTGATACATTTAGGGATCTTCCTCTTGGGCGTTTCTCGCCTACGATCTCCACTCTATCACTGCCTTGCACCACGAGCCGTGTTTTCGGGCGACATGACCAGCCCACTCCCACTTTAACTTCAAGACCCGTTTCGCAACGTCGCTTACTTTGCTCTTCTCCCTGACCCACTCATTTCTTCTACGATCTTTGAGTTTTACTCCTACTAGCCTCCCTCTCAATTGCCCTATGAGTAACCTCAAGTTTGTGGAGAATACAGTCGCTTCATAATCTCCAAATAATCATTGTTAAAGCGTACTCCGGACTCTAGAGCGTACAGCTTAGGACGCAAGCGGAAATCACACGCTAATGATGAGGAGGAGGATCTAACTCACTGCAAAAAACTCACCTTCCTTGGTACGGTCATGTCCTATGGACAACATGCGTGCCAAAAACTTTGTTCCACTAAGGAAGCCAAAAACCGTGCGAAGTGTACGAGATTTTGGAAGTGGCATCAGCTTTGGCCACAACAGACAAGCCACGCTAAGATAATGATCATCATATCTGATCTTTTTCGCATCTTGGCGTGGTACGCTTGGTCCATGATTCTTGATTTGGGGAGTCTGATAATTACAATAAAGTGACTGCCGTCTGCTCTTTGAAACCGTTTTAACAAGTGATACCTACATACATACCAACTGAATCATGAATCCACGTTTCAGAAACTATTCCAAAACGTGCAGGTTTCCTCACCGTTGAGCTGATAGTAGAAATACGCACATAGATTTGAAAATCATGATATCTGCTCTATTAAGTATATGTCTTTAAATGCCAAGGAAGTTCGTCTTCTGTCCAATAATACGACTAAACTACGACATGCATATGGAGTTACATCAAATGGTCACATGTATAGGCAAACAATACTGTGCCGTCTTAGCACAGTTTCTGTCTGCTAATAGGCGGGAATGTATGTTCGTGCGTCCATTGTCTGATGCCAATTACTGTATTTAAGAATATGTGGTTTATTTATCGTATGAGTGAAACTGTGGAGTTTTGACGACCCGTCTGGAACAGTGATAGTAAACGCTGCCTTTGGTCCAAGGGTTGCGGGTTCGATCCCCGCACAGTACAAACATTTGTGTGCATGAACATGTCTGTTTGTATTGGTCTGGGAGTTTCTATGTATTATAAGTATGTATTAACAAAAGAAAAATATTAAATGTATATATTTGTTATCCCACTGTTGGTTCTGATATCCCTAACACAGATGCTTGAGCTACCTAACTCGGAGTCAGATCACTGTATGTGATGTTGTGAAATATTTATTATTATTTATTTATGCCTAGATAAGTGAAGTCAGCATACGATGAATAAGGTACAACAATTTGCCAACGAGCAAGCCGTGTGGATGTGTGGGACAGTCAGAGCCCTATATAAAGTGGCAACGTGTAAATTAGCTGGAAAACAGAAAAAAAAATTAAAATCGACTTACCCGTCCAAATCTTAATATGCGATTCCCTATTGCCCCAAAATAACATCCCCAAAACCCTTTACAGTCGAGAAACTGCAGGCGAATCCAAAACGAATACATATTGAGGTGAGATACGACTACAACGCTATTCGAGATTCGACGCTCGTTATCAATTATTCAACGTACGCAGACATCTATGATGCGTGCCCGTTGACGTCGTTATATGATACAACGCATTTTCAAATTCCATAGCACGGAAATTTTTCGTTAGCCAGTTAAATTAAAAAAACATCGGTCGCCGATGTCGCACACAAAAATTGTCCTTTTAAAAGGTTTTCAGCAAAAGGTTGTGTTTTGGAAAATTCTAATATTTTTTCTTTCGTATAAACAATGTACATTCATGTTGCGTGCGACTAAGGATTGGAATTCTTTGACGGCAGATGTGTTCCCTGAACGCTATGATCTGAACGTATTCAAGAAAAGAGTGAATAACCTGTCATTAGACATAATCCACCCTCGGCCACATTATCACTTACTATCAGGTGAGATTGTGGGCAAATAGCTGGCTATTCGGAAAAAGAAGAAGAAAAGGTGTATTTACACTTTTTAGGTACCCGTAATCCACATAGATTCGCCATGTCCGTTTATCCGCAGCCTACTCTTAATACTATTATTTTATACCTACCATTGAAGAACCATGCTTCAGCAAGAATGGTCTAGCTCGACTGGAGTGATACCGGTGTACACTATAACCAGGTCATCAATTATCGTTGCAAAATACCCCGTTGAAGCTCCTACGAGTATAAGCATCCTTGTTATTGTCTATTGCCTCCAAGAAATCAATGTTTAATGGCTTGGCTATCAGATGAAGGCAATTGTTTCTTTCACTGCTTGTTTGCCCACATCGTCAGCCCATCGTCAGCCCATTTAAGTCCCCACTGCTGGGGCACGGGCTTCCCTCAATCATAGAGGGGTGATTGCCATACTCACCACGCTTGGCAGACGAGTTGGCGAGGGTTTTGATATAAATGCAGAGTTTTCCTTCTCTGGGTGCTGATGATCATGCCAGCAGCTTTACCTTAGTCGCCTTTTACGACACCTCGGTAAGAGTGAGGGTGGCCTATTCTACTCTGTTTGCCCACATGGCGCCTAAATGTGTTAACATTTCCCATAACCTGACAATGGAGCTATTCAAATCCGCCGTCATCTCAAATTTGAAGCACAAATTTGGTTTGTCAAGTTGGTACTATGTACGTATTATCAACACAAAAATCTTAATTAATGTTACCAGTCACACCATATTTCCCTACAACGTGGGAAATGGTTATTGTAATAACTACGGTTTTAAATAGTACCTAGAAGAACGCTTACAAGTATCTACCTAACTGTGACTATAAAATTAGTTGGCACGTTGTGTTTGAACCTATATATTAGTGACAATACAAATGCGATGGATAGTAGATAAAAATCAAACCACTGCTATATAAAATACCCTCAAGCCAGTGACCTCAGTTAGCCATAGAGACGTGATAATTTCGAGTCCTCAACCCAATTCGACCTCAATTGGTGTGAACGTGAATAATTTATTCTGCACAAAACGTTTGGGTCCGGAGTGGCGTCCGTAATTATTTGAATGCGATTCCATTTAATCTTGCGTGTAATGAAATAGCGAGCTGTGCCGCTTTTATGGCAAAGATGTTATATTACGTTAAATTTAATTAAGAAATAAATAGTGAGTTAATAATTTGAGATGAATGGGAGATTTGTTAAAACACTTCAGCTGTTTTGCAAAACAGCCAATTCATCTGAGATGAACATTATGTAATAAATAAGGTTTATTAAACCAAACCTACCTTCTCGACTTCCACCTTCAGAGAAGCTGGATTGGCTGAAAACCAGCGCTGTCTATGAATGTCTCATTCTGTGGCAGCACAAGCTGAGCCAGCTCCTTTTGCTTATATTATGGCCGTAATTTACCCACTGCTATGTTTCTTATATGTATCATGTCTTAATAAGCAATAAACGTATTTGTATTTGTATTCATCATCATCATCATCATCAGCCCATCGTAGTCCACTGCTGGACGTAGGCCTCTCCAATTATTCACCACTGTGATCTATCCATGGCTTCTCGCATCCAGCTCTTGCCAGCCATCCTGCGCAGATCGTCCCCCCACCTAGCCAGAGGGCGCCCTACATTACGTTTGCCAAGACGCGGTCTCCACTCCAGAACTCGTTTACCCCATCGGTTGTCGGTTCTGCGGCTAATATGGCCAGCCCACTGCCACTTAAGCTTGCTAATCCGGTGAGCAATGTCGATAACTTTGGTTCGGTTTGGTATTTGTATTACTGTATACTAATTACTTACCCGACCAATGCCTCTATCCTTGCTGAAATCGAGATACCAATGAGGCTGTCAACCATATGCCTGAGAAGGTGTCTCGAGTTTTACAGACACGTCGCCAAAAAAAGGGGGGACAATCTGGAGAAACTGCTTAATGACAGGCAAAGTTGGCTGAAAAGACCGAGAGGAAGAAGGCCAACGCGATGGTCAGACCAGATCAGTACCACGCTAAACACCTCAGTGTGCGATGCCATTCACGCCGCTGAAGACAGGTCAAGCTGGCGAAAGAAAATCCTGGAAAGAGTGCTACGTCGGGGTCACGACCCTCAGCATTGAGGTCATCGACATAAGGAGGAGGATACTAATTACTTAACCTACGTTTTTATTAAATAATAACTTTTATAACGGTGGTTCAAACTCTAAAAGGAAAACAATAGTATATATAGAATACAAAAATATACATGTTGAATTGAGAACCTCCTTTTTTTTGAAGTCGGTCAACTACTAGTGGCCCGCTCTCACTTTGTTCCGGGACTTCCACAAACTAAGAAGAAGATAAAATCCGACCAAGATCAGAAAACACTTCATTGACATTGACACGGGGGCGCTGTACAATTTTTTTTTATGTGAAAATGTCAAACCACTGACACTTGTAATGGACACACCGTCAGTTCCGACTTTTGCCACGTGCCAAATACGCGTGATCAGACCGTACATGACTTCACTTTGCATAGTGACATTAAGTGCCAAAATGAATATTTCCTTCGTTTTACAATACGACGTTGAGGGCCAAACACAGACCATTTTCTTATTAACTTTAAACCCTCTTCTAAAAAAAAACATTGTTAGTGCTCTCCTACGCTATAGTTGCAACCGACTTAAAAAAATAGTAGGTTCTCAAGTCGACTATATATATATATATATATATATATATATATATATATATATATTATCTGAGCAGCGAAAAATGCATTTTTTTATTTTTATGTGTTTTGTCGCAGACGAGTAGACGAATCACCTCTTGTTAAGCAATTGCCGCCGCTCCATAGAACTCCGCGACACCAGTGGACGGGGTCACAAGCGCTGCACCTTTAAACCCCCCGATTTGGGCCTTCGGTATCCTCACTCACGAAACACAGCACTGCTGCTTCACGCCCGTTTTCTCCGGTGAAGCCGTGGTACCAGTCCGGTCGAGCCGGCCCATTTATGCCGAAGCGTGACTCTCCTCCGGTCAGAAGCTATTAATTTTTATTTTATGGGTATGGGTATTTGTATGGTATATGTATGTAAGTATGTTCATGGTCAATAACAGCTTCCTAGTACTAGAAGTCTCTTGCTAGTCTTGCTAGGCTAGAAAGACGGATATTCCCAATTAAGTATATATTAAGAAGCCATCATCATCATCATTATCATCAACTCAGCGTTAAATCCTGGTTGGGTCTCAAACTGGTGCTTCGAAGCCCGGGGTCTGCTTTCCTACAGTAGTTCTTTTTCCTATAGCATTCTTCCTCAACTTCAAACGGTCTCTCGCATCCACTGTAGTGGATTATATCTTAAGAAGCTTTTTTTTTTCACAGCTACTGCTAGCTTTCTAACTTGCTTAAGTCACAAATCACACGATGTATAAGTGGGAGCGGAGGTCACAATAGATCTAATTTAGGTCGCATTGACCACTCGGCAACGAACGCTCCCCAGAACTTCGAAAAAAAAGATGAAGAACATAAAGATGACCGTTGTAAACAATAGTAAGAAGAATAATATTAAAAGTAAATATTTTATGGTTACAATTACGAGAGCAGTCTCGCACTACATCCGACTGGAATCCATGAAAATATCTGTCCAAATACCTCGAATAGAATACGGATGTTTCTTACGCTGTTAGTTCAATTTGATTCAAATCCAAACGATCTTAGCTTTTGGTGGGTAAGTATTATTACCGGTAAATTGTTTACTGTATCCCACCGAAAACATTTTCATGTAAAATGTTGCCAAGCCACGCTGACCGTGTTAGGACTCGCACTATTGTTATCAGATCTCAAGTTTGCCAAGCTTTAAACTTTACTCGCCTTAACTCTAGGAGACATAGCTTCACAATATCTACACCTTTCACAAATTATGTAGCTCCAATAGGTTTTTTATTTATTTTATTTATTTAAAACTTTATTGCACAAATTTTGTTACTATTGGCGAACTTAATGCCAAGAGTAATTCTGTTTTTCTATGTTTTTTATTACATAAGCAGACGAGCAGACGGATCACCTGCCAAGAGGAATTCTGTTTTTCTATGTTTTTTATTACATAAGCAGACGAGCAGACGGATCACCTGATGGTAAGCGATTGTCGCCGCCCATGGACACCTGCAACACCATTGGAGTCACGGTGCTAACCTTAAAACTCCCTTTGTACTCGTATATAGTGTCGTGATGTTCAAAATAATAAAATTTTCTTTCTTTCTTTCTTTCTAAGTCAGATTTAGATTTCATAATTATGACAATCGAAACCGTAAGAGCTGTAGTACATATCTTTTTATACTGTTGGTTCAAGATCAATCAAGTAAATATGGCAGATTATAGTAACCTGACGTGAGATCATCTGTAATATTTTTCATAGTCACTATATTTTCCAATAAAAAACCCAATATATAAAAAATAAATATTTGTAATCCCACTGTTGATTATGATATCCGTAACACAGGTGCTTGAGCTACCTATCTCGGAGTCGGATCAATATTATTATTATTATTATTATTATTAAAACGGGAAACACTTACCTTTTTTACGTGTATTCGGATAGAGTTAAAGTCAAATTTCCAATGCATTAAACGGTACGGTAGTAGGTATAAAAGTGAATCTCGAAAATCCTGAAATGTATATTCAGCGAAAACGGATGCCAGCTACGTGAGGGATTTTACCGAGAATACCGGGAGTAGTGTTGCGGAACTATCGATAGTTCTATTTAAAAAATCGATAGTACTATGGATAGTATTGCTTCTTGTCAATAGTATCGATGAGAATGTTAAGGATCGAATATGAGCCTACCTAGCGTCCGTGGCAGCGGCACTACAATAAGGATAACTCACCTAAGAGGATGGCTGCATTAAAACGCACACTGTTGAGCGTAACTTTATAATGACAAGACCAGAAAATACCACCATTAACTTTGCTCTTCTGAATTGCATACCAGAAAATAATAAAAGAACATCTTATAAAAAACAATCAATTTCAAATATTAAAAAATAGCACATAAAAAAAAGTTAGTATAGAAAACTAAAACCCGACTACCAAAAATTTAAAATTTAAAAAACCCCGACACAACTAAAGCTCTTTCATTTGATACCTAAGTATATTGAGGCAGTTAGAACAACAAATACGTTATTCGTCATTTTCTGACGGTGCCCATCTTGGATTTGACATTTTTCACAATTAATATATTCTGCTACTCAAGCCCTTTTATATGATACCCATATTGTGGGAGTAGTGTTAAAACATAAAATCCAAATCTTTGTGACGGCGGCCATCTTGGATCGATTTTATCCAACATAGCTAAGAACACTTCCTCTTTATTCATCTTTCAAACAAAAAAAAAAAACAAAATCAAAATCGGTTCATTTGTTCGGGAGCTACGATGCCATAGACAGACACACAGACACACACACACACACACACACACACAGAGAGAGACACGTCAAACTTATAATACCCCGTCGTTTTTGCGTCGGGGGTTTTGCTATCGTTAGTATCGATAGTTTTGTATTATCGATTATCAGGGATTTTTCGATAGTAACGCAAGTCAAGTTAAAAGCTATGTACATAGGTATCTAAATAAGACCAATACTCCAATGTAATGTTATTTCCAATTTAAGTAAAGATAGATTTTTTGTTAATCAATCGAAAAGATTCCGATCTGTCACTCCGTTTGTCTCCATGAGGTTAACGGATAGGATAAGAAAAGTATGATCTGTCGCCCTGTAAGCGAAAAGGGGACAGTTCGAACTTTATTCATCTTCTAAATGTTTTGTCTGTCCCTCTGTCGGTCTAAGAGGGACAGATAAGACATCTTAATTCCTGTTTGTCAACCATAGAATCAAATACACGTATAGGTATAATTTTTGTCATTAGGTTCTTTAAAAGTACCAGGGACACAGAAATCAAGTGGAAGTAGGTGGTTTCGTGAATAATGCAGGCTATTATAAATTAAATTATTTATAGTATCCCTAAAGCACCTACTTCCACTTTATTTCTGCATCCCTGGTACTTTAAAAACAAATGAATAATATCCAGCGGTGTTTTATTTCAGTTTCCATTGATAATGCCCAATAGAAATATGAATAAATTTGTGACAAGCCGAAGTCCACGCGAGTAAAGTGTGGGCGACCGCTAGTATTTAATAAAAAGTTGCATTACTTTTATGAGTAATGCAGGTAGGTACCTATATATTTCTGATTCTAATCGTGGACAGACAGGAATCAAAAAGTTTTATCTGTCCCCCTGTCAGTGTTAAGGGGACAGATAGGATAATAACGTTCGAATTGTCCCCTCAGCAGCGGCAGGGAGACAGACCGAACTTTTTTGTCCTATATGTCCCCCAATGGGGACAAAGCGGTGGGACATATTGGAATATTTCGAAATTACGAACATTATGACAATGGACATTAAAGGTAACCTTCGTCCAGCATACGCATCAAACTATGGCTATAATTTCGTAAGTATAAGAACACTATTTATTCCCTATTTAGCACTTTTTCAGCACATTTTATTGACATTCATGAAATATCAGGATCCCATGGTGAGTATGCTGGACGAAGGGCACAAAGAAATTGACCAAGTGCGTGTCGGGGTTCCGTAGTTGTCCATGATATAAGTCACCTTCTATGGACCTTGTGGTGTCGAAAAATCCACGCGCGCTCTTTATTAGTTAATCACCTTTTACTCGTCACTTGCAAAGTATACCTAGTCGTTATAATTTTCCTTTTTTCGTAATATTATGTGCTACTAAACACATACTACATGGTTTTTCGCATACCTGCAAAATCAATCGTTGGTCTGATAGAGGGGGAGACACAGTAGTCGAAGGGAAATTTCCATTTCAAAGTGTAATATTTTCAAATCGATTTTCAAAACTTGACACATTACATTTAATCAGGCAGTAATAATATAATAATAGTAATATCAAAAAATAGCTCACTATCGATAGTACAGAACCATTTGTAGGATTGACCATTAGAATGTTTAATAAGTTACCTCAAAAAATTATTGATTTACCGGTACATAAGTTTAAGCTGCATTTAAAAAACTGCCTAATGCAGAAAGGCTACTATAAAGTAGGCTACTATAATGTATTATTTAAATGATAAGGATTCCTGTACATGTTGATCTCTTCGCCTCTCCTCTAATGTATAATTTCATTTCATAATTTTCCTTTGATGATTAATTTATCTAAACGATACTGATTATAAGCATTGTATGTTATACTGTCACTGTAATCATAATTTGTATAAGTATGAAAATTGTAATTCCCATTTTATTTCAAAAGAGTGACTGAGTTTCTTGCTGATTCCTCTCGGTAGAAATTGGCATTCCGAATCAGCGGTAGATTACATAATATTTGCCACTCATAAATGTTCTTAAATTGAATAAAGATTTGTGATTTTGATTTTAATTTTGATAGATACTATCGATAGTATATATAGGCAACACTAACCGGCAGCGTGAGCATTTGTTATACCAATAAAAGTCTGTATTAAAACGGTTATGGAAATTACAAGATTACGGTGCACTGGAATTATTTCATCACTACGCGTAATTCCCGGTTGCATTTCTCCAAAACTGTCGCTTTGGAGCCCAAGGTACACATGATTCATGTCATGACTTTCGCAACCCTATAACTGGGGAACCAGATAAACTGAATCATGGTTGCACATTTCAGATTCTATCGGAAACGTGAAGTTTCCTCACAATTTTCCCTCACCATTTTATTATGGAAGCCATTTACACCAGACGATGTCCAGGTTAGGTTAATTAAATTTTTGGTACGCTACCATCGATCATTCGGTCCCCATATTCACAGAACTCACGACTACTAATGCTTGATCAAGATTACGTTACAGTGAATGAGTGAATGACCTGCCTACGTCAATCGTACGTGTATGAACGATAACACAGGCAATTTTCCGCAATTCGAATACAGAGTTATGGGGGTGAAGAAAAGAATTATTACCAGCAACACGATAAGAAAATAGCTAAATGCGTCACTAATGGGATTTACTAAGCGATTAGTCAGCTTCTAGAAATACCTAATTTTCTTTGAACGTCGGATTGTCGTGAGTCGGTAGTTACTTTCAAATGTTTTTGTTCCTTACAATGATTGACGACCCGATTGGAACAGTGGTAGTGAACGCTGCCTCTGATACAAGGGTTGCGGGTTCAATCCCCGCACAGTACAAAACATTTGTGTGCATGAACATGTTTGTTTGTATTGGTCTGGGTGTTTGCTATGTATTATATGTAAGTACCTATGTATTTACAAAAGAAAAGTATTATATGTATATATTTGTAATCCCACTGTTGATTCTGATATCCGTAACACAGGTGCTTGAGCTACCTATCTCGGAGTCAGATCAATGTATGTGAAGTTGTGAAATATTTATTATTATTATTATTACATCATATTTTATTCAATTTCTTAGATACATTTTAAAGCCATCATTAGCTCAGCGCATCATTAGCACTTAGTACCTAAACACAATCGGAATCTACATACATACAAGCAATTATGTCTTAGAAGCCAACTTATAAACATCAAAATTTCAGATCAATAGTACGTTAATAATTGTTATGTTGTCCAAGACAATACAAAAGAAAAATTCCCCTTTGATACACGATATCAACTTAACAAAAGATACAAAGGATTTTCTTTAGTTAGTAATTTCTGTTTTTTAATAAGTGACCCCACAAAAGGTTCATTTCATTCATTTATCTTATAGCAATGTCCTCCGAAAATCCGAGAGTTTGTCGTTTTTTTGTAATCTCTGAATATATTTTTCTTATAAACTGACATTTTTTGTGACTAAAAACATCTGAGAACTTCACATAATTATTTTACATGAAGCAGCATTGAGTATTTAAAGTATTCAATTAAACAGGGGATTAAAATTGGTATAATAACTGTTTTTATGTGAATATGGGCAGAGAAGCAGATTCATTATCCCATAGCTAGCGATTGCCGCCGCGATGGTAGATAGTCTTGCTAATCTTTAGAAACAGGGTGTAGCATAATAGAAAAGATCATTATCTTTAGCGTTTTGATCCGGTTGCGTCCCCAGCTGCCGCTTCGGAGCCCGAGGTCCGCTTTCCTACTTCGACTGCCACTAGAACAGCAGGGGAGCAACTCAGAATTAAAATGAAAAATTCCGTTTACAATAATAAGAGGTTTATTGCAAACATGAGACTTTACACTCAGGGGGAGACTCGCTCGCTATGGTGATTGGTTGACGCGTAAGAGGGAGACTTAGCTTTAGAGCAGTTTAGAGGGAGCAGAAGCCGTAGATCCTCATGGAACGCAAGGATGTTCCGGGCAAGGCCGGAACAGGTAGGCTCCCTGGCGGGAAGGCGCGCTGGAGCAAGCGGCGAGGTCGCGGAGCAGGAAGATGCTCGATGCGCCCGTAGATAAAATGTAACAGTAAATAGGATCCCTGAAATGTTACGATAATAAGTGGAGGCACTTAGCACGTCTTGTGAATCCCTAGTGGTCTGTTTATTAGCACACATGTCATCTTTGCGATGTCAAGCCACACCTTTTTAAGTCTAAAACAAGTAACGCCGTAATAGAAAAGATATAGCTCATAATACATTGGAAATCTGGTATGGAGCCTACGTGTTTATTTTCCTAGTTAAACTTTACGCATGTATAGTTACTTTGCAGCAAAGTTAGGTACTGAATTCTAGTACCTTGTTGAAAACCGCAAACATTCGGTCAACCCCTAGATCAATAGATCTACCAAGCGACAACCACTTGTACTTAGTACCTAAGCGTAGCCATGATAACGCCATTATCTCCTCATTCATTTATAATTCCGTCCTTTTCGGACTTAAGCACAGACCAATTAAAATAATATCACAAAAGCCACCTCACGTGAGTGCTAGCCTTTGTTCAAGTAACACATTAGGCGCCGCCTGCAATCCCACATTCCAATGTCACCTTTATTACCAACGCTTATGGTGCATGGACTATTCACTTCTCTTTCTAGATAGCGAATTGTCATGAATTGTGGTACATACTAATGCGCTGTTCAGAGAGATTCATTGAAACCTTGTTACCAGCATGAGCGGGGTAATTATGTCGAGTTGGGATTTAATGTGTAATATGCACCGGTCCTAACGACTCCATTGTTTAAATAGATTCCACGTTTTAGCATGTTCACCCAAAGCTGGTCCAAAAATGAGTGGAGATACTGTTCTTTGTGGATTTTGTAAAGTGCACAATTGCGTTGTGTAAGTAGTTGCTTGAACCTTAATTAGGGATTTAACATAATCTACCATTCCCACGAAAATATTATTATGATAATTAGCATCAAGCGTGCAATATTTTGGCAGTGAACAGCTTTATTTCGGGTGCAGGTTTGTTTTTTTTTCTTGTTGGTACTGAATTCAACAGGACCCAAAGTACAATTTCACCGACAAGCTTCAAGCATTACACTCCATCGTCAGGACTGAAATAAGTTTGGTGCGCTGCTGAGACTGTCATTACTGTTTACATTTTTAATATAACATGTTACATAAACCAATGGTTATATAACATGTTTATATAACACTAGCTGTTTCACGCGGTTTCACCCGCGTCCCGAGGGAACTACTTCCCGTACCGGGATAAAATATAGCCTATGTTACTTCTGAATAATGCAGCTTTCTAATGGTGTAAAAATTATTGCAATCGGTCTAGTAGTTTTTGAGTTTATTCATTACAAACATACGAAAATACAAAAATACAAATATTTCCTCTTTATAATATTAGTGTAGATAGTGTAGATGTTTAGTAAAAATGTGATTTAGTTGTTTAGTTGTTTCAGTATTGAGACTACCACATTTAGCGCAATTAGTTGTTTCAGTATTGAGACTAAAATCAGTTCCACTTTTAATAAAACAATATTTTATGTGGTCATAAATTAACTCTACAAAGGCGAATGACCTATCTAAATTAGCTAGTTAGTACTAAATTACTCATACGTACTAAACATAAATTGGGTTTGCAATCAGCGTGTGAAAGTCATTAATTACAAAAAAACGATGAAAACTCCGATGGCTCGGCGACAAAAAATGTGTATTTGGCCTCCGATCAAACAATCTCTGGTTCTAATCATTTTTGGTTTTGCGCTATGAATAAATAATAAATGAATAAATATTTATTTCAGATTAAAGCATATACACAGAAAAAAACCTTAAATTAGAACACACACAGATTTATATTATATTTTGTTGAAACAATCCTACTTTCATTAATTCACACGTATTATATTGTTTCTTGTCATGGTTCATTTCATTTCCTTGAATTATGTTAATGCACTAACTATAGTTATTATATTTTATAGTTATTGTTATTCCATTCTCATCATCTCGATGGATGGCGGTCGAATACTGTGCGTTTTTCGCGGAACTTTCTACCACGTACCTCAGTTTTGTGGAACAGTTTACCTATGGGAGTATTTCCCGACGGCTACGACTTAGGGACCTTCAAGAGAAGAGTGTACTCCTTTTTAAAAAGGCCGGCAACGTATTAGCGATCTCTCTGATTTCGCGGATGTTAATGGGCGGCGATGATTGCTTTCCATCAGGTGACTCGCTTGCTCGTTTGTCGCCTCTAGCATAAAAAAAAAATAGTGCGATAACATAATTCAAAGTTAACTATAACCGCTTCTTATTCAGTTATTAATCCAACATTTTGATTTTTGGTCAAATCGTTGAAACCATTTTTTTTTGTGTAATAGGTGGCAGACGAGCAGACGGATCACCTGATAGTAAGCGATTACACCAGTCCATCCGTGACACCAGTGGAGTCACACGTGCGCTGGCAACCTTTAAACCGCCTTTCCCTCGGATTGGGCCTCCGGTACCCTCACTCACGCAGTGAAACAGCACAGCACAACTTCAATGTAAAGACATCCTTAGCAAATCGCAGAGTAACAAATTCAGGTGAAGTTTATACTTCAAAAACATGAAGAACGAAAGTTAAATGCTCTCGTTATCCCCAGTAATTGAAAACGAGATGCAATGCAAACTACGAAGAATAATGTTAGATATTAATTTCAAGAATGAAATAAAAAAGGGTCAGGTCAGAAAGTGACTGGAACTTAGATTGGAATAAAAATAATTAAATTAGGTCCATACAGAACATTGATGAATGTCAACACGTTTACCACTGGTTCGAAATGTAGTTTGTTTATAGTGACACAGTATATTGGCTCTCCTCAGCCTTATGGTAAGCAAGAAAAGAGCCCACTTTGCAATTACAACGGAGGCGATGTCAAGGCATCACCTCCGTTGGCACCGCCATACAGGCCTGCGAGATGCTTCTTCATGCTTCGTTTGAAGGAATCCATATTGTAGGAAGCAGGAAATACATGCGCCGGCAATGACAACGACCACGACGCCAAGACACTAGTAAAAAACTCAGCTGTTAGTTTTTTTGAAATAAAAAGTTGTTTGTCAAAATGTCACCATTAATAAAAAAAGGACATACATACTGGTTAACATAGTGCCAGCTTTAGGAAGTACCTAGCCAGTAGACAGTCACACTGCTGGAGCTACTTTCCAGCCCACTCGTGCGAGTTACTCGTAAGCACAGAAGACTCACTTCCGACAATGTCTCAATAAAATATTAATCTTCGCCTCCCGGCAATAAGGTCTAAAAACAACATGCACCTGCACGCTTGCCTAACGCGATCGCGAGGTACGTTCACACCAAACTCGACCTTTTCATTATCGAGTTACGGTCTATAGTGATCTAGTAGAGCGCGCCTTTATGCCGTTTAGGCGCGCAAGGCAACAGACTAAATATTAGCCGTCAGCGCGTGGCCCGTAGGTAAACAACTCAGCTGAATCGCGAAATGAGTCACGCCTGTCGTAAGTCACCGCGGGTGTACATGGGCGGCGGCAACTCCTTTCCATCAGGTGTTCGACCGATAGGTGGCAGACCTATCACATAAAAAAAAGTGACGCCAAAAAAGTGCGATTTCCTCGGCATGCTGACTCGTACGCCAGCCTCTCTCAGTAAATCAGTCTTTATTTGGAATTTTTATGTAAAGATTCCATGGTACATACCCAAGGCAAAAAAGGCTAATAATTAACGAATCCAAATACTTTGGGTGGGCTGTTTATAAAGTTCTTACTAAATTACTTAAGTGCTACCTGTCTCTTCGCATTTTTATTTACAAAGGAAAACAAGAGAATTGAATTTATGCGAAATGTAACAGTATCTCTTGGACTCGATCTTGGTGTGTGGAACAAATCTCAAATGGAATGGAAACTGACGCGACAAGACGATTCGTTGGCGACGATGTTTGTCAGACGGCAGTGCGACAAAATAAAATAATATTTGCAGTATTCTTTTAGCATTTCGATTCGCATTTAGAAACTGATAGTAAGCGATTGTCTACCGCCGCCCATGGGTGTCCATGGGCAACGCAATAAAAAGGTAAACTCAATGGAGTCACCCCAGTGCGCTTTTAACCGTGGGAGAGCCACGCTTTAGCTTGAATTTGGAGTGATACCACGGCCTCTCAGAAAACCGGCGTGAAGCAGCATCGTGCTGTGCCTCCTATATAAAAAAAATACCTTTGAACTCTCCTTTCCCCAGATTGGATCTGTTTATGGATCGGTTCATCCATCTCTTTTTTGCCAATTTGTTGTTCCTCAACCCATCAATTACTTTTTTTACTGTTTCTCCTCATGTTTTGTTATTATTGTTGTGATTTTCATTTAATTCGTTTTTCTTTGTTTAATTTTCTTTTTCGTTTGTGTTTGTGTCTAATGCGTGTAATTTCATTGTATTTTTTATGTCTTTTCTGTCTTTCTTTCTTTCAAATAGGTACATACTCATCACTCAAAAAAACAAAACTTTACACTCCCTTCTCCTCTTCTCGTTACGAGGAAACCTATTCTCGACATAAAAAAATGTTGTTATAGCTGTTAATATCTCACAATTAGAAAAAAATGTGATCTCTATATTGTACATGGTAGCTATCCCGTGAAAACAAACAAACAAACAATCATTTATTTGCAAATAAATACGTGTGATACAGATCAGATCTTATACAAAATGGTATCGAGTTTATGTATTCAGCCTGCAAGCAGGCGTGCAAATAGTGTAAATACTTAATTATGACATATCAATTTAATAGAGTTCATAATGTGATGATGTTAGCACATACAAAAGGAAGCTATGAATCAATTAAGTAAAAGGTACTTATATTGTATATTACACACAAATGGTAGAAACATTCATAGGTAAGTACACTAAATAAAAAAGAAAAAGAACAAACAAGAAAAGAAAACTAATTTATGATACGTTTCTGTAAACAAACTTAGTACCGCATTTAATTCAATCATCATTTTCTATGAACTCTTTAACGCTGTAAAAGCACTTTTGAGTAAGCCATGACGTAAGGAAGAATTGGTTTCCTTCTAGTAACTTTAGTGAAATAGGTAATTTATTATAGAGCAATATGGACATATTATAAATATTTTGTTTGTATATATAGGCAGCACAGGGTGGTTGGTGTAATAGATGATTAAATTTATCTCTTATTCTTATGTTACTAAAGTGACCATGAAAGTTTAAAACAATAAATAAAGAGTATTCTCTTTTTGCATTTTTATACTTTAATTCCACGAGCTCAGCGACCTGAACAAAGTCTTGGCCTCCGAAACAAGAGATCGCCACACTCGCAGGGGCGATCTCATACCTTAATTTCTGCCAGTTATTGACCTGAAATTCCCGTAAATCAGTCTCAACGACCTCTTTCCAGCGGTACCTAGGGCGACAAACTGGTTGGTATGCTTTCTTCACGAAACGATCCTCGTCGATTAGAAAATTCGCGTTTTGAACGGAATGTGCCATTTACGGAAAAAACGTCACAGAGTATGAAAGAGATCCAACCGACCTATAATGGATCTCTATACGAGTGCGGCAGAGAAAGAACGTCGCCAGCACGTCACCCCAGTACTGACGTCTTCGCGCGGTTTTTCAAGTATGGCTTTCCATGAAAAGGCTTAGTCTGGTTAGGGTGCTTTGTTTAAGCGTCCAACCTCTCGCCACAACCTTCTTTCTCTACTTCGTTCGGCATTTGTGCGGTCTATTTCCGCATATACAATAGGTAATAAATATACTTAACCTTTGGTGTGACAAAAACCCATCATGAGTTTGACAGCTGTCAAAATGCTAAAGAGGCGTTTTCCAAAAAAAAAAGGAATACTTAGTTCCAAAACATTTACTAGATGGCGTGAAAGTCATGCGTTCTTGATTCCCTAATTTTCGGGAAAATGTGTTCCTTATTTAAACCCGTGTGTTAATATAAAATAAATTATATTGTTACACTTTGAATAAACGTTCTTTTTAGGTATAAACGTACGTACTTTGTAGGTATTCGTTTAAGTGTAATAGAGTAAAAAAAATAGTTGTCCCATTTATTGGTAATAAATATTTTTTCCTTCTCTAAAGCGACAGTGGATCAAAACCACCAGAATAGATGTCCATCGAAAAGTTTGGATCATTTCACCATAAACGATTTTGAGACTCACTTAGTAGGTACAAAGTTTGTTTTTACCGAAACCAGTTGAAGAAATATCGCAAAAATGCAACAAACACATGAATTAATGATGAATGTTTGTATGCTTTGTATGATAAAACACTAGTTTTTTTTTTAAAAAAACGGACCTATTTTTATTAAAACAAAGTAATTTGACAGTTGCTAATGTATGGGAATGACACATTGACTTCTGTCAGTTTACTTTGTCTAATTAAAAATCCAACTATAGTACGTAGTTATCGGAATTGACAGTGACAGAACTATTTTCGCCTGCTAAGAGCCATCTATTAAGTTATTATTTTATAAGCTTTTTTTTAGAAAACGCCTCATTGCCAATATTGCAAATATTCCCGCGCGTATCACGCGATAAAACTACCTAAACCTTTTGTTATTAAAGTACACATAGAAAACTATTTATAAGGGATTTTACTTGAATTTCAAAATAACAGAACATACGTCACGTCATAACAAATTTGTATTGCACTCAAACCCTTGCGCAAGACATCGCAGTTCGTAGAATGCAGCGCTTTCTCGGCACAAGAGGCCGGTATTTTCCAACTGTCACCAGCACGCGTTTATTGGATTCAAGCTCCAGTGGACCGCTGCCTTGCCACAAGCTATTGAGGGAAATATTATATCGGTCATACAACACTACATATTGCTGTCGCCTTTTTCCTTGCCCGAGATGAGTGATATCAATGTGTGAGTGTTGACAACTAGATTTTCTAAAACAAAAGAGGATTCTTGGAATGAAATATTTTTTTGAACGTTGAATTATACAAATAATTAATGTACACGGGACAAAACGCGGTTATTTTTATATGTAAGTACATACTCGTAGTACAATAATACTCACAGCTTGACGTTTCGACCGCGTTACAACGGTCGTGGTCACAAGCGGACTGGAGGTGCACGGCGTCGTCTGCTACGCCCTTACGGCTTGTGAATCTTCGGATACCCTCTCATTTTTGTTATTTACACTGCCACTAAATAAAATGTCAGTGAGGTCACCCCGACACACTACACTCACAGTATCCGGGTTAAATATTATTTTTTTATGCTAGAGGCGACAAGCGAGCTGGCGACCCGCTCGGTCACTTGATGGTAAATAATTAACCGCGCCGCCCAAATACTTCTGCGAAATAAGAGAGATCACTAATGCGTAACCGGCCGTTTAAAAAGGAGTAGGCTGTACAATTTGCATAGTTCGGTTACTTTAGACACTTGAAATGACAGAAATTCTGGGGATGTGGGACAAGAAGTCCAATAAAGTTGATCACTACGTAATATACAATGACTGCCTCGGTGGCGCAGTGGTAGGTGGGTCGCACTTTAATGCGACAGCGGCGCTTGGGGTCCCGGGTTCGGTCCCCGGGTCGGGCCAATATTTGTACCTGAGTTTTTCTGTTAAGAAATTCTCAGTGTCAGCCCGGAGTCTAGAAGTTGACGGTCTTGTACCCACGAGCCTCGGAAAGTAAGTTAAGACATTGGTCCTGCGCCTAATCCATCTTCGGTTGTTTCACACTGGTGTCCCATCGAAATATGAGGGTACTGGAATAGAGAGTGCACTTATGTCTGCGCAAACACTTGTGCACTATAATATGTTCTGCGTCGATGGCTGATCACTGAGATTGGCCGCCATGACCGAAATATCGGTTTGGAGGACATTATTAATATACACGGGAGTGGACGGGGATCGCAAGCGCCGCCGAGCTGTTTCGCCTCGCTAGAGACCGAGAAGAATATGCTTAGATTGATGGCCAACCTTCGCTAGTCGAAGAGGCACTTTAAGAAGAAGAAGATTAATATACAATACACTTACAGGTATCGGGTATCGTCGTAAAGATTAGTATGGTAAGAAAGTAGTGATTTTAAATCTTAACTCGTTAGATTCACACACTTGCTTTCTGACCTTATACAGAATGGAAATTCGTATGTTGTTTTAACCAACAATAGATAAACATCGTTTTAACTCCGTAGCCCTCGTAATGGGTAGGTTTTTTTTTATTTATTTATTTGGTTTGCTAACAGTTTACACATATATAACGGAGGCTGGTCGAGCTCTTTGTTACCAGATAGGTTGTGCAAGATGGCAATATTGAAATTAGAGTCCACAAATCACAAAGCGAAGTCCATTCGGAAGTTTCAAGCGTCTATTGAACAAACTATCAACATGCAACGCGAAAGAACACAATAGAAACATAGCGATGATTATTCTACATTCGTCTGCATTTGTTCACTGCGCGATCCCACAGTCCGTTCTGGTATCACCATCATCGAATCCCATCACAAACCCAAAGCAAACACCAAAAAATACTAAGAAAACACACTCCGAATCTATCCAACGGTTTTTGCGTGTCCCCAGTCCAAACTTCAAACTGACAGCTCGCTAAATTCAAAGTAAATGACAATGGAATAACCAAAAAGTATTAATCCATCGCTATGCCGACTCTGCCCAAGGAAGTTCCTTGACGTTTCCAAACATGATAGAGGGCGCCACTGTGCTGACGCTACGACATATACATAATTATAATAAAATCACACAATGGTTTTAAAACATAATATGAGTAACCTAATTAAAAGCAAACACAACATGCAACAAATGAATAGTTATGAACTAATATCTTAATATAAGTTGAATCAAGAACAGTATTTACATACTTGATCAGCCTTTTACACTATAATAATAATAATAATAACTCTCACAACATCTCATAGGTTGACCTGATTCCGTACTAAGTAGCTTAAGCACTTGTGTTACAGATATCAGACAACATAGGAACACAAGTATATACTTAAATACATATATTACACCCAGACACTGAACAAACACAAGTGTTCATCGCTACAAATGTTTGTCCAGGGTGGGGATCGAACCCACGACCTTTATCGACTAAGGAAGTGTACTTGAGAAAATGTCCGATATTCCGCTGCATTCGTCGTAGATTCTGGGGATAGGAGAATTGGAGCCAAGAACAGTTTTCCTAAGTGGCGGTGAGAAGAGACTGATTGAGGTACGAGGGTACCTTCTAGAAACACGGGATCTGACCTTTCAAGCAATAGAGAGCAGTCAATTATATTATTTAAAATCAAAATAGGTACCTATAATAAAAAGCCCTTATAGCATGTTAGATCAATAACATAAGCAAAAAAATACGAATTTGAATATCCACTTAACATTAATACATGGAACAGCAAAATTTTTTTGGCTTATTTTGTTGATCTAACAGCCGCACTCAGAGACGCCATTTAAGCTAATCTGCATTAACTTTAGTAACTGTAATCTTTATGCGTATCAAAATAAGTGTCAATATTTTTTCTTAAGTAGCCAACTAAGTAAATTAACGACTCTGAGTGTGACAGTAACATGCTAAAGGGTCTTTAATTATATAACTATTATAAGAGACTCTGCATTAATAAGTATTTATTAGGTGGCGAATAATCTTATTATACAGTAGAATTGTTGACCACAGCCGTGTGGTCCCCGGCAGTAGAATAGGCCACCCTCACTCTTACCGAGGTGTCGTAAAAGGCGACTAAGGTAAAGCTGCTGGCATGATCATCAGCACCCAGAGAAGGAAAACTCTGCATTTATATCAAACCCTCGCCAACCCGTCTGCCAAGCGTGGTGAGTATGGCAATTACCCCTCATGTAATTGAGGGAGGCCCGTGCCCCAGCAGTGGGGACTTAAATGGGCTGACGATGACGATGACAGTAGAATTGTTAAATCTAGCTTAATTAAATTTAAATGTAAATATTATTGCCATACCCTTGCAGGGTGCATGTGCTGGACATTTATCTGTTTCACAACACCTGTAAACCATATGTTTGCATTAAGAATTGGAACTTTGAACTTAAAAAAATGTAAGCATATCTAGGTATGTTGGTCAAAACAAACTTTAAGATAATGGATTACCAAGAGCAACGTACACTTAGTTTATCTTTTATCCAGTAGATTATGTGATTCCCTAGAGAGAGAAACACTAAAGTTTCTTCCTCGTTTTAGCTAAATTAAATTTGTATCAAGCCACTTACAGTAAGCGATAGAAGCAGGTCTTTGAAAACAAGATATTCACAATCTCATTTATGTTGCTCGGAATACATTAATGCTTTAAAGTTTTTACCGACTTCAAAAAGGAGGAGGTTCTATGTATATTTTTCGGAAGCGGAAGGTTATGGATAGAGTACAATTTAGGGTACGCGAAACACCCCCATGTATGTTCTACGATTTTATGTAGTTCACGAGTTGTCAAAAATTTTTCGAATTTCCGAGAATTCTCTACCTCAACAGCATAAAAACTTTCTAGAAAAAAAACGAAAAGACTTTTTGTAACTTATCTTTTTTACACGTTAGTATTTATTAGTGTAAATCCTTTTATGCATAAAATAATCAGATTAATAAGTTTAATAGAAAATAACATCAGCCTAAAGTGTACAATTATCGTTGTGGAACTTTTGGCTTCAATTTTCAACTTGCAGTTCTGAATTTAAAAAGGTGATTACATGATGACAAATTACTGATTCTGATTCTTAAAACTTTTCCAGACTGTCAGCTTTCATAATCTCCAAAAAAATGGCACTTAATAAGGCTATTTTGGCTGCAATCGCCCTTCAAAAACAAGGTGAACAATTTAAAAAAAAGACGTTTTTTTTTATTTGATAGGTGGCAAACGAACGACGGATCACCTCATGGTCAGCGATTGCCGCCGCCCACAAGCCGGCCGAAGCCACAAGTGCGCAGCCAACCTTTAAACCCCCTTTTCCCTGGTTTGGGCCTCATCACTCACGTAGCGAAACATAGCACAATGCTGCTTCACGCCGGTTTTCTGTGAGGCCGTGGTATCACTCCGATCGAGCCGGCCCATTCATGCTGAAGCGTGGCTCTCCCACGGTCGAAGTGATTTTCAATGAAATAAAAATTTGTTTTAAGATGCTGAAGTGGTTCAGAAAGCCAAACACTGCCACTGATCGACCTAAGGGTTACATGGATGACGTACCTAGAAGTGAGCAAGTCACTTATTTTTTAAATGTGTCAGGCATAATCCTGCTCCCATCTCTGGGCTGGTGCACGTCAGTACCAACTTCTTCCGTTTGATCGCGTACAACGTAGGGCTGCTCGAATTGTCGGTGACTTGAGTCTCTCTAGCCGACTTGATCCTCTAGCACTGCGGCGGGACATAGCTTCCCTCAGCATTCTATACCGCATCTATTATGGGGAGTGCTCTGAGAAACTGTTTGATCTACTCCCTGCAGCTGAATTTTTACATCGAACCACTCGCAAGCAATTGTAACTCCAAACTCATCATCTCTATAGATGGCGGTGTGCTTTTCTTGTGGAACTTTCTACCACGTGCCTCAGTTCTGAGGAACGGTTTGGCTGCAGGAGTATTTCCGCACGGCTACGACTTAGGGACCTTCAAGAGAAGAGCGTACTCTTTTTTAAAAAGGCCGGCAACACATTAGCGAACTCTCTTATTTTGCAGTGTATTTCTAAACATCTCAATTGACAAAACTAGGTTTAACAAAAACCGACGGCTACGACTTAGGGACCTTAAAGAGAAGAGCGTACTCTTTTTAAAAAAGCCGGTAACACATTAGCGTTTTCTCTGATTTCGCGGATGTACATGGACGGCGTTGATAACTTTCTTTTAAGTGACCGGATGGCGCAATTGGTAGAGACCTTGCTTCTTACGCCCAAGGTCGTGGGTTCGATCCCCACCCTGGACAAACATTCGTGCGATGAACACTTGTGTTTGTTCGGTGTCTGGGTGTAATATATGTATTTAAGTATATATTTGTGTTCCTCTGTTGTCTGATATCTGTAACACAAGTGGTTAAGCTACTTAGTACGGAATCAGGTCAACGTATGAGATGTTGAATCAGGTCAACGAATGAGATGTTGTGAGAATTATTTTTAAGTGACTCGCTTGCTCGTTTGCCCGCCTCTAGCTAAAAACATAGAGTATTTCCAGATAGGAAGGAAGGAAATTATATTTTAAGAGAGATAGAATTGCCACTAATTTTTGTTTATATGACTAACCGCACTAAACCTAATCAATACTTCGCACACAAATATCGGCTCATGTTACTCACACTCAGCACTCACCAACTCAACTAATAAGTCAACGTAAATGACAGTGTGTCGACTCTCAGTCCCAACTCAAACAAAACTTCTGTTCGACTCCTCGTACGTGCCATTTAGAGCTCCTTGAAACTTTTAGATACGAAGTTGCCTGATCGTCCTTTTCCCTAAGACATTTTTTGTGAGAAACGTTTAATAATTTTTTCAGGGACTGCTTTTGTTGGTTAAGTACCTATAGCCGAAAGTAGGGTACAGAAAATAAAGGCCGATTTTTTTTCCTTTTAAACTTTTTTACGAAGGGAAAATTGTATTTATCTAGTCTAAGGAAACTGCCTGTTTGTATCTTAATCTCTTCAATATAGTCTGGCATTCTTTCATTTTATTAAATTACGTAACGAGTAGGCTTGTACGACGGCAAACAGATGATTTTTTGCGAACATATGTAAGAACGATAATATCTTTGACAATGCAAAATGCTGTTACTTTTTTTATAGTAACAAAGTATATTGGCTCTCCTCAGCCTGATGGTAAGCAAGAGAAGAGCCCACGTTGCAATTACCACGGAAGCGATGTCAGGCATCACCTCCGTTGGCACTGCCAAACTGGCCCGCGAGATGCTTCTTCACGCTTCGTTTGAAGGAATCCATATTGTAGGAAGGAGGAAATACATGCGTCGGCAACTAGTTGCATTTCTTCACTTTGGATTTGGGGAGGCTGGAAATTACTGGACTGGCCTTCACAACCAACTGAATCATGGTTAAGCGTTTCCGAAACTATCCGGAACCTGCAGGTTTCCTCCGTTGAGGTAAAATATTTATTATCTTAATGGTTTCCTCACGATGATCTCGCTCATCTGTCACGTCACGTCACGCTTCACGTCACGTCTGCTCCAATTAGTTCTATATTTACTACTAATCTACTTCAACAGTCGCTTATTTTTAACAAAAGCCTAAACCTTGAAAAAGTTACCTACCGTAACATATTTTTGTACATTTTTCATAGAACCGAACGTATGAAAGAAAAATCGCTACTATTCTAAAAGCATATTCAAAAGGCAAGTTTTATTCGGTAGATTGATCTGTCACGCCGTACGTCAGGCTTTGTGTGAATATAATATTGGCACAGAACCGAAAGCAAAGGGGTAAAAAATTGACAAATCCGAGTTTGCCAGCAATACGAGGGTTCTGTAAGAACAAGTGGATATGTACATTGTTAGTTTTTCGCAGAAATTGGGTAACAACGAGACAAAAAAGCGAGCATAAGTACTCACTTATGCTCGCCTAATTAAATTATCTAACTAATTAAAATATCATTTATTTCAACCCAATTACAGGTCTTATACAAAATAGAATGCCGTGTGGTCCCCGTCAGAGTAGTATAGGCCACTCACACTCTTACCGAGGTGTCGTAAAAGGCGGCTAAGGTAAAGCTGCTGGCATGATCATCAGCACCCAGAGAAGGAAAACTCTGCATTTAAATCTAAAACCTCGTCAACCCGTCTGTCAAGCGTGGTGAGTATGGCAATTACCCCTCATGTGATTGAAGGAGGCCCGTGCCGCAGCAGTGGGGACTTAAATACGCTGACGATGACGATGATACAAAATAGAATAGTTAATAATAGCAATACAATGTTTGACATTCATACATTGTAATAAATATGTAAATGTCAAGTTAAAATAAATTAATAGGGGATTAAAAATGTCAGGTTAAATAGAAATTCATTACATAACAATTAAATGTCAAGTTACAATTAAAGTTGGTTAAAAAATAAAATTATCACAAAAATGTCAAGCTACTACATCCCAATTGAATACCAGTTCAAAATGAAAATTAAATTGAAATTAATGTATTATATAAAATATATAATGACTAATCTTGTCATTGCAGCACGCGACACCCTTTACCGCTTTTGTCCAGTATTCCAGGGACGGACCATCATAGCGTTCCGAGAGTATCTTCAGAATGATATTGGAACTGCCCAGTATACGATTCCTAATCGAAACCACCTTTTTGCGCATAAATTGACACGTGCGTCAGCAAACATGCCCGATACGCTACAGTACCTGGGAAGTCCCAACATCACTCTGAATATGTTATTATATTGTAGGCGTAGGGCATTGTAGGTCCTTTGGCTGAAATTGACCCACTGGCCGCTGGTATAAAAAGATTGGCAATAGGACTGGAAAAGTGTGGTTTTCACACAATCCGAGCACCTTGCAAACCTGCGAGACAACATATTTCCCCGAACTGCCATAGCCCAACGCTCCCTCTCTATAATTAATTGAAAACTGACATTTGCGAGCGTATGCACGCATCATTGAGTAAGGTAATAATACTCCTGGCATGCAGACATTTCATTTCAAACAAACGCTCCGGCTGTGGAATAAGTTGCCATCAGAGGTTTACCCGGGGGAAAACGGCATGAGGTTCTTGAAAAAAGGAGTGTTAAGGTTTTTAAGGGGTCGGCAGCACGTATGCAGGTCCTCTGGAGTTGCAAACGTCCATAGGATGCGGTAATCGCTTACCATCAGGCGAGCCGCACGTTTGTTTGTCACCGACGTAGTATAACAAAAAATGTTAGATACGGATTTTTAATAATTACTCATTATTCTAGAAACTATTTTTTTTTACTTTATTTTCTGTCTTACTCCATTTTTCTGTGATAGGTGGCAGATAAGCAGATGAATCACCTGATGGTAAGCAATTGCCATCGCCCATGGACACCAGTGGAGTCACAAGTGACTCCTTGCATCGTAATTTTAAGTGCTTATGTTGAATGTGGGTCCCTAAAATGGGCTTTCAATGTGGCTGTCAATTCCAGGCAGCTAATAGTTTTAGAATGTTCAACCATTTCTATACAATATGTTAGGGTTTTGGTAATGATATATGTTGGTTTAGGTAGTTAGAAACCTTTTCAAGGGCCGATTCGTCCAATCATAATCCTATTATATACTCCTTATTTTATTTGCACTTTCACTAAATGCGTGGTATATCGCTGTCATTCTCACAGACGTTCACCCTAAACAGACTGAGCCTTTTCATAGAAAGCCATACTTGAAAAACCGCGCGAAGCCGTTAATACGGTGACGTGTTGGGCGACGTTCTTTCTCTACGGCACCCGAATAGAGATGCATTAAAGCTGCGTCAGGGCCGGTTTGATCTCTTTCACACTCTGTGACGTTTTTTACTTCCATGGTGATTCTATACAAATCTGATGTAATACCATAGATTCATCCACAGATAAAGATTGTCGGATCTACCCTAAAACAGCAGCACAATGTTTACTGGGTAAAACCACTAATAAACCACCAAATATCATATTTGGATTTCACGGCCGCTTACCATCAAGCGGAGTGAGGTCATCCTGATTGGCTTTTCTATAAAAAAATATAATAGTAAGAATTGAAGACATTAATGACACAGCATACAGCCGTTAATTTCATCGGTTCTTATTATACAATATTGGTGTACAGTATTAGTATATATTATTTGGTGGTTTATTAGTGATTACCACGTACAAAAGCTTTCTTCTCTCAGAAATATTATGTCTTCATAATATTTCTGAGAGAAGAAAGCTTTTGTACGTGGTACACCGCGTCGGGCCAAAATTCGTACCTGAGTTTTTCTGTTAAGAAATTCTCAGTGTTAGCCCTGAGTATGGAAGTTGGCGGTCTTGTACCCCCGTGCCTCGGAAAGTACGTTAAGCCGTTGGTCCTGCGCCTAATCCCTCTTCGGTCGTGTCACACTGGTGTCCCATCGAAATAAGAGGGTACGGGAATAGAGAGTGCACTTGTGTCTGTGCAAATACTTGTGCACTATAATATGTCCTGCGTCGATGGCTGATCGCTGAGATTGGCCGTCATGACCGAAATATCGGTTTGGAGAACATTATTATTATGAGAAGTTGAATTTATTTTATGCGAATTTCCAAAAGTCATAGAACAAATGTTGTTCAGGATGGTTGATAGAACACGTCGTTAAAGGGATTTAAATGTTCACAGATACACCCTGTATTAAGTATATTTGGCAATTTCTACCTATTCAGGCTGTTGACTTGACGCTAATAAGTTTAGTGTCGTACGTATAACAACTTCCTGGCTACGGACATTGCAGTCCGCGTGGCGAAGTATTAGGCTGGAAAAATCTCAATTATTACCATCGCCACCATAAATAGAAAAAGTATTGTAGCTAACATTATGGGGCTTCCTGTTCTTCGCATTTTATCGAATATGGTTGTTTTTATGTTAGAGGCGGACAAACAGGCAAGCGAGTCACCTGATGGAAAGTAATCAAGGCCGCCCATCAACATCCGCGAAATCAGAGAGAACGCTATTGTGTTGCCGGCCTTTTTAAAAAAGAGTACGCTCTCTTGAAGGTCCCTAAGTCGTAGCCGTCGGTTTTTATTAAACCTAGTTTTGTCAGGGGGAAATTGCATTTTTTTTTATTTTAGTTTCATACATTCTATCTTATACATTTAATGATAACTAAAAGATACCAAAAAGAAAAAAAGTTAAAATATGCACAAATAATTGTTATAACGCAAATCAAAAATTTTCATTTCAATGTAGTTGCGAAAACGCTCACTGGCTTAATGTGACGTCACTCCCCACACATATGCGTGCACAAACAGCACTGTGCTGTGTTTCGCTGCGTGAGTGAGGGTACCGGAGGCCCAATTCGAGAGAAAGGTGGATTTAAAGGTTGGCGCACCTTTGACTCCAATGGTGTAATTGGTATCCATGAGCGGCGACAATCACTTACCATCAGGTGATCCGTCTGCTCGTGTGCCACCTATCAAATAAATTATAACTTTTGAACATTGAGTTTGTGAATAGGGCTACCAAGTAGACGAAAAAGAAGTGGTTCTTTTATGCAAATGTCATGCATGCGTGTGCAGTGCCGCGGCGCCCGTGGGGAGTGACGTCACATCAAGCCAGTGAGCTTTTTCGCCCCTACATTGAAATGTACATTTTTGATTTGCGTTAAAACAAATATTTGTGCATATTTTAACTTTTTTCTTTTTCTTTTTCTTTTTGTCGACCCGATTGGAACAGTGGTAGTGCACGCTGCCTCTGATACAAGGGTTGCGGGTTCGATCCCCGCACAGTACAAACATTTGTGTGCATGAACATGTTTGTTTGTATTGTTCTGGGTGTTTGCTATGTATTATAAGTATGTATTTACAAAAGAAAAGTATTATATGTATATATTTGTAATCCCATTGTTGATTCTGATATCCGTAACAAAAATGATGCAAGTTCCCCATTGAGATGTTTTAGAAATGCTCTGTAAAAATTGTTATTTACCTCAATGTGTAAAAATGACTGATAAATGTTTTTCAAACTTTCGATGAACCAAATGGGTTATTGGGAAAATCCGTGCTATTTTAAACTATGCATGGATTAAAAAAAACACATTGCTAATTGAAAACCTTCACGCTCGAAATCAATAACTAAATAATCCGTTATTCGCTAAATATTCACTTTACATTTATTCAGCCGTGTAAATCCGATTAGGAGCACATTAATATTTACGTTAAACCAATTAACTAAACCCTTTGCCAGCTGCCAACTTTGCGGTTTTCTAACTAAATCTTGGGAAGTTAAGCTTCTGAGTTTCAATAGGTATTTTCAAGGAGGTATCCTAGCACCACCAACCATCCTAAGATAAAAGTTTAAAATGAAGTTATTAGTTACAGAACCAAAGTCATGGACATTGCACGCAAAGGTTAATAGTTATGCTGAAGTGGGGTGGACTGCTCTTTATGTAGATCAACTGTGATTCGTACTGTATGACTACTAAGCTTTGTTCACAAGTCAATTTGTATCTAAAAAACTTTTTTTTTCAGCTCAGCAGCAGCTTAGACGTTTCTAGAATCAATCGGAACTTTAAAATTAACGGTCTATTAGGGATACCTATTCCTGTTTATCACATCTCTCCGGCCGTGTTATTAAAAAACAAGTGACACTTGTACTTTTATACAAAAACCGGCCACGTGCTAGTCGGACTCACCCATGAAGTGCAGCAAGTAAGATTGAGTTGACTAAATGGAAGGTAAATCACGATTTTCGGTTTATAACGTATTAAAAAAAACTAATTCCAACCAAGTTTTCATGGTAATGTATATCATATATTTTTTTTCTTAGATAGAAGTTAGAGGGAGGGGGGGGGAGGCACAAATTTTATCACTTTGGGAGCGTCTCTTGCGCAAAGTATTAAGTTAAGAAAAAAAAAACTTTTTTGGTGAAAACAAAATACGAGTACATCTATTTACCAAGTTTCAATAGTAAAGTTTTTATAGTTTCGGAAAAAGTGGCTGTGATATACGGACGGACGGACGGACAGACAGACATGACGAATCTATAAGGGTTCCATTTTTTGCCATTTGGCTACGGAACCCTTAAAAGGAGACAAAAGAGCAGGCGACTTGCCTAATGGGCTATCACCGCACCATGGATATCAATTACATTTGATTATGATTTTTGGCAGACGAACGGACGCCTGATAGTAAGTAATTGCCACCGTCTATGGACACCGGTCATACCAGTGTGAGTGCAATTACTAGTGCTCTGCCAATCTAGGCTAGAGGGCAGGCGAGGCTTCGAGCGTGCTTTCCTGGGCACGGGGGGTACAAGACCGCCACATTCCAGACTCCGGGACGACACTAAGAATTTCTTACTGAAAACTTAGGTACAAGTTGACCCGACCCGCGGGAATCGATCGTCGCTCATTAACCACTGCGCCATAGAGACAGTCTATTTATACTGGGAGCGTCCACATAAGAACGCGAACGTTGCTAAACAATATTAGACCTGGCAAAAATGTATCTTGCAAAAGATTGGAACATTTGCATCTGGAACAGTGCAGAGATGCGGTACAGTGAAACGCTTTATTTGGGACATTGACTCTGAAATAGATCCGCGATTCATTCTGCTCATTCGGATCATTCGACTTATTCAGATCATTCGCATCATCGGATCATTCGGCTCACTGGGATCATTCAGCTCATTCGGATCATTCGATCTCTCGGACTCCAGATCCATTTGTGTCGAATGATACATTCGGAGTGAACATTAGAGATTCGGAACAGTGTATCATTTGGCTGAGTCGGATCACTGAGTCGTTTCAGTAAAGAGTTACACATGTCTAAACAATATAAATAGCTGTCCATATAATTCATAGTCGATGGTAACTTATTTGTCTGACTATTGGAAACACTAATTGTATTATCCTTTCATGTTCCGCTTTCATCCAGTTGTGTAGTCGATAAAATCCCTATTAATTTAGAGAGTGTTTATTTCGACAAATTGCTCTCAACGGCGAATGATTGCACGTGATTGGGGAGGGTTTTAGTCTGAACGAGTATTTATTTTGGTTTAAGCTTAATCCGCGTAATGAAGGAATTAATTGCATTGTCTTTTTATAGTTTTTTTTAAAGTGAAGTGAAGTGAAAAAAATCTTATTAAGTTAATAGTTATATGTTTTTTGTCGAAAATAACAGAGATAGTTGCTATTACATACTTGCTACCTTGTTACACCCTATCTTTGTACTATACTAAAATATAAACTTTCTAAAACGCAATATAATTTAAGTTTTAATAAATTGAACCTTGTTTAAACATGGGGGCGTACAAATTTAATTTACAATCAAGTTATTCACATACTTATTTATACCTCCTCATTAAAACTTTGCCGGACCGTGGTAAATACGGTCTCCGATCAAAATTGGAATTTCATTACGAATTTCCCAAATTTGAACATGTTTCACGGAAGTTTATCACCACATTTCAGACGCGAATGCGTCTATATTTGCGTGTAAGTTACCAATATGTAAATGTCAATTTAAACTTCATCTTTTAAAATAACTTAAACGGGTCTAAACGCGAGTAATTATAACACCTAGCTTCACAATCACATGTGCACTAGAGGGAGATATTTCCCCCAAAACTATACCAGATACCAGTGGCGAAGGGTAAATATTTTCAAAAGGGAAGCCGGAATATAAAATTAACTTACCAAAATGCCAAAATGATGTTTATGTCCGAGTTTCAAGTTTATTTTTATTTACTTAATGTCATAGGTGGCAGACGAGCAGATGGAACACCTAATGGTGAGAGATGGCGGCCATAGCCCCTGGATACCCGTGAGACCATAGGAGTCACAAGTGCGCTGCCAACCTTTAAACCCCCCTATCCCTCGATTGGGCCTCTGGTACCCCCACTCACGCAGCGAAACACAGTACAGTGCTGCTTCACGCTAGTTTTCTGTGAGGCCGTGGTGCCTATCTCTCCGGTCGAGCCGGCCCATTCATGCAGAAGCGTGGCTCTCTCACGGTCAGGTCAGGTTATAGTGATGCCTTTGAAAAATGACTTCTGAGTTGAAGTTGTATGCGTGATGCATGCGAATCTTGGTAGGTAAGTGCTCGTAAAACCCGTGCTACTCCAAACTTAATTCGACTCCGAAAAAATTAAACAGGGAAAACGAAACATTTTATTTAACTTACAACTGCCTGTCATTCACCCATCGTTGGCCCATAGATTCGATTTTTCGTAAGGGAAGCCGACGGGAATCGGGTTATATGGACTCTTCGCCACTGCCAGATACGTTCATACATGGTGTATCGGTAAACATTTGCATCCCTTTAACCACTACCCATTGCCACTTGAGGCATGCAATCTTTTGGGCTTTGTCTGTGGCCTTAGTTCTCCTGCGGATCTCATCATTTCTGATACGATCACGCAAGGATATTCCTAGCAAAGCCCTCTCCATTGCTCTATTTTGTAATGAAATAAATAAATAAATATTTCACAACATCACATACGTTGATCTGACTCCGAGAGAAGTAGCTCAAGCACCTGTGTTACGGATATTAGAATCAACAGTGGGATTACACATATATACATATAATACTTTTCTTTTGTGAATACATACTTATAATACATATATAACACCCAGACCAATACAAACAGATATGTTCGATGCACACAAATGTTTGTACTGTGGTGCGGGGATTGAACCCGCAACCCTTGCATCAGAGGCAGCGTTCACTACCACTGTTCCAAACTGGGTCATCAAATGAAATGTACATTTTTGATGAAATATCCTGTACGTACCTACATCGAAAACGACTGATTATTAAAGCGAATTAAAAAAAAGCGAACTAAACCAAAAGTCGATCATTATTTCAAGAATTCACTACATTTCAAATAGCACCAGATTTCATGCCGTTCTACCACCAGAAACAAGCTGATGATCTTCAAATAAGAAAGAGAACGTCTCCTTTCAAACAAGAAAAAACAATTAAAATCAATTTCATCCCTTTAGGAGTCACAAGAGCCATACATAAATACACACGTTAAATTTCATCATCGTCAGTAGTCTATCTTGGCCCACTGCTCGGCCATAATTTCTACAAATGCCTTCCGTTCCACCCTAGTCTTCAGCTTAGCTCATCCTCTTTTTACCAGTGGCTCTACATGAACCATAGCTAGTCAGCCTATAATACTGTCCCACTGCAGGGCAAAGGCCTCCGTCATAGAAATCAAGTCATCGCTACTATGATGGGATTAGGCTTAATCACACGCTTGACAAATGCGTATTGGTGATCACAAACCCGAGCTATGTTTGTAAAATTCGAAACATACTTTATGCTTGACCCCGGAATCGAACCCAGTACCCCGAAATCACGGCCCGGTACTGAAAACAGGACCAACAGGGCGTTCCCGAATATGATCAACCATAGATAGATAAATACTCTTTATAGCACAACATTTTACAGAACTTAATACTATGGTCTGTTTTACCGGCTCAACTGGAGTGATAACACGGCCTCACAGAAAACCGGCGTGAAGCAGCAATGTGCTGTGTTTCGCAGCGTGAGTGAGGATACCGGAGGCCCAATCCAGGGGAAGGGGGTTTAAAGGTTGGCAGCGCACTTGTGACTCCACTGGTGTAACGGGTGTCAATGGGCGGCGGCAATCGCTTACCATCAGGTAATCCGTCTGCTCGTCTGCCACCCATCACATAAAAAAACGATGGTCTCTTCTATCTCTTTGTCTGACCTTTATCTAAACACTATTTTTGATTTTGTGTTGGGAGCCAAACATAGTTTTCCGTCTTTCCATAGATCTACATACTATCTTTCCTTTTATTGAAACTTTGTACAATTCCATTGTACAATGAGGCATTCATGTTATCCAGTTCACACTTCATTGAATCGACTCAATGGGAAATATTCTTGCGATGGGGGATTCAGCTAAGAAGCGGTTAATTCCTTCTCAATGTTCAATCGGTATTTTCCGCTAAACGTTTGATTGTAGATACGACGTCTGAATTTGTGATTTGGTAAGTTTTTGAGGTGGGTCCACGCTAGAGGAACTAAGTATAAAGAGCACAAGCCGAGCAAGAAATTTGCATTTGAACATAGTATCAACTTAAAAGATGCTGTTTTCAGATACGCCTTAAGGTGACGGCTAGGGCACACTAGAGACACCAATCGATTTTAATTTTTAGCTACTAAACCGGATCATTTTTAAATAATTTCGGGAATACAATCTCTCGGCAAAAACTTATACTATTTATTAAATAACAATGCACAAATATTGGGTCCATTTTTGTACGCGAAAAATTGATTCACGACAAAAGCGGCCACTTTTGGCGGTAATCGAAAATTCGAATACAAAAGCAGTTAACTATAGGTATTAAATAAATAGTATAGGTGTTTGCCGGGATTTTGGAAACCCCGAAATTATTTAAAATAGATCCAGTTTAGTAGCTAAAGTCACCTTAAGTTACGTTTAATGTAATTTAAAATCTCATAACAAATTTATTTATTATAATTTCGCAGATGTCCATGGGCGGCGGGTATCACTTACCATCCGTCTGATCCGACCGGTGAGCCGTCTGCTCGTCTGTCTGCCATAATGTAAAAAAAATTGAGTTCAGGAACGTTTAGTTAGTATTCGACTGTGATGTATTTACTGTCGGTTTTTTAATGAACACTAATGGATTGCGAGGCCGTGATTGTTTTGGGGATCTTTCAAACCAAACGTATTGTCTGCCGCTGGCTGTGTGTATTCTCACTGTCTGCCACAATGTGAATGTCGATTCAATTTGTAGTACGCGTTCTCACCACTTGGTGAACGGTATTTACCGATCATACGCTATAGCGTATGCGGCGCGCTAATCGGCCACTTTGTCCGCGTAGCCAATCCACGTCCGCTGCGCATAGACGCGTTGTAAAATAATCGGCCACTGAGAGTCGGCGACAACGGACGACGTAATAACGTAGTCAGTTCGGTGTGAACGACAAGTTCATTTTATATGGAAAAGTAAAAAACTGCATAACGCGCGCTCACAGTCAGCGGCCGACAATACGTTTGCTCTGAACGATGCCTTAGGGATCGTTCACACTAAACGTATTGTCCGCCGCTGACTGAGTATTCTCACTGTCTGCCCTAGTGTGATCGTCGATTCTATTTCGCCATTTCAATGTTACTTAAGGTGACAGGTAGAGCACACTAGCGACTATCTATTTTAAACATTTCTGGGTAACATCCTCCCGGCAAACACTTATACTATTTATTTAATACTTATTGTTAGCTGTTTGGTCTGCTTTACGATGATAATTCGCTATAGCGTACGCGGCGCGCTATTCGGTAGCTGCGTCCGCGTAGCCAAAATTTTGACGACCCGTTTGGAACAGTGGTAGTGAACGCTGCCTGTGATCCAAGGGTTGCGGGTTCGAACCCCGCACAGTACAACATGTCTGTTTGTATTGGTCTGGGTGTTTCCTATGTATTATAAGTATGTATTTACAAACGAAAAGTATTATATGTATATATTTGTAAATCCGCTGTTGGTTCTGATATCCGTAACACAGGTGCTTGAGGTACCTATCTCGGAGTCAGATCAATGGATGTGATGTTATGAAATATTTATTTATTTATTTAATCCCACAAAATAAAACGCGTAGTAAAATAATCGGCCACTGGGTTTCGGCGACAACGAACGACGTCTAAACGAACTTATAGTCAATTTCGGTGTGAACGACAAGTTCAATATATATGGAAAAGTAATGCACTGCGTAACGCGCGCTCACAGTCAGCGCCCGACAATACGTTTGGTCTGAACGATGCCTTAACCTCGTTGCACACACTTGACACGGCAAGCTCATGTTTGACACATCTAACATAAACCTACCAGCATGTGTGTTTATGGGTCTACGCTAGACGAGCCGAGTCAAAATTCGTTTAAATATGGACCAACTTACAAGCACGCTTAGAGCATTTGGCTCGTGTCAATTCAAATCAAAAACCTAGCGTTATTTATCTGGCTGCGACATAATACGTATTATAATGCTTACGAGTAACTAAAAACTCGGAATAAAAAAAAAGTTCGAGTTCCCTAATAAAATAAAAGGCTAGACTAGACACGTCGAAAAAGTAAAAACAGAATTAACTTCGAGTATATCACGCATGAGAAACATTCTCATTGAGTTCCTAAAAACTTTTCACCTTTACCTTAACCTACTTGCTTCGGAAACTAAGACAATTTGTAACGTGTGTTTCTGCAGCGGAAGTCTATTCTCAAATAGTGTGGGGTAATTTATACCAGGTATTTTTGACGATTCGCTCTATTAAATTCAAAATCTTGAACTTCATTCTAAATACTAAACTAATACTCATAACTAAAGATATATTATTCGATATTCGTAACAAAATTTTGCAAACATCCCTTTACTAGTTGTCGCAAAAAACTACTACGCATTATTTTGGTCACGTCTCATTGCAGACTACCATACTTAAATGAAAACTTGAATATTTTGGGTATAGCATTTTTTTTTCAATTTATTCATAAGTAAAGTATTCTTAAGCAAAATATCGTGTGTTCGAGTCCCACCACCCGAAGACTGTCGAACATTTTTAAGTGCATTAATTTCTTAAATGAAAACTTTTTGGTCAACACTCGATAAAAATGTAACAGTCAAAACAAATAAACCGGACATAACCACTTTTGACTGCATACAACAGGAAAAACTGATTTTGACCGATGCCTTTAGTTGAAAACTGTTTTGACTTGATTCTTGCAGTCAAGTGGTTTTGACCAGTGAAGAGTAGGAACTGACTGTACTGTAACAGAATAAGAAGAAGATACGCGTGTACGCCGTGTGGTCCCCGGCAGAGTAGAATAGGCCAACATCACTCTTACCGAGGCGTCGTAAAAGGCGACTAAGGTAAAGCTGCTGGCATGATCATCAGGACCCAGAGAAGGAAACTCTGCATTTATATCAAAGCCCTCGCCAACCCGTCTGCCAAGCGTGGTGAGTATGGCAATTACCCCTCATGTGATTGAGGGAGGCCCGTGCCTCAGCAGTGGGGACTTAAATGGGCTGACGATGACGATGATGACGCGTGTAACACATAGAACGCTTAATTGTTTCTTTTTATAATATAATTGTACCCGAAGATATCTTGCAAATGTCAAGTAACTTATTGAGAATAAGTGGGTAGTCAACCGTCGAAGTCAGTCAAAGTCACTCAATAAACGCAGGTGTTTTGCGTTTTATCGACCTACGGGTTTTGCCGATACCACTTGAACACAATCGAGGGTTCTAAGACCCTATTTGGTCCAAGCAGTTGTCGCGTGACAACTCACTCGACACAAAATTGCAATGTTACAAACGATACAATTCCGTTAAATTTAAATATAAAAATCGTTCTTTTTGTTATTAAAATCACTAAGCGGTACTTCACTGGACAAATAAATACCAAATTTGTTCACTAAAAACCACTAGGAACTAATATAAAACCTTTGGATTGCATCAGCCCACGCGGAGTGTTTTAGTCCTACCGCCAGAATCCCAACGTTTATTTGCTATTGCGTTGCAACAAATTGTCATTCACCAATGATGAAGGATTGGTTTGCAATTATTTGACAGGTGGCGAAAATTGGAACTAATGCTATTTCCTTTATAAAATGTCTGAGACAACAGTGTTTCCTGGTGCAATTCAAAGGTTTTAAATTAGTGGCTAGTTCTTTTTAGTGAACAAATTTGGTGTTTATTTGTGCAGTGAAGTGCCGCAAAGTGATTCTAATAATAGGATTTTTTAAATTGTATCGTTTTTAACACTGCTATTGTGTCGAGTGAGTTGTCTCGTGACAACTAGCTTAGACCTAATAGAGTTTTAAAACCCGCGATTGCTTTTACAGTGATATCCGCTGAATCCGTAGGTCGATAAAACGTAAAACTCCGGCGTTTAGTGAATGACTGTGACTTTGACTGACTTCGACTGTTGACTACCTACTTATTCTCAATAATTTACTTGCCACTGGCAAATTATCTTCGGGTAGAGCCATATTGAAAAAAACAGAGTTTTTGACATTTTCCGATATAAACAACCCTGTCAATGTCTCTGAAATACCTTCTAATCATGATCTCCTTGTATCTAGATGATCGATAGCGTTAGCTACGAATATCACTAATGATAAAAACTTGTGTAACAAATAATAAAATCTCAAAAGAAATGTTTTGTTATATTTCATTCATTCTGTTAGATTCAATTATTTTTATTAATAAATTGTTGGAATTATTAGCACCTAACCTTATATTCTTTATTGTTGAAGACCCCAAAAGATAACAGTCTAGAATGATTAAATAAAATGAATAAACGATTTTTGTAATGAAAAATTTAGGTATACCAAAATAAGAGGCATTTGGAAGTTCTTAAAGAAACCGTTATCTAAAGACTAAATTGAAATCCCGGCCATTCAGTTCCAAGAATAACAATAAATTGAGTAGGTAACTAAATCTTGTAAAACCTTTTTTGCGTTTTAAAGTTTTCAAAAGCAACAACCATTTTTTTTCGTTTCTGTTTACTTTAAAACTTTGGTTGTATTATTTTTTCGATCAAGGCGTATGCCCACCCACAAAAATATTGAAGTACCTACAAAAAATACTTTTCCGTTCTGATGATACGTTAAAATTGGAATCCCCATATCTGCTTCACCAATTACAAAATTTTGTTAAAGGTGACTAAGGGTGACATGGTCGAACCCAACCGCGTCAGAAGTTGCTGCACATTTTGACAGATTCAAACTTTACCTGTAATGTTTTTTTAACTGTTATTATTACTAGCTGTCTTACACATCAGCAGACTATTGTTTAAGTAAGTACGGTTTGTTTAAGTAAATAATGAACGACAATTCCAACAATTAAACAGACTCTTTAGAAAATCAAGGAAATCAAAATAAGCATTCAGCAGTTGTACTTGTACCTATTTATAATATTTTCTTATTGTTTGCAAGATTCATAGTCTCGTAAAGTAAAGGCCTGTTATTGTCTTCATCGTATTTGTTTATTTCTTGTTGCCCTAGTCCATTAAATTTGCAGACAGTCTTGAAAAGCCAAACTTTTCCGTTTTTGGGAGTTTACTGAAATAGACTAAAACAATCGGTACCATTTAGCAAAGTAATTTGAAGTTTCTTGTTTCTGTAAACTAAAGAAAGAAGACGATTGGTGATAAGTAATCATTTACGAAAGACCAAGGTGATTTGAAGAAGGGTCCCACAGAAGAAGGCTACACACAGTATTTCATCAATTGATAGAGGCCAAACTGAAATGCTCGTGATATTTGACTGACGGATCAAAAAGGTACTGTAAAGCTAAGTAACGGATTCCATATACGGTACAATTCGTTTCGTGCTATCTTGAATGATCCGTCCCTTCAGACTAATGAATCGCTAAATCGTTAACGGTTTACTTTGTGGAAGACGACATTTGAGATCGCAACAAAAATAATACCTTCACGATGAATCGATAGTGTATAGGCTCATTACGTTCAACGATTCGATTTTTTCTGAGCCAGGCGCGTATTATATACACGCGTCAAAAAGAGGTAGATAAAACGAAACAAGTGAACTTTTGGTTGTTACGATCGGCTCTTACAGTCAATCGATGCTTGTATGGGCCTCACTCCGATGAACGGTTTGATTTTCTCTAACTCAGGCGTGTCTTACATACACGCGTCAAAGAGTGGCAGAAAAAACGAAGCAATAAATGGATTCCCGAGACCTTCATCAGTTCGTCGGTCCACCTTGTGGGGGCTTGCCTCCTGTACGTGGCCTCCACTCGAGGACCTTGCCGCCCTAACGACTGTCTGTTCTCCTTGCTAAGTGCCCTGCTCATTACCACTTGAGGCATGGAATCCTTTGGGCTATGTCTGTGACCTTAGTTCTTCTGCGGAACTCTCATTTCTGATACTATCACGCAAGGAGACTCCGAGCATAGCCCTCTCCATTGCTCTCTGGGTGACTATGAGCTTTCTAAATTGGCATATTGTAAGCGGCAACGTTTCGGTTCATTGTGTCATCCCTTGCAAGTACACACGCATTGTTTCGTCTTGAGACACTGTGGTAGATGGCCGAAAACATAGTTTCTCCAGACTCCCCAAATCCAGAATCATGCGTACCCTGGGTTCTAGAGCGATAGCGTTGGACGCAATCGGGAATCACACGCTAAGATGAGGGCACGCTAAGATGACCTATGCTTGGAGTATCTTTGAAGTATAAAATCCGAAATGAGGTTAAGTGTCCGACAAATAACAATACAGTGTCCGAAATAGTATATTGGAACATCATGCTGAAGCGGCAATGGGCAATTTGTAGAAGAACTGATAACCTTTTGGGGTAGAAGAGTTCTTGAGTGGAGAACTCGACTCGGAAAGCGAATGTAGGGGCGCCCTCAGACTTGATGGAGTGACGAATTGCGTAAAGCCGCTGGTATAATGAATGCTTTAAGCCGAAGAAATGGCGAATATTGGGGAAGGCGTATGTATGTATGGGGCATTTAATAATTGTTACGGAAAATAACTTTTGGTCTTCAATTGACGATACTAAAAAGTATTTATTTTTTGTGTGATAGGTGGCAGCAGCAGCAGACGGATCACCTGATGGAAATCGATGGTGGTCGTCATTGCCGCCGCCCATGGACACCCGTAACACCAGTCGGAAGGCACAAGTGCGCTGCCAACCATTAAACCCCCCTTTCCTGCGGATTTGGCCCCCGGTACCCTCACATCAGAGAGAGAGTAGAGATTTTCTGTGAAGCCATAGTTTTACTACGGTCGAATAACTACGAAATTACAGGATTGAATATTGAATATATTTAAATTATCAATGTTGACTATCTGAATAAAAAAATAAATAACTGAATTAATTATTTCTTCAGTACAATGTATAAAACTGACGTTTTAATACTTGGCAAACACGGTCAGCAAAAAACTGTTGACATTGATTGACATATCAGATGGTAAACAAATAAATATTAAGGCTTTAAAATTCAGCGGTTTTCATGCACAACAACGGCAGACATCAAACGAATGTTGACGGCTCTATAGTTAAAGTTAACTTATGTAAAAAACAAAATCAAAATCAGTTCGTCCGTTCGGTAGCTATGATGTCATAGACATACACACACACACGCACGCACACGCATACGCACACGCACACGCACACGCACACGCACACGCACACGCACACGCACACGCACACGCACACGCACACGCACACGCACACGCACACGCACACGCACACTCAATGATAGACACGTCAAGCTTATATTTCTCAAATATACTAACACAACACGCTATTGGGATTGAAAAAATAATCATTAATGATTCTACGTCTCACTTAGATTGTGCAATAGTAGAAGAAAGTGATTTCCATACGGGTGTCATGGATCGAATCCGCCTTTCTATCATTAGCTCGGCGATGAGGGAAAACAGCGTGAGGAAACCTGCACGTCCTGGATAGTTTGTGCCAATTTCCCTTGATTCAATTGGTCTGGTTCCCCCGTATAAGGGTGCGCAGCGAAGGTCAGACGGCAGTCGTTTCATTGTAATTACCATACAACAAGAGTCCCTAATCCTGAATCATGGTCTAAGCGTAGGTACTTGTGCCTTGGGCTCCAAAGGGATAGTTTAGACTCAACCAGGAACCAGCTCTGGTGTCGATTACGTCGCGTAAGCGATTCGTGTTTTCGGATTACCTACGAGTATGAGGGTTGCCGCTGGCTGTAGATTTGACCTCATTATAAATTGTTAGGTTTTGAGAATTTTATAACCGATTTGCATCTTTTCCTAAAGTTTTTTATCAACTAAAACTCTTTGGTATAAAAATAATAATTAAGAAAAAGAAATGTCAAGAGAGAAAAACGATGTCGGATCTCTGAGCAGGCTTAAAGTAGGAGACGGACAAGAAATTACTGTTGTAAAAATATAATTACGAAAAATAATGTTTCCAGGATTAAAAGGCAATGTTAAAGGTAGCTATGTGTTTTAATAACAATATTCCCATCCCGTAAACGTATTTAGAGATAACGCTAACAAAATAGTATAGATAGATTTTTAAGAAAAATCTCTCCCTTCCCTTATTATTATTTACGCCAATATTTGCGATGAACATATTTAATATTGGTAAATGAAAAAATCTGGGGGCACGGTAGTGCCCTCGCCAAGTCGAGCAAAAAAAGCGGCACGGCTGTACCATCCTTTTCTCGAAGCAATTCAGACTATTTTTGACCCCCCTATAATTTCGTTGCGGATAAAACAAGAAGTCTGAATTTTGCGGATAAAATTCAGTAACTAATCAGGCACTGTATAAACACAGTATATTTTAAATTTCAGTCAATTTGAACCAGTAGTTTAAGAATGACAACTTGTTAAAGTTTCTGAGTTTTGTCACTGACTGACTCACCGATCATCAAAAGTCCAAGGCGCTTCTAGCAGACATCTTCAAATTAAGAATGCAAATATAATTTAGTGTCTTAATCGTGGGAAAACTTAATTTTATAGTAATTTCTGTCTAAAAGTTTTCTAAATACACCAACTGAATGAATAAACTTTGTAATCTCTTATAAATGTATGTATAGGATTACAAAGTTACGTTTGCAGTTGAAGGTGAAGGGTACCGGAAAAAAACAAAACTTGTCAAAAAATCTAAGTATCACACTGAGTTGTTCTACCGTGAAAAGTTGTGAGTTCTATGTTACCAAGTCGGTTATCAATTTGACAATCGGTTGTGTTTTCATGCAATGGCCAAGTCAAATATTCAATAACCGATTGTCGATTAATAAACGACTTGGTAACATAGTTCTCACAACTTTTCATGGAAGAACAACAGAGTGCGAGACTTGGATTTATTGACAAGTTTTGTTTTTTTATGGGATTTATTATTTAAAATCTTTATTATTGGTAAATGAAAAATATATGTTGTCTTTATCTTTATGTTATCTCTTTAACACCATGAGACTGCATGAAAGAGAATATTGCTGTCATTAATATAAGCTGCTTCAACTAACATAATAGATCTTTAGGTCTATAGTAATAAAAATCTATGGAATGAAACTTGGTTAAAATGATAAACCTTATGTTAATTGAAATAAAGACCAAGTGCTGTCATTCTAATTAAGTTATATACGACTAGACGACGTGATACCTCCACCTATACTACCTGGAACCAATTCCTTCCAGAATGCTTCGTTTCCAGCGCTCATTTTTCCCACGCTCGTGCAAACTCTGGAATAAGCTTCCAGCCGCGGTGTTCCATGATCGCTACGACATGTCCTTTTTTAACGAGGTAGCGGATTGTTGATGTCTATAAGCGGCAGTTACCATTTACCATCAGATGGACCACATGCTCGTCTGCCTATGTTTACGCAATAAAAAAAAATTACAGAGTAACCAACATTACAGAGAAAAACAAATTTATTTTGAGAGGCTCAAATGGCAAGTCTCACAACCGAATAAATTAAACCCAAAACAAATTACTATAAAACATAATATTATAAGTTTTCAATATTTTTCTTGACCGTGGGAGAGCCACGCTTTGGCATGAATGGGTCGGCTCGACCGGAGTGATACCACAGCTTCACAGAAAACCGGCGTGAAGCAGCATTGTGCTGTGTTTCGCTGCGTGAGTGAGGCTACCGGAGGCCCAATCCGGGGGAAAGGGGGGTGCCACGCTTTGGCATGAATGGGTCGGCTCGACCGGAGTGATACCACAGCTTCACAGAAAACCGGCGTGAAGCAGCATTGTGCTATGTTTCGCTGTGTGAGTGAGGCTACCGGAAGCCCAATCTGGGGGAAAAGGGGTCGCACTTGCGACCCCACTGGTATCGCGGGTGTCCATGGGCGGTGGCAATCGCTTACCAACAGGTAATCCGTCTGCTCGTCTGCCACCTATCACATATAAAAAGCTTATTATAACATGTTTTGGCTTAAACTCTCCGCTCTCACATAGGTCTTGGGTTAAAAGGGTTTCTCAACCCCTAATCTGCTTTATCAAGTAATACTTTAGCTATCGCCACAACAATGATAGCTTATTTTAAAAGATAAGACATCAAAGGGAAGTACTAAGTATATCATTTGCTTTGAAAAGGCACCTTTTTACTTCGATTCGCAGCCTTTCTGTGCCAAAATGGAAAAAAAACCTACACATAGGCGAATGAAGATCAGTATTAAAAAACTAAATTGCTGGTGTTTTTGAAAGTCACGTGATTTCGGGAGACTTAAATAAAGTTATAATTTATATAGGTATATTTATATGTTTGTTTGTATTGGTCTGGGTGTTTGCTATGTATTATAAGTATGTGTTTACAAAAGAAAAGTATTATATGTATATATTTGTAATCCCAATGTTGATTCTGATATCCATAACACAGGTGCTTGAGCTACCTAACTCGGAGTCAGATCAATGTATGTGATGTTGTGAAATATTTATTTATTTATATAGGTATTACTTAGTTAAAATATTTCTTCTTTAAGATCTTTAAAAAATTCTTAGATCTAATCATTGGTAGGTGTTGAATCAGTTAGTCATAAAAGTGTGTACATGTTGTACAACGTTTGAAACTTTTTTGATGAGATAAGGGGCATACGAGCAAACGGATCACCGGCTGGCAAGTGATTACCGCCGCTCATGGACACTTGTAACATCAAAGCGTCGCCGGCTTTTTAAATACCGGCCAAGTGCGAGTCGGTCTTGCCCACGAAGTTCCTTAGAAGCAAGTAAGATATTACTTAATGGAGAATGTTCACTTATTTTATATTTTAGCTCTCCTTAAACTGAGAATAGCAAATATGGTTGAAAAATTACTACGATACGTTGTGTAGTTTCCGAGATATTTGATTTCAAAATACACGGGTTGTAAAGTGCTTGCGCTTGATCTTTGTGTTCTTTCGCATTGAATATTGATAGTTTTAATGTATCAATACGGGGATTAACACGATATTTATTATGTGAAACAACATTGTGTACTCCCATATTTGGCTCGACGTTTCGGCTACGTTACAGCAGCCGTGGTCACGAGCGGACTGGCGGAGCAAGTCGTCGTCTGCTGGGGCCGGGCTGTGAATCTTCGGACACCCTCACATTTTTTGATATTAATTCGTTACTAGATGATTGTCAGTGAAGCTACCCCGACACACTACACTAACAGTATCGGTGTTCGTTTGCGTTAGTAACGGCCTAGCACGGGGTTTGCACTTGTTAATTACTGGATTCCATGTCGATGATATTTTAAATCCATCCTCCCGATTGAAAGTCTTATATTTCTTGATATCAATCGCTTCACGTACTATCCTGGTATGATAATGACGATCGGTGGAGAGGATTTTCGGGTCATGTAGTTCCATCCAATGATTAACTCCCATTTCCAGTAGATGTTATGCTATTGCCGATTTATTCGCTTGTCGATTTTTAACAGCTGCGACATGTTCCATGACACGTTCTGCAATTGACCGCTTCGTTTGTCCAATATAAGAACTACCGTAGCTACAATCGATTTTGTAAGCACCTGGAGTCTGAAAAGGTATGACATCTTTTGGTGATCGCAGTTGTTTTGATATTCGACATAACGGAGTATATACAGTCATTATGGAGAAATTCTTACATTACATTACGATACATTATAGTTATAATGCAACGCGAAAATCTAAAAAACTATTGATAGTTTATTCAATAGACGCTTGAGACTTCGGAATTGACTTCGATTTATGAATTGTGGACTCTAATTCCAATAATGCCATCTGTACAATCTATCTGATAACGAAGAGCTTGACCAGCCTCCGTTATATATTTTTTAAGAAGTTAGAGGGACACACACACACACACACATTTTACCACTTTGGGAGCGTCTCTTACGCAAAGTAAGTATTAAGTTTAGAAAAAATATATATTAAAAATCACAACATCATTTTTAAAGACTTGTCTTTCCATATAATCAATCCAGATAACCACACACAAATGGGTTTTTTGAAAAAAAAATGAGTTTCAGTTCTAAGTATGGGGACCCCCAAATTATTTTTCCAATTTTTGTATAAGCATCGTAATACGGCTAATAAAATTCATCTATTTATTAAGTTTCAATAGTATAGTTCTTATAGTTTCGGAAAAAAGTGGCTGTGACATACGGACGGACGGTCAGACGGACAGAGAGACAGACATGATGAATCTATAAGGCTTCCGTGTTTTGCCATTTCGTCACGGAACCCTAAAAAGGAATACGCTCTTTTTGCGGAATCTGCCTTTCCAGAAAGGTTTCATAAATTGATCACTAATGAGAAAAGTTTTCTTCGTTCCTTCTTTTTTAGCAAAAATTGTTTCAGTAATAATCTATTACCCACTTTAAAGTATCCAGTTTGAATAACAAAGAATGTGCTTCAACTGCAAGCAATTTGCTATCTTGAATGGCCGAGTTCAATATATGCTGATTGAGCTTTGCAACACTTTCGCGCCGTAAAAGTAGAACAAAAAATGTGAAAAACCAGCCTTAATTGGAACCAAAAAATATTTATCCGTTCCAATTACGAAATCCGTTGGACCGTCCAATGCTATCTGTGCTCGGCTGCTAACCGAATTTAAAAGTAGACGTTGTTTGAAATTTCGCAAGTTCAAATTGAGAGCTCGCGAGTGGCCGCTGCGGGAGACAAAGTGGGCATAGTGCTCGGTGAGCCAGCTGAAGTGCCGGGAAACTTGAGATGCATTTTTATAGTATTAAAAATTGTGAACGAAACGAAAAATTACTCTAATTACTAAGCCGCGCACTTGTGACTAGACTGGTGTTGGGGGTATCCATTGTGTGACGGCAATCGCTTACCATCAGGTGATCCTACTCGACTGCCACCTGAATCAAAGTTACCTCGATATTCCACGCTACATAAGTAAAATACTTTTTAGTGCTTGTTCACGTTGAACGCGCGGGCGCGGTGGCGGGCGCGGTCGCGGCGTCGCTATTGCCCGCTACTTAAACCGCACATGCGGTTCGTATGTGAACACTTCCATATTACGCCATATGTTTGATATTTCCTCCACCGCGTCCACGAGTCTACGTTAACAAGCATTTATACTTGAGCTGCTAAAAGTAATAAAATGAATGAAAACTGTAAATATGTACATATTGTTCTACAAATTATATTCTCTATAATTTACTCAATGTCGAATGAAAAAAAATGGCGTCTGAATGTCTGGTGATCATATTTAATTATATAATTATAAAATCTAATTACTAACCGGTGCTGGAAAGTAATCCCATTGCAGTTCACTGTATTCTTTAAATTTTTGGTGCAAATACGCACGTCACGGCATTTTGGGTGCGTTTTATGACTAGTTTTCAATAAACAAATTGCAAGCGTTTGGATGTTGAACGTGTTAGTGCAAGCGAATAATTGCACTGCGGCGCAATCGCCGCAATTGAATGGACCATATTAGTGATGGCTGGTGTCTCCTCTATGATATAACTAAGGGATTGAAAACTTATTTAGAAGTAGTCGATATATATATATCGAGTTGAGAACCCCTTTTTTTTGAAGTCGGCTTAAAACATGTTTTCCTTTAAGCCGTACGATAGGTAAAGTTCGTTAATATCCCTACACGGTGATTATGGTGCGGGGCAAGTAACAGGACTGAGATATCGACTACTTCTAAATAAGTTTTCAATCCCTTAGTTATATCATAGAGGAGACACCAGCCATCACTAATATGGTCCATTCAATTGCGGCGATATATATATATATAGAGGAACTCTCAATTTTTATAGGGACACGTAATGTTTTTGTATCTTTTTCAAAACTGCACTAGTAGTTACTGATTGTATTAATTTTGTGGCTCTGCTGATGATGGAAGGTCAACTCCTCAACAGTAAGGAGTTAAAGCATAACTCTTTCAATACTGTACTCACAATTAGTTTATAGTTATTTGGCTGCCAAAAAATAAGACACTAAAAGGCTTGAAAAAAAAATTTCTGCAAAAAAAAACCGCCTTCAAAAACCACGAACTAAAAACTGTTGAATAATTGAATGTTGTATTAATACATAAATTTTAATAATAATTTAAATTACAAGATAATATTGGGCGCCGACTTCGTTTACACCTTTTCTCAAGTGTACTGTTATAAAATGTTATTTGAGGTGTATAAAGTGTTAAAAAATTATTTTACACTTTTTAGTTCGTGATTTTTGAAGGCGGTTTTGTTTTGCAGAATTTTTTTTTTCAATTTCAATTTTATTCAATCAAATTTTCAAACGCGAAATCATAGTGTGAGTTTGATATTTTACACACACACACACATCTATTCGTACAAAATTACGAATTGGGTATAAATTATTATTAATTCATAGATGCGCTGCTATTTTCAAACCCCCCTTTCCCCCGTATTGGGCCTCCGGTACCCTCACTCACGCAGCGAAACAGCACAGTGCTGCTTCACGCCGGTTTTCTTTAAGGCCGTGGTATTACTCCAGACGAGCCGGGCCATTCTCTCGTGGCAATCCCACGGTTAAATATAGAATAAAGTAATAAATCAATAATATCAAATCTGAATTGTTTAGATAAAGAAGGAGGAGCGAGGTTTTCCCAACACAAGTATCACCTGATTACTTTCTGGGAAGCCCTGGCGATTGAATTGTGAATGATTTACTGAAATAAACTTTATTTATTATCTTGCCCCATTTGACCCTAAATAAAATGTTTTGTAATTTAAATATATCAATATTATGTTGTCAATTGAATTAATTTAGAACTTCCTACACCTAATCTTTATTACAAGTTGGACACTACCTACCCAACAAAGAAAATCATGTAGCACCTCCACCTATAATAAACCAATTTAAACTTTGTCGAAACTGGCCACTAAACAAAGTTATCCTTAACGGGTGGATTAATAAAATTTCTATAATTAATATATCTCTTTTTCTAGAATAAACAATTTTGCTAGAGATGCCCAAACTTGGTCTAACAATATTATTACACTCGTCTATGAAAATATGACGATAGGTTTTGCAATAGCCATAGATATAAAGCTGTGTTTAAATATTTAAAGCGACGGGTAGCCCTAACTAGCGTCTTCAATCCATTTTAAATTGTTAGCTACTACACCGGATCTATTTTAAACAATTTCGGAGCGGGAGTCTCTTAGCAAACATTTTTTATTTAATAATTGTGCACTACTTTTTGATCTGTTTTTGGGGGTTTGCACTTGAAAGTGGCCGTTTTTGGCGGTATTTCAAATTTAGACTCAAAAGTACAAAACCAGACTCAAAAGTTAAGTAAGTATAAGTATTAAATAAATAGTATAAGTGTTTTCCGAGAGGCTCCATTTTCGAAATTGTTAAAAAGATATCCGGTTTAGTTGCTAACAATGTAAATCAATTGGCGTCGCTAGTGTTCCCTAGCCGTCACCTTAACAATCTAGTCTAATGCACGATTTATTTTTAAGAGTCTTTCACTCACTTAATCAAAAAGTCATGATGTTTTAAACAAACCGGTAAAATCCACAGCATCAAAATAATTACCGTAATAATAATACCGGAGCACAAACTCCGTCTTAATAAAGTATTTACTGAATTCTTAAACCGATCGCTGTACAGGGTAGTTTTGACGGAGTTTCTAAACATTTTTTGTACTATGCAAATAATATTATGAAAAGGGTAGTGCAGAAGCTCGGTTCATGAATATTCAACGGCCGTCATTACAGAACTTCTATTTTTTATTACGAGACGGTCGGGGCACGACAATAATTAGCGCTGGTTTTAATACCTAAATGCCTTTGGCCGATAGTGTTTTTCCCTTTTTGAAAAATAAGACCTGGTTATGAATAAACATTGACTACTTTTAAATCAAACATTTTTCCCAATCTGAAGGTTTCATATTTAACCATTTTAAAGCAACATAATGTGACGGTTTTGCTATAAATGCAGAGTTTTCCTTCTCTGGGTGCTGATGATCATGCCAGCAGCTTTACCTTAGTCGCCTTTTACGACACCTCGGTAAGAGTGAGGGTGGCCTAGTTCTACTCTGCCGGGGACCACACGGCGGCTTGGCACAGAAGCCAAATTGGAACAAAATGGTCCCATAATTTATCTATCGTTGCTGTATATTTTAGTGCCCTCGTTGATTATAACACCCATAAAAATGTTTTTTTTTAATATATTTAATGGGTTTGCACTTGACCTCATCTCACCTGATGAAAAGTGACAATAAGGTCAGCCAAATGTTACATTATTTACTTTGAGGTAGGTTATCAAAAACCTAAATGAAATACTCTGTTGTCTGCTGCGTGTCCTTGCGTTTAGTATAGACTACAATTTATCTAATAACCTATACAAAGAAGACTCCCAAAATTCTATTAACAAACTTTAAGAAAATTCACCGAATTCAGCTGCAACGGACATCCAACAAGTTTAGTAACAGGAAATTAATGTTCCACCTCAAAGTAAATGTCGAGCGAACCAAATCTGACAACAATGTTATAAAGTGGAAATGTTGTACCAAACTTGGCAAGAGATCAAAGTATGAGCACACAAAAATATTCTAATCGCACTGCTCGATCTGCGCAACTTTTATAAACTTTTATTATTTACGTTACTTGCACTATAAAAGGAGTAAAAAGCTGCGATGAAGTGCAAAATTCAACGAGCAAAGTTTCTTGTAAGAATGGATTGCAACGAAGAAATAAAATGATATCTTACTTTAGGCGAAGGTACAGAAAGAATAGGGTTCAATCCTGGTGCATTCGACACTAACTCGAATGGATAAAGTTTTGAACAATTTTAACCAGTAAGCGAAAAGTGTAAGAGCGATAGTAGGCCTGTGGATAAGAACGGGCGTCGTAGGTACGAACAATTTTACTTTATGGGTATGAATCCGAGCAAGCATTATTGTATTTTTACATCTATTTCCTTACTTTTACCGGCTCGGGCGGTGAGGGAAAACATAGTGAAGAAACCTGCATGTTTCGGATAATTTCTGAAACGGGGCAACCATGTTTGAATTCACAGAAAATCGCTGTGTGAGGGTACCGGAGGCCCACGGTGGTGTTACAGGTGTCAATGGGCGGCGGCAATCACTTACCAGGTGATCCGTCTGCTCATCTGCCACCAATCTGGTTTAATCCAGGATTGCGAAGTTTAGACGGCAGTCTTCTTCTTCTTCCTTGCTCTTTTCCACTATATGTGGGGTCCACTCTTGTAATCTTTTCGTGCCAGGACAATCTGTTCAGGCTTGTCGAAGTTAGGACGGCAGTCGCTTCATAGACTCCCTAAATCCTGGATCATGGTTCTGGAACTTCTCCTTGCGGTCGAAGGCACTTTTGCAGTCTTCAAAGTAACCTACTAGACATGTGTAATCTCTTTACTGAAACGACTCAGTGATCCGACTCAGCCAAATGATACACTATTTCGAATCTCTAATGTTCGCTCCGAATGTATCGTTCGACTCAAATAGATCTCGAGTCTGAGTGAACCGAATGTGCTGAATGATTCGATGATCCGAATGAGCTGTAATAATCCGAGTGAGCCGATGATCTGACGAGCCGAATGAGCTGAATGATCCGAATGAGCCGAATGAGCGGAATGAATCACGGAATTATCTGAGAGTCGATGTTCCGAATGAAGCGTTTCACTGTTCCGCATCTCTGCACTGATCCAGATGCAAATATTCCTATCTTTTGAAAAATACGTTATTGCCACCTGGCCAGACTCTAAAACCTATTTTAATCTTGTTAGCGATTTGCGATGTGTGATTACAAAGTATAACAATCCGTCTTCAACCTTGATGTGTACCAGAATAGAGAATCTCGAACGAAAGTGTCTCGTCGTCTCGTTTTATTGGGGAACTGGGTTTGGAAATAGAAATAAATACTGTTACTTGAACAAATGTCTAAGGAATTTTCATTACACATTGTAGTAGCACGAGAATCGAGACACGAAAACTTCAATTTACGGATGTTCTTGTTAGGTTAGGCAATATAAGATAGGATTAGAAAGACTTCTTAGCTTTATAGCGCTCTGTATTACTTATCAAATTCAATATGATATTGTACAAATTTCGAGATTTTTTTTTATGTGATAGATGGCAGACGAGCAGACGGATCGCTGATGGTGAGCGATTGCCGTCGCCCATAGATACACGCGACATCAGTGGAGTCACGAGTGCGCTACCAACCTTTAAACTCCCCCTCTCCCCCGGATTGGGCCTCCGGTACCCTCACTCACGCAGCGAAACAAAGCACAGTGCTGTTTCACGCCGGTTTTCTGTGAGGCCGTGGTATCACTCCGGTCGAGCCAGCCCATTCATGTCGAAACGTGGCTATCCCACGGTCACTGTCAATTGAACTATTACCTACCATAAATATACTACCTACTAAAGAATACACATTCTTTCCATCGACGGAAACAAAGTGGATTCTTGGATAATTTATATTAGGATGCCCTTACCCGTAGCATCCAAATCTATGATAGCTTAGTGAATAAGACACGCCTTCAATGTGGGGGGTCGTGGCTTAAATCCGGACATGCACCTCTGAATTTTTCAAATCTATCTGTGTATTTCTACCATCAGCTCGGCAGTGAGGGAAAACATCGTGAGGGAACCAGCATGTTTTATACAAAACGTTATAAATGAGTAAGTATAGTATAGTACACCCCTATTTAAGCACAAATTATTTGTGGGTTTTCTCCGGATTATGAAGTTGTATTCCAAATACTTGGTAACTTTAGGTCTTACACTCGTCTGTCGTGTCATATAGCAACATGACAGACGAGAGTGAGACCTAAAGTTTATAAGGGAAATCATAAATATAGTGATGACTTTGTCTATTGGTAGAATAAAATAGCCAATCTTATTTTTTCATTTTATTCTGGTTCGATTCCCGTACAAACATGGTGTATCTGTGAACATTTACATCCCTTTAACCACGTGTTCTATTAACCATTCTGAACAACATTTATTCTATGACTTTTGGAAACTCGCAAAAAAAAATTCAACTTCTCATACAAACTCGGTCACGTGACTTGGTCATTTTGTATGGGGAGTCGAAAAAATTTTCGACTAATATCGAAAAGTCGTAGAACAAATGTTGTTCAGAATGGTTGGTAGAACACGTGGTCAAAGAGATGTAAATGTCCACAGATACAACCCTGTATAAGCACAATTGAAAAAAAAAATGTATTTCTTTTAAAAATAAAGGAATTTTTCCTTTAAACTCCTAAGGCCGCAACAATAAACACAATAGAAAAATCAATAGTTTTTGGCTTTATAAACGACATTGGCCCTACAACGTTAAGTAAAATGTGCTATCTTACAAATTTAATGTACCTCTATGATATACCATAGTCTGGGATGCCCTTTGACAGTGTTTCCAAAATCCTAGTCAAATCACCCCACTGGATCGCAGTGGAAATAAATACATTTTCATATTGACCTCAAGCCTATTTATTAAAGAAAAAAAAGTGAAGTATCAGTCTATGCACTTTCCCACTATAGGGCAAAGGCCTCCATCATAGAAATCAAGTCATCGCTACTATGATGGGATTAGGCTTAGTCACCACGCTTGCCAAATGCAGATTGGTGATCACAAACCGGAGCTATGTTCAAAAATTCGAAACATACTTTTTGCTCAACCCGGAAATCGAACCCAGGACCCTGAGATCGCGGCCCGGTACTTAAACCACTAGACCAACAGGGCGTCCTGTTTATCAACAAAACAAAGAAAACATTTTTATTAATACTTTACCTTCATCTCACCTGGTTGCCAATTTTCAATCGAATTCCCGAAAGTTGTAAATAAATAACATTTCATTGAAACCTGATTGGCATCAATAAATTCGCGTGCCAGGTTCGGATGCTGGCAGCTGGCCTCAACGATTGATTATCGCGTAAACTTCGGCGTTCGATGTTCATTCAATTTCTTAATTATTTATTTTTAATAACACTGGTTGGTTTTACTGAAAACCAATAAATTTTGCTTTGGGATTGTTTTACTTTGTAGTTAAAATAACAGATTCAGTGCCCAGAATCCGATTTCTTTTATTAATCAGGATATTACCACGTACCTATATAATAATATTCTCCAATAAATTGCGGCTTCGGCGGCTAATCTCAACGATCAGCTACATACGCAAGTATTTATAGTGCTCAAGTGTGTGCGCAAACACAAGTGCACTCTCTATTCCCTTACCCTCATATTCCGATGGGACACTACTGTGACACGACCGAGGGAATGAGCGTAGGATCAACAGCTCAACGTGATTTCCGAGGCACGGGGGTACAAGACCGCCAACTTACAGACTCCGAGCTGCCACTAAGAATTTCTTACCAAAAACTTAGGTACATATTTTTGGCCCGATCCGGGCATTGAACCGAGGACCTTTTGCGCAGCCGTCACTTTAAAGTGCGACCACCACCAACCACTGCGCCACCGAGGCAGTGCTACCTATTATAGAACGTAGCTCTATATAGAACTCAGGTGATGGTATTTCTAGAAATACCATCACCTGAGTTCTATATACCTACTTGCGTGAGTCACAAATATCTAGATATTTGTGACTCATGCAGGTAGGTACCAGTTTATTGTAGGACTTGGCCAGACCAGTGAAGATGACTTTCATTCAGTTTATCTGCTATTCACGGATGTAAAGGCGTTACGTTACGTTACTTTTTGGGAGAGTTCGACACACGGTCTCGGTAGGTAAATTTTAACACAGCCACAGGTCGATCGACGAATCCAACTCGGCTGGACAGCATTCGGGAAGTGACGCAACATATTTTCGGCCCATCTACCGCAGCGTCTCAAGACGAAAGTTTTTAATGCGTGTGTGTTGCCAGTAAAGACGTACGGAACCGAAACGTGGCCGCTTACAATATTAAGGAGGCTCAAAATCACCCAGAGACCAACGGAGAGGGCTATGCTCGGAGTCTCCTTGCTTGAAATGATGATGCTGATGATGTAATTTAGGTTGATATTTTTTTAAACAGAAGTAATTTAATCGTTCATTAGAAAAGTTAATCAATCTTACTTCTAATAAAATAAAGTAATAGTAGTAGTATACAAAAACTGTCATCAAATTATGGTCTTTGACGAGAACATATATTCAAAATTCAAAATTCAAAAAAAAACAAAATTATTTATTCACCAACACACGTGTCATACAGATAATTGTGGTTGGAGCTTCCTTTTAAGCAACAGATTTGCTTGTATTAGGGAACTCCCCTCTTCTTTAAATTATTAGATAGGTATGTTATGTTTAAACTTTCCTTAATTTTAGAACTTAGTTACAATATTACATTTATTTTTATTTTTCTTTTTTATAATTCATTTTTCATTTTTATTCTATTTAACAATTTGTGTGTGTGTGTGTGTGTGTGTGTGTGTGTGTGTGCGAGATCGTTGTAATCTATTGTTTTTAACCAGTTTATCAAAGATTTTTTAGATAGAATTAGCCCAAACGTTACTCCTAACTGTATCACAGACCCAAAATGAACTTCTAAAATCCACGCTGTGGATTTTCGAGCTGAACCAAGTAGGTCGCAGTATTTACATTATATCCTGCCCAAATCTTTTAGCACTTAGTACCCTAATTGTATGTGCAACACACTTCCAACGTATAATTTTGTATGGAAATAAATGATATAAACATTAGCCTCCTTCATTCATATTTAACAGGCCTCATTACATCGTAATTATTATACTTCATCATACAGCATACATAATATTGAGGCATTTGAATAAACTGAAGGGAAATTTGTAATAAGGTGATTATGAAAAATCTATAAGCATTTCTACCATAACTAAGCGGTGAAGGAAAACGTCGAGAGGAAATCTGCACGTTTTTTATAACCATAATTCAGTCACAGAATTATCAGTTAGTCTGCTTCCCCTGTTGAAGGCTAGCGAAGGTCAGACGGCAGTCGCTTCATTGTAATTACCAATCGGGTTTCTAGCGGAAGGTCTCAAAAACTCTGCGTGGGCTGAAGCAATTCAAAGGTTTTAAATTATTATCTAGGTAGTGGTGTATAGTGTACATTTGGTGTCGCAATTTAAAGTGATGGCTACGCTTGGTGTCCCGGGTTCAATCCCCGAGTCGGACCAAAATTTGTACCTGAGTTTTTACACTAGCAACGCCAATCGATTTTAATTTTTAGCTGCTAAACCGGATCTATTTTAAACAATTTCGGGGTTACAACCTCTCGGCAAACACTTATACTATTTATTAAATAACCATGCACAAATGTTGGGTCCGTTTTTGTACGCGAAAAATTGGTTCACGCCAAAAGTGGCCGATTATGGCGGTAATTAAAATTTCGAGTACAAAAGCAGACCCAAAAGTTAAGTATAAGCATTCAATAAATAGTGTAAGTTTTTGCCGAGAGGTTGTAATCCCGAAATTGTTTGAAATAGATCCTGTTTAGTAGCTTAAAATTAAAATCGATTGGCGTCGCTAGTGTGCCTTACCCGTCACCTTAAGAAATTCTCAGTGTCAGCCCGGAGTCTGGAAGTTGGCGGTCTTGTACACCCGTGCCTCGGAAAGCACGTTGGTCCTGCGCCCGGCCCCTATCCGGTCGTATCACGCTGGTGTCCCATCGTAGTGCCTTACAATAGAAAGTGCACTTGTGTTTGCGCACACACCTGAGCACTATAATATATCCTGCGTAGGTGGATGTTCGTTGGGATTGGCCTCCTTAGCCGAAATCAGTTGGAGGATATTATTTTTAGTGTTTATTTGTACAGTGAAGTGCCGCGAAGTGATCCTAACAATAAAAATCGTTGGGTTGTATTGTTTTTAACACTGCTATTGTGTAGTTTTTTAGATTTTCGCATTGCATTATAACTATAATGTATCAATACGGGGATTAACACGATATTTACTATGTGAAACAACATTGTGTACTCACATAGTTGGCTCGACGTTTCGGCTACGTTACAGCAGCCGTAGTCACGAGCGGACTGATGCAATGCGAAAATCTAAAAAACTATTTAACAAACCGCTACCGGTCGGATACTGCTATTGTGAGCCTAAAGAACCATGACAACTTGTTTGGACCTAATGAAGTCTTAAAACCTGCGATTGTGTTTAGAGTTGTAGGTATGAGCAGAATTCGTAGGCCCATAAAACACTGTTAATTAAAATTTATAATTATTAATGTCTCCTTATTGAGGTAATGCAATGTTTTAACCGAGTCAATGACTAATTCCAGCAAAGAAAGCCGCGGAGCAAAAAGGTGCGACGTTTTTAGCATTCTATACAAGTTTTCATTTTGTATGAAACACATTTCTTGTGTCCGCTATGGGTTGTAAAATTATTTATTCTTTAGTAGATTTGGTCATAAACTCAGTGAAAACAATATAATAGCTCGCTAACAAGACGATAAATGATAAATAAGCTTTTTTAATTTTATAATTTAATTTTTTGGGCTATAAACTTACCCCTTAACAGCGTGACCGCCTAGAATGATTAGAAATGAGACATTTTCCCGAAGTAACTACAGATTCTGTTAAAAGAGGATAATGTATCATTGTAATGGTGAAAAAAAAAACGGTTACGTAGTTATTGAGTGAGCCGTGTGGTCCCCGGCAGAGTAGAATAGGCCACCCTCACTCTTACCGAGGTGTCGTAAAAGGCGACTAAGGTAAAGCTGCTGGCATGATCATCAGCACCCAGAGAAGGAAAACTCTGCATTTATATCGAAACCCTCGCCAACCCGTCTGCCAAGCGTGGTGAGTATAGCAATTACCCCTCATGTGATTAAGGGAGGCCCGAGCCCCAGCAGTGGGGACTTAAATGGGCTGACGATGATGACGATGATGTTATTGAGTTACGTATGTATTTATTACATAGAATGTTAAAACGATCCTTTTTGCAATATCCCTAGACAAAGTTGAAGTGCGTATCTACGGGTAGAGCCCTATTGTAAAAAAAATAATTACCAGTCTCCCTAAATCCTGAAGCATGGGCTAAGCGTATTAAAGGCAAAAGCCATAGTTTTGGAGCAACTTTACATTCTAAGATGAAGAGAAGAATCGTGCCTGAGGCCAAGACTTATTTTGGGTTGCTGAACCATCGGAGTAAGTAAGTGAGGTAAATATTTGCAGCTCCGAGATGCATAAAATGAATGTAACCACAAGTTGTTTGTGTTTTTACTTACATACGTTTCGTAATACAGGCTGTCTCATTTATGTCAGTCACTATAGATAAGTCTGAAACTTTTTTTATGTTATAGGTGGCAGACGAGCAGACGGATCACCTGGTGATAAGCGATTACCGTCGCCCATAGACACCCGCGACACCAGTGGAGTCAAAGGTGCGCTGCCAATTTTCAAACCCTCCCTTTCCCGTGGATTGGGCCTCCGGTACATTAGCACATTGCTGCTTCACGCCGGTTTTTTGTGAGGCCGTGCTATCAATCCTTGTTGAGCTGGCCCATTCATGCCGAAGCGTGGCTATCCCACGGTCAAAGTGACTATACGACATTACGAATATTTCTTCTTAAGAGCCCTTTTATCAATGGCGCCGTTAACACGTCCTTTTTTATAATGTACTAACATTATAAATGAGAAAGTGTATGTGTCTGTTTGTTTGTCCATCTTTCACGGCAAAACGGACGACAAAGTGACGTGATTTTTAAGTGAAGATAGTGGAAGGGATGGAGAGCTTTCGTGGCAAATTCAAGATAATCTTGTCAATATCGAATCCGGTTACTTTGAAAAAAAAAACATTTGCTATTAATAGATATTTACATATCTGTGGTGTAGGTAGCAGTAATTTTTTTTATGTAAATAGTATGTCTAACATGGACAAAATTAATTGTTTTCATTGCATTTCGCAGCATCCACTCTAAGACCTTTCTGCCCCACCGGCCGTCTGATCTCTTCGCAATGTGCCCTTCCTTTTGGGATTTGAGGCATGCAATTCTTTGAGCTATGTCTTTGACCTTGATACGATCACACAAGGACATTCCGAGCATAGCCCTTTTCCTTTGCTCTTTGGGTGACTTTGGGCCTTCTCAAGCGGCTCATTGTAAGCGGCCATATTTCGGTTCCGTATGTCATCACTGGCAATACACACGCATTCAAGACTTTTGTCTTGAGGCACTGCCGTAGATGGGCCGAAAATATGTTGCGTCACTTCCCAAATGCTGTCCAGCCGAGTTGGATTCGTTGATCGACCTCTTTATGGAAGTTGGACTTACCAAGTTAAACATTTTTTCCCAGGTAAATATACTCGTCCACGACTGCCAGTGAAGAGCTTCCAACTTTTACAGCAGTGGGATGGACTTGGTATCAATATACATGACGAGTAGGTACCTACATGACGCATCTTCGATATGCCGACGATATCGTAGTCATGGTTGACACCGTGGAAGACTTAGGCACAATGCTCGATGACGTCAGTTGAGTCTCCCAACAAGTGGGTGTTAAAACATTTTAAGTCATCAATAATCATGGTCATCCATCGCCAATTAGTCCTTGCCCATACTGACTGATTTAAATGGGCCATCCTGTATAACTAAAAAGCTACAAAACGTCTGTAAGTAAAAACATTCTATATCATGACTGAACTGAGGCTCTGAGCTTATTAAATAAACAGTACCCAACAAAGATAACAGTCCGTTGGCAAATATAAATTAGCAACACAGACTGAACCGGGAATCTACCAAATAAATATTTATAGTATGCTTTCGGAGTTGCGAGTTACGGGATTTGAGGTCATCTGTTTATTTTTCTTTGTCATCTTCAAAAGCCTTGCCAAAGCTAGCAATACCCAGTGATATTTTGCTCACAAGAATTTTCGAGTATCTTTAAATACACGAGTAAGTCGCGAATCCTTCGTAAATATAAAGCAATAAATTCCGTTAAAAGAATTGATGTTTTTAAGAAATTAAGTATAAATTTTTCTTCAATAAAACATTTGGTTTAATAAACAAACTCGATGCCGGCGCATGTATTTTCTCCTTCATACAATATGGATTCCTTCAAACGAAGCGTGAAGAAGCATCTCGCGGGCCAGTATGACATCGCTTCCATTGTAATTGCAACTTGGGCTCTTCTATTGCTTACCATCAGGCTGAGGAGAGCCAATATACTGAGCCAATATAAAAAAAAATGGATATGACATGATTCATAGAAAATTTACTAGTGAAAGTTAATTTTATAAACCATTTTAACGGAATCAAAATTTCTTTTAAAAAGGAAGTAAACGTTTTGATATGACATGCTTCATAGACAATTACCTTAAATTAAATAAAAATGAATACAAAATGAAACTACACTGGGATGTACTCGGTATTTACAAAAATTAACACAAAAAAATAAAACGTACAAAAAATAATACGAGGAACAGACCTATCACCTGATGGTAAACAATTACCGCCGCCCATCGACACCTGCCACGTCAAAAGGGTCACAGGTGCACTGCCAGCCTTTTTAAAAAGGAGTACGTTCTTTTCTTGAAGGTTTTGCAGGTCGTATCGGTCCGGATACACCGCAGGTGATAGTTCATTCCACAGTTTTGTCGTACGAGGTAGAAAGTTTCTTGAGAAACACACAGTTGAAGACTTCCAACCATCTAGATGATGGGCATGGAACTGTTGACGAGTGAAACTATGACGGAATGAAGAAATACCTTGTATGGACACAATTATGCAAGATTAAAAAATGGCGTGAACCATATTCACTATGGTGTCAAAGTGGTTAAAAAGTCATGCTCCGCCTACCACACCTCGAGCGGAGACTAAAGCGCCCGCGCGTCCTTAACAATATGTAGCGAGAAAAAATCGACATCACTGTACGCGAATGGAAACTTATTTTTTTGTGTTAGGTGGCAGACGAGCAGACAGATTAACTGATAGTAAGTGATTGCCGCCGCACAGGGACACCCGCAACACCAGTGGAGACAAAGGGTACTGCCAACCTTTAAACCCCCCTTTTCCCCCGGATTGGGCCTCCGGTACCCTCACTCACACTGCGAAACGTAGCACAGTGCTGCTTCACGCCTGTTTTGGGTCATTAAAATGTCCTGACATTGCCGAAATTACTATACAGTCTTATAACATCACCATCTTCTCAGCGTGTTATTCCCGGTTGCGTCCAAAACATCAGACGAACCATCTGTTTGTCTGCCATCTATCACATAAAAAATGCACAGTCCTGTAGCATCGTCTACAGTACTCATAACATATTATGCTACGAATTCATAGTAACTCGTTTTGCTACAAAACGATTAATGCTAGTAAGCAAACATAGCATATTATGCTACGAATTCGTAGTAACTCGTTTTGCTACAACACGATAAATGCTCGTAATCGAATATAGTATATAATGCTAAGAATTCGTAGCTACTAGTTTTGCTACGACAAGATAAATACTCGTAAGCAAACATAGCATATTATGCTACAAATTCGTAGCAACTAGTTGTGCTACGACACGGTAAATACTTGTAAGCAAACATAGCATATTATTCTACGAATTTGTAGCAACTCGTTTTGCTACGACACTATAAATGCTCGTAAGCAAACACAGCATAATATGCTACAAATTCATAGCAACTAGTTGTACTACGACACGACAAATGTTCGTAAGCACACATAGCATATTTTGCTACGAATTGGTAGCAACTAGTTGTGCTACGACACGATAAATACTCGTAAGCAAGCACAGCATATTATTCTACGAATTTGTAGCAACAAGTTGTGCTACGACACTAAAAATGCTCGTAAGCAAACAGCATATTATGCTACGAATTTGTAGCAACTAGTTGTGCTACGACATGATAAATGTTCGTAAGCAAACATAGCATAATATGCTACGAGTTCATCGTAGCAACACTAGTTGCTGCGACAAAAAATAAATGCTCGCAATAGCTACTAGCACAAATGTCGAACACTTATTTTTTTTGGGTGTATTTAAATTATTATTTTAATCCTAAATATCAGAATAAAGTCTAACAACCTGAATTCACACGTGTAATAGCTCAAGGACACCTGCGCACTTCGCAAACCCGTAATGTATATGGTGAACAAACTACTCAATACTTGGTGCCCCGGTTGATGAACCAACTGCCGCCTTCTTTGAAATCTGATATAAATTGTCAGATGTCGCTTTTAAAAAGCAAAATGACACTTTTTAATGAATTAAGAGAACGTTTACCTGGTTTCTAACTTGGAACTTAAATTAGTAGTGTATCTATGTGATTTTTGTTTGCAGTACTGCTCGTAGACAACACGTTATTATTTTTGTATTTGTTACGAGCATTTAGGCTGACGAAAAGCCCAGCGTTGTGGACAAACCTCAGCGGTTTAAATAATGCCATTAACATTATTGTTTTTCAAAAGCTTTTGTTTTTTTTTTACTGTAGATAGGTAAGCGTTTGACCATATTTCACCTGATGGTAAGTGATAATATGGTCTAAGATGTGGCACAATTACCTAGAAGATACCTATTCACTTGCGCTTTGAAAACCCCCAAATTGTAGCCTCTAGGGAACACCTCCTCAGGCAGCTGATTCCACTGTTTCGCAGTACAAATAAGGTAACAGGATTCAAACCTCTTTGTGCAGACTTTTGGTATTTCTACCATGTACCGGTGTCGATTGAGGGTCTGCCTGGTGGAGTAGTGGAAGAACGGAGATGCTCCAATGGCATTGTACAGTTCCGTGGCGGACTCTCCAAAATGTATCCGATAGAAGATCGATAAGCTTGCTACCTTGCGTCGGTGTTCAAGGCTTTATAGCCTCTTACCCACAAGCTCGTCGTTGCCAATTAGCCTCTTGGCCCTTCTCTCAATACTCTCTAACGCCTCAAGCTGGTATTTGGCTGAGCCATCCCAAAGATGAGAGCAGTACTCCATGCAGGCTCGGACTTGCGCTTGATACAAGTTAAGCAGCTGTCCTGGCGTAAAGCACTGCCTCACTTTAGCCAGAATACCGAGCTGTTTTGAGGCAAGTTGAGCTTTGGACTCGATGTACGTGCCAAAGTTGAAGGAAGGGGTGAGAGACATGCCAAGAAGCTCAAGACGGCCAGTAATCGGCACGGACACATTCTGGAAAGTGGGAGTCAGATGGAATTGAGTTTAACAGAGAAAAGACACGCCTGTGTCTTAGCTGCATTAAACGAAACTCGGTTGGCATTGCCCCAGTCGGAGACCGCCTTCAAGGTCTCATTCAAGCGCTCGACCATCGCCTCTCTATGTCTATAGATGTCCGCCGGCTTGACACGTGCACTAGAATTGTAACTCTCTACAACTGTGCTGTCGTCCGCATACCCATGGATGCCGGGTTTTAGCAGGTCGTTTATGTGCAGCAAGAAGAGAGTTGCAGACAGTACAGACCCCTGAGGGACTCCAGCATTAATCACTCTTAAGGACCTACCCCTTAGGAAATCAGAAATCCAAGTGCATAAGCCAGCGGGAAGTCCATTCGCGGAAAGCTTACCAATAAGACTATCATGCCAGACCCTGTTGAAGGCCTTTGAGATATCAAGAGATACTGCAAGAGCCTCCCCATGATTCTCAATGGCCTGGCCCCAGATATAAGTGGCATACGCTAGAAGATCCCCAGTGGACCGATTCCGGCGAAAGCCATATTGTCGGTCGCTGAGGAGGTCGTTCGATTCTAGGTATGCCAAAAGCCTATTGTTTAGTACACGCTCCATAGTCTTGCAGAGTATGGAGGTTACCGAAATTGGCCTGTAGTTGTTAGGGTCGGCACGACTGCCTTTTTTAGGCACGGGCTGCACGTTGGCAAGCTTCCATGACTTTGGTACTATACCAGACGACATGGAAAGGCGAAAGAGGCGCGTAAGTACAGGAGCCAGCTCAGGCGCACAGGTTTTGAGTACTATCGCCGGAATCTCATCTGGTTCTCTTGCTTTATTCACGTCCAGATTCCGCAGGGTTTTCAGGATCTCAGTCTGGCGAATGTGTATATCGCAAATGTTTGCGATAGTAAATACAAAAAAATATATTTTTAGCTTATTTCAATCGATAATTTGATTTTTTATTTTATTTTACAAGTTTTTGGAAAACTTACTGCTAGATTTAGGGATACAGTCACAGAAAAAAACATTGAGGGCCAATTGCAAGTTTCCACAGATAATCACTTGGTTGTTTAACAGAAATGCAAGTGGGTGATGTGAAAAAAGAAAAAAGTTACTAAATTACAAACAAAACGAACAACGTATTTGTCACTCTTAGAAGAAGAAACATTAAAATTGATCATCAAAAAAAAGAAATTTCGTGTACCTCGTGTTTCATTAGATAAATGCAGAAGCTTATGCTAATGAATATTGGAAAAGTCGTCAAATTGTAGCACCCTGTTGTATGTTACTGGTAATAAATAATTATCTCTACAATTTATAAAGTAGATAGCGGCCACGCTTTTGAGTAATCCGAACATATGAAATGCTTGCGCGATGTATTCGACACTTAGCCCTCGCGCCATCTATTAGTACAAAGTGGAACTAATGAATGAATGAATGAATGAATGAATATACTTTTATTGCACTCAAAATAAAGTATGAAAACTAAAAAACTAGGTATTACAGGATGTGTACAACGAAGGCGGCCTTATCACTATGAGCGATGTCACAAAACAAAGTGTAGTTTATTCTTAACGAGATACATTTTAAAGAAAACGTTTTGATTATAATGTAAAATGAAAAAGCGAAACGCTAACGCGATGTATTCCCGCCCAGCGCCATCTATTAGTAAATCTTGTTACTAATATTCCGAAACAAAGTGATGGTGGGCTACTAGTTTTTCATTAAATACAAGAATATCTCAGTATTCAGATTTTATACAAAATCTCATATTTTTTCCATTTATAGCGGAAATCTCAAAATGGAATGTCTCATATTTACGAAGGGTATGCCATTTTGAAAAACATTTCGCACATTTTCCAAGTTGCGTTAAACTCTCCCTCGAGAAATTGAACATTTTGAAATCTCAACGAACAATTTTTAAACGAACGGAGAATCCATTTAATGACCTGCCAATCATGCCGCCTAATTTCCGCTGGGGATTCGATACACCGGTGATTTGAACAGCTGGTGGAATGAATAAGGAACTAAGTTATTCAAACTTCTTTTGTAGATGATGTTGATGATGATGTTACTTTTATATATAATAAACAGTAAAATCAATGATACGGAATCCCTAGTGTGCGTGTCCTACTCGCTCTTGGCCGGTGTTATTTTTATTACATATTGGTATTTGTTTTGTAGCAGTTAGGGAGTTGCCACACTGCAGCACTGGTGAATTGCGAGAGTTTTCAAAGCGGAGCGACGACACGTCGTTATCGTCATCATTTATCTAATGAAACACGAGGTACACGAATTTTCTTTTTTTCCTGATAATGTCAGATGACTTGATCAATTTCAATGGTTCTTCTTCTAAGAGTGACAAATACGTTGTTCGTTTTGTTTGTAATTTAGTAACTTTTTTCTTTCTTCACAATACCCACTTGCATTTCTGTTAAACAACCAAGTGATTATCTGTGGAAACTTGTAATTGGCCCTCAATGTTTTTGTCTATCCCTAAATCTAGCTGTAAGTTTTCCAAAAACTTGTAAAATAAAATAAAAATCAAATTAACGATTAAAGTAAGCTAAAAATATATTTTTTTGTATTTATTATCGCAAACATTTGCGATATACACATTCGCCAGACTGAGGTCCTGAAAACCCTGCGGAATCTGGACTTGAATAAAGCAAGTGGACCAGATGAGATTCCGGCGATAGTACTCAAAACCTGTGCGCCTGAGCTGGCTCCTGTACTTACGCGCCTCTTTCGCCTTTCCATGTCGTCTGGTATAGTACCAAAGTCATGGAAGCTTGCCAACGTGCAGCCCGTGCCTAAAAAAGGCAGTCGTGCCGACCTTACCAACTACAGGCCAATTTCGGTAACCGTGTACTAAACAATAGGCTTTTGGCATACCTAGAATCGAACAACCTCCTCAGCGACCGACAATATGACTTTCGCCGGAATCGGTCTTCTGCTGGGGATCTTCTAGCGTATGCCACTTACATCTAGGGCCAGGCCATTGAGAATCATGGGGAGGCTCTTGCAGTATCCCTTGATATCTCAAAGGCCTTCAACAGGGTCTGGCATGATAGCCTTATTGGTAAGCTTTCCGCGAATGGACTACTTACTACTACTACTACTTATGCACTTAGATTTCTGATTTCCTAAGGGGTAGGTCCTTAAGAGTGGTCATTGATGGCTACTCTTTTGACCAAATGGCGATTAATGCTGGAGTCCCTCAGAGGTCTGTACTTTCTGCAACTCTCTTCTTGCTGCACATAAACGACCTGCTAAAACCCGGCACCTATGGCTATGCGGACGACAGCACAGTTGTAGAGAGTTACAATTCCAGTGCTCGTGCCAAGCCGGCGGACATCTAGAGACATAGAGAGGCGATGGTCGAGCGCTTGAACGAGATTTTGAAGGCAGTCTCCGACTGGGGCAATGCCAACCGAGTTTCGCTTAATGCAGCTAAGACACAGGCGTGTCTGTTCTCTGCTAAACGGAGTCAATTCCATCTGACTCCTTCTATCTGTTACTTTTATAATAAATAATATAATAAACAGTAAAATCAATGATACAGAATCCCTAATGTGCGTGTCCTACTCGCTCTTGGCCGGTGTTATTTTTGTTACATGTTGGTATTTGTTTTGTAGAAGTAAGGGAGTTGCCACACTGCAGCACTGGTGAATTGCGAGAGTTTTAAAGCGGAGCGACGACACGTCGTCACTCCGCTTTGAACACGCTCGCAATCCGCCAGTGTGGCAACTTCCTAACATTAACATCATCTCATCTATGCTAAGCATGTAAGCATCTATGAAATTTTAACTGTCTAGCTGTCAAGTTTCATGAAATACCGCCTCGAGACCTACATCCAGCGTTACTAGAGTTTAGTCGGTATGCCTCCAGCCGCCACTGGAGGCGAGCCCTCACACACTTAGAAAACCGGCAACAAACAGCGCTTGTGCTGTTTTATCGACGAGTTAGGCCCGATTTGATCTTTAATTGTGGATTAATCTAGGGATGAGATTGATTGATTGATGGATGAGAGACATGAGATTTGTAAAGAATGACAGTGCTATACCATAGATTTAGTATCGGAATAAAATCGGTAGAATCGGCCCTTAGTGAGGGTACCGCGAGGTTCAATCGGGGAAGAGCAAAAGGGGAATGAAAGATTGGCTGTCCTCTTGTGACTCGTCCATTGGTATTTCGGTATTGCGGGTAGCTGCCTCGATGGCGCAGTGTGTCGCACTTAAAAGCTAGAGGCTGCGCAAGAGGCCCGGAGAGTTTCGATCCCCGGGTCGGGAAAAAATTAAACTAAGTATTCGGTATTAAATTCTTAGTGTCATCCCAGAGTCTAGAAGTTGGCGGTTATATACTCTCGCTCGAAAGCACATTAAGCTGTTGTTCCTGCGCCCGATCCCTATCCGGTCGTATCACACTTGTCTACCATCGGATTATGAGGGTAAGGGAAAAGAGAGTGCACTTGTGTTTGCGTACACACTTGAGCATTATAATATATCCTACGTAAGTATCTGATCATCGAGATCGCCTTAGACGAAATCGGTTGGAGGTTATTATTAATACTATTGCCGGTGGCGGCAATTGCTAACCATTCGGTAATTCGTAAACGTAAAAAAAATCATCTTACTATTCCTTTAACTGTGCTTACCTCATCGAAAAATGGTATATCTTGGTACTATCTATCTATACTCTATGATAATGCTCAACTAAGTTTGCCACAAATCAGTAAATACTATCTGAGCACGCTGTGAATCGACACTGAACACAATTGGAAATGCACGGCGAGTTAAAAGGGGTTTACACCAAATAGGCAAATGCATACCAAATTCCCGATTTCCACGCGCGAACCAATTTGAAGTTTAAACATGGTTTCTGTTAGGGCATAGAATCTATCGATTTCAGACTGGCTTGGTAGCGCTTTTGATAGTGACTCCTCGTATGCCATAGAACGTGGGTTAGTATTTAATTCTGTATCCTGTTTTAGACATGAACAACGTGTAGAAAATATGACGACCGTGGGAGAGCCACGCTTCGGCATGAATGGGCCGGCTCGACCGGAGTGTTACCACGGCCTCGCATAAAAGCGGCGCGAAGCAATGAGCTGTGTTTCGCTGCGTGAGTACCCGACCCAGGAGGGTACCGGAGGCCCAGTCCGGAGGAAAGAGGTTTAAAGGCGGCCTTGTGTCTCCACGGGTGTCCTTATGCGGCGGCAAAGTCTTATCATCAGGTGTGCCGTCTGCTCGTATGCCACCTCTCACATAAAAAAAATCTATCTCTATAGTCCATTCAGTATGTGAAGGCGAATAGGACATTTTAAACGTTTACGTTTGAGATCATGCATCCAACTTTCTACAAATAAAATTATGAAGCTGTAAAAATTATAAACTTTTCTGTGTTCTCATTCCTCCAAAATAACAAGTATTAATCTTTCTCAATTAATCTGAACAAGAACTTAAAATAGTTATTACCAATAAAATTTGTAAAAAATATCTTATGAGCAAAAATTCAGTAATCGGTATGGCAGCCATCTTACCATGTAATCACGATTATTGTCTCGTGCAATATGTCCGCATGGATTGCATTAGAGATCAAGAACTCTTAATTTCTCTTGGTGATGATGGTGGTTCCGACACGTCAAGCGAGAGTTACTATTTCTCAGATAAATAAGATCATCATCATCATCATCAGCTCATTTAAGTCCTCACTGCTGGGGCACGGGCCTCCCTCAATCACATGAGGGGTAATTGCCATACTCACCACGCTTGGCAGACGGGTTGGCGAGGGTTTTGATATAAATGCAGAGTTTTTCTTCTCTGGGTGCTGATGATCATGCCAGCAGCTTTACCTTAGTCGCCTTTTACGACACCTCGGTAAGAGTGATTTATTGCATGTGTAAGAATATTAACATATCCAGATAGTTCAAATTCGTAGATAAAATGTAGATTAAAAATCGAACACATAAAAAGTCGATTAGATTTCTAAAGAAAATATTATCGATTCTTAAAAATATCGGTTAGATCTAAAAAGAGCGTCTCACTTTTAATGTCAAAATAGAACTGTCCTATTCAACTTCACATACCGAATGGACTATAACTCTAAATGCATCCAAATAACACGCTAAGGCGAGATGATAACGGTGTATGGTGTATGCTCTTTTTAAGATACGATTTGCAGACAATTCTGTAGACAATCTGTTGCCGAATATGTATACCTGATTAACCGTGGGAGAGCAACACTTCGACATGAATGAGCCTGCTCGACCGAATTGATACCACGGCCGCACAGAACACACTGTACCTACTGTGTTTCACTGCGTGAGTGACGGTACCGGAGGCCCAATCTGGTAGAAGGGGGTGTTTAAAGGTTAGCAGCGCACTTGTGAGTCCACTGTTGTCAATCGCATACCATCAGGTGATCCGTCTGCTCGTCAGCCACCTATGTCATAAAAAAAGACCTGCTCAATGGTCCGACAGTCTCATTGAGTCAGGAGGTAGACATGCCAATCCGTGAGGCATATGGAGCTGCGCAAGATCTTGACAAATGGCGACATTTGGTTGCTGACAAGTTGAAAAATAGGGGGTCACATCAACACCTGAGGAACAGACTAAGAAAAAGGAGAATACGATTGTTAATTCATTCGTGATTAAAATTATAGTATCAATTGGGAATGTGAACATTGATTTGAATCTGATCTTTACTCTACAGAAGGACGTAAACAGAACCACAATACGAGCCTCATGAACCAATAAAAGGTAGTATCCACCAGCGCCGTAAAATCGGGGCCGAACGCAAACAAAAGTACCGGCGGACCTAAACGGATTTACAGCAAATAAACGAATGCACAAACACTGTGGACCGTGGTTCGTACAATATCGGTAGTTTGCGCGTAGCTTCTATTCCCTTGTTACAAAGCCTAATTCGTGGAATCGAGGTAACTTCAAACAACTCGAACTTTCAAGCATATCAAATCGATGGGTCCTATGTATAAGGACCAAACTAACAATTAGGTGATTTTGAGTTGTTCATGGTAAGTGCATCTTATTACCTAGTAGAATCCCGAACCCACGACCTTTGGCGTAAAAGGCAGGGTCACTACCAATTGCGCCATCCGGTCAGTCAATTATTATTTGTGTGCCCACCTAGCACGGACCTGCACCATAATAAATGCAACATTGACAAAAATACTCCTAGAGAAGATTAACGAGACATTTACGTTTGTCGATTGTACCGAATGTGGGCCTCTCCATGCTGCTTCTCATTCCACCCATGCTGTCAGAAGACTTCTCTCTCTATGAATAGATGACTACTTTTTTTTCTAAGTCAGCTTCAAGCCTACTCATCATCACCCTCCTGCCCTTTTCCCAGATTATCTCGGGTTGGCGCAGTATGTCTTCCTTTTCCATACGCCCCTGTCATTCGACTGTATCGGCATATATTACACATATATGCCGATACAGTCGAAATAGTTATAATTTTATTTATCATGTATGACGATTTGTAAGAGCTGTAAATAAGCCTATGCAAATGTAGTACTTTTGAATTTTGAATTTTTTGAAATTTTGAATTCGTCATCGAATCTTCCACCCCTTTTCCCATCTTGTCATTCTTCACACAATCCGTCCATCTCTATTTTGGCCTACTATTAACAGCATTAGGGTGCAGGGTGCACATCGTCTTTGTTACAGTCTCGTTTCCTCACCATTTTCATGTATACAGTCGAGTAGAGGTGGCTATTGAGCGACTTCTTGTCCAGGGAAAGCTCGGCAGGCAGATGGGCTGACCAAATAAGGGCTGCAGTAAATTATTCATCATCACTGACTTATGCACGAGGAGGGCGGCCATCAGAGAGGAGTGGCGGCGCTTGCCATCAACACGAAGTGTTGACCACGGCCACTCTGTCAAAAGTGATACCGTCATTGAAGAATAAAATTAAAAAGTTAGTAAGCTCCAAGCCGCATGCTTAGTGGGAAACAAACTGACAGACAATCACACATCATTCTGCTCTTGCATAGCGTACCTCTCCGGGTCGACATCATAGAAATGGATTGCGACCACCGATAGGCGCTATAACATCCACATCCACTATAATAAGGTCCACTTTTGTACAAGCAATTGGCAAGGCATAAGTGAGTGTACGTGCCGCAACTGTACAATGTTGTAACATTAAATTGAAACGGGAATGTTTGTGGAGATATCTAAACGTCGTAAACTATACTTTCATAACGCTAACAATGATGTACAAGTTTCCTTTCGAATATCGTTTGGGTTTATGTAAATAATATGTTAAAGTCGGGCCTATCATTTTGTAAATTTCATTTTATTCTGCCGCTAAAATGTAAATTCATTCATGTTTCTTGAAAACATGTAACAATTTTAGTAAAATGGCAAACGTAAAGCTGGTTGTATTTGCATGTAAGATACCATGAACGAATATTACTAATTACCTATAGATGTTTTTGTTACCTGGTATTGGTTGTCCGTACCTACTGCAAATTTTTCTTAAGATTTTAAAGATAAGCTTTACTTATAAAGATGTAAGTTCTACAAATAGCGGCGATGCTTATAGGTAATCCGAAAATACGAAACGCTTGCGCGATGTAATAGACACCTAGTGCCATCTATTGGTATAAAGTGAAACTAATGTCTCAAAGCGAAAACTAGTATTTAATAATGGTTATAATTAATTAAAACACTCACACGTTGTCGAAAATTTCATTTCCTTCCGCTGTATGTATGAAAGAAGAAATACTTCTGACCTTTCATATCTTTTGAGCATAGCAAGTGGTAAGATAGACTGTCCAGAGCTTCTTGAACTTATAGGGCTGCGCACTAACACGAAGTCTTTCAGAAACCCCAGCTTGCTCTTTTTAACGCACGCAAAGACTAATTATAGATGGAACGCATTTTCCATTAGAACATGTCAACTATTTAATAATTTGGCGAAAGTAAATGTCGACATTGACTTGTTCAACACTTCAGTTTCGAAATTGAAACGTGTACTGAATGATACCTTTTTTCAAATGTTATTTAATTTCTTTTGTTTTTTTTTCCTTATCTTTCTTGATAATGTCAGATGACTTGATTAATTTCTGTTAAACAACCAAGTGATTATTAGTGGAAACTTGTAATTGGCCTCCAATGTTTTTTTTTCTGTGACTGTATCCCTAAATCTAGCGGTAAGTTTTCCAAAAACTTGTAAAATAAAATAAATAATGAATAAAGACGGGAATTACCACGATATTTATTTTGACGTTTCGGCTACGTTACAGCAGCCGTGGTCACGAGCGGACCGGGCGTTGCACGGAGACGTCTGCTGGGGCCGGGCTGTGAATCTTCGGACACTCCCATATTTTCCGATATTAATTCGCCACTAGATGAATTGTCAGTCTACTCCGACACACTACACTAACAGTATCGGTGTTTGGGTTAGTAACGGCCTAGCACGAAATTCCATGTCGATGATATTTTAAATCCATCCTCCCGATTGAAAGTTTTATATTTCTTGATCTCAATCCCTTCACGTACTATCCTGGACCCCAATTCTCGTGCTCGTGACATTTACTTTCATACGACATATATCATCATCATCATCATCAGCCTATCGCAGTCCACTGCTGGACGTAGGCCTCTCCAATTGTTCGCCACTGTGATCTATCCATGGCTTCTCGCATCCAGCTCTTGCCAGCCATCCTGCGCAGCTCGTCCCCCCACCTAGCCAGAGGGCGCCCTACATTACGTTTGCCAAGACGCGGTCTCCACTCTAGAACTCGTTTACCCCATCGGTTGTTGGTTCTGCGGCTAATATGGCCAGCCCACTGCCACTTAAGCTTGCTAATCCGGTGAGCAATGTCGATGACTTTGGTTCTCTGCCGGATCGCCTCATTTCGGATTCGATCTCGGAGAGAGACGCCGAGCATTGCTCGTTCCATAGCCCGCTGAACGACATATATCACTAAAACAAAGTCTTTTGTATGATTTTCTGGTGATATCCGCCATTTGTTCAAAATATCACGAGCACGAGGATTGGGGTCCAGGCAAATACTACTATTGTATGGTCTAGGTATGACAATGCTGCTGCTGGCTGCTGTAACGTAGCCGAAATGTCGAGCAAAATGTGTGAGTACACAATGTTGTATCACATAATAAATATCGTGGTAATTCCCGTCTTGATTAATTACAGTTATAATGCAACGTGAAAACCTAAAAAACTATTTAATAATGGTATTTTTAATTTATGACGGGCTTGCTCTTGGCTTCGCACTATACACTATACTCGAAATTGGAATTCAAGACCTAAAAAGCTACTACAATGTTGCCACTGCAATAAAATGATCGTAGAATAGTATATACGTATTTTCTTAAAACATACGCTGACGTAATTTATTTAATGGTAATTTTAATTCTATAATTTAAAGAAATAATTTTATTTACTTATTTTTACATAAATACTAGACGCTTTAATAAAAACTTAACCATCCGTAATGTTTGGTAAAAAGGCTGGTATTGAGCTTGTCTCATTTCAGGTGTTAATAACATTTGGTATAACATTTGAAGTTACATGTTGTTGTTTCGTGCAGTGAGGTGCCACCAAGTGATATTAATATAAGAATATTTTTTAACACTGCTATTGTGTGAGTTGACACGTGAATAACTTGCTAGGACCGGAGAGAGTCTTAAAACCTGCGATTTTGTTAAGCGTAGTCTCGGCAGAATCCATAGATCGCTAAACACCCCCGTTTTATTGAGTGACTGAGACTTTGACTGACTTCGTCTGTAGACTATCCACGTTGTCAAAATATCACTTGACCATTTTCCTTACGAGTTATTTCACCTATTAACGCGTAATATCTATAACATGTGCAAAACTGGACGAATTAATTATAATAAGAAAAGAAGTAGGTGTATAACAAAAAGGTTAGCAAAACCTGAAAACTTGATTTGACAATGACATAAGTGACATTGAAAGATATGACAGTGACGTATATGTCGTAGTTTTTTTGGTCTTGAATTCCAGTTTCGGGTATAGACTTGAGATAAGGCTTACCTTTAAATTATAATGGTCTGAATAACTGTTTCTGTTTTATTCAGTCACCGGACTAGCTTCTATTTGCAAGACTGCCAACAACAAAACCTGTCACTCAAATTTCTGAATTAATGCCTAGGTACAATTTCGCCCAGGCTCAGAGAACTAAGCTGGGATCTCAAGCATAAACTTAGCATTAATTCGCTTCCACTCAACGTACTGGACGGGTGAATATATGATGAAGTCATTTGATGTTTATTCCCATCAGCCCAAACATAATACGAGTGCAATGTGAAAATTTGCCTAGCCCGTCACACATCAGCCTGGTCCCGAACCGTTGCCAAGGGAGAGGAGAGCCCCTGTAGGAAAATGCGCTTCAGCGCGGTCACACGCCAGGGCTTATGGGTTGCTCCAATTACTACCCGCCGTTGTCTAGGGAACACCGGACCCGACCAGTTTTTAGGGCCAGCAGCTCCTCTGGCCCTAAAAAGGGCATAGGAACAAAAATACTACAAGGAAGGCCACTCGGGGAAGTCGCTGTAACATAGCCCCCCAAACTTATGTTTTTCACCTAAATCTAAACTAATATCTGGTCAAATACCCAAGGAAAATATTGTTGAAAATTAATTTTTTTGTGTGATAGGTGGCAGACGAGCAGATAGATCGCCTGATGGTGAGCGATTAGTTAATCCTAATCCTCCTCATCTTAGCGTGTAGTTCCTAGTTCTGTCTAAAGATCTCGCTTTAGAGCCCATGGTATCATCATCATCAGCCTATCGCAGTCCACTGCTGGACGTAGGCCTCTCCAATTGTTCGCCACCGTGATCTGTCCATGGCTTCTCGCATCCAGCTCTTGCCAGCCATCCTGCGCAGATCCTCCCTCTACCTAGCCAGAAGGCGCCCTACATTACGTTTGCCAAGACGCGGTCTCCACTCTAGAACTCGTTTACCCAGTCGGTTGTCGGTTGTGCGGCTAATATGGCCAGCCCACTGCCACATAAGCTTGCTAGTCCGGTGAGCAATGTCGATGACTTTGGTTCTCTGCCGGATCACCTCATTTCGGAGGCCCATTGTATGGATAGACCATAATTCAGGGTAATTACAATTGAATCTGCCGTCTACCGTCTTTACCTTTGCAACCCTTAAAAACTAATTTCATATATGGAGGATTTAAAAAGAAGAATAAACTTTGAGAATAATAATAATAATAATTCTCACAACATCTCATACGTTGACCTGATTCTGTACTAAGTAGCTTAAGCACTTGTGTTACAGATATCAGACAACAGAGGAACACAAATACATACTTAAATACATATATTACACCCAGACACTGAACAAACACAAGTGTTCATCGCACGAATGTTTGTCCAGGGTGGGGATCGAACCCACGACCTTTGGCGTAAGAGGCAGGGTCACTACCAATTGCGCCATCTGGTCAGTCAAAATACAAACAAATCGTTTTATTTGTATAGTTTGATGTTGTCATTGTTTTCATGGTATTTAATTTCTTTTTCAATATTCTATTCTTGAGGAAGTGTTGACCAGATGTTTCTGTTCGTAAGGTTGTGTGTCGTGTGTGTTGAACAAATAAGTGTGTTTTATTTTTATTATCTTTTCTTTAGCCGTTCATATCTAACGTAAAATCATTTATCTTATTTGATAAGACCCTTGCTTGAATTGCTACAATTAACAATGTCGTAAGTGTAAAATCTTTCACTTTCAATAAGCAACAACAATAAGCTTTCAAGAAGCTTCTGTGATGTGTGTTCACTGCGTGAGTGAGGGTACTGGAGCCTCGATCCGGGGGAAAGAGTGGTTCAAAGGTTAGCGTGACACTTGTGACTCCATTGGTGTTGCGGGTGTCCATTGGCAGTGGTAATCAAGAAGGTTATAACTTCGTGGTGGCAATCCTTACCATCAGGTGATCCGTCTACTTATCTGCTACCTAAGTATAACTTACAAAAACAATATCGTAACGTAAAAGTGACGCCTTATCACTTACGACGTTGTTAAATGTGGCGACATTTCACTTCGTCGTCAGCCCATTTAAGTCCTATGGGATAAAGCTGGGGCACGGCCTCCCTCAATCACATGAGGGGTAATTGCCATACTCACCACGCTTGGCAGACGGGTTGGTGAGGGTTTGTATATAAATGAGTTTTCCTTCTCTGGGTGCTGATGATCATGCCAGCAGCTTTACCTTAGTCGCCTATTACGACACCTCGGTAAGAGTGAGGGTGGCCTATTCTACTCTGCCGGGACCACACGGCACACATTTCACTTACGACATTGTTAATTGCTAACGTTGTTCAAAGATCTATATTTCACCTTTGATTAAATTACTAGACTTCAGTTCAAATTAACAACGAACACGCTTTACATTCATCCAGTGGCGGATTCCAGTGTTCCCTATATTTGCATATTTATCGCGTAACTTTATTCCCGCCTTGGCTGTCGGGATAATCCCTAGTGTCGTATTATTGTCCCTTCGTTATGCTGAGCGTCTCTTGAGAAGAACGTCGGCAAGCTTTGAAACATTTAGAAATAAAGTATTGTTCTGAGTTCTAATTGTACATTTTATTTGCCAAACAGGTACAATGTCCTCCCACCCGATAATTCTCTGCTATAAAAAAATCACAAACTGTTTCCAATCACTTTTTCCTGATGCCCACTTTATTTATTTATTAATTTAAAAATTGGTACACAAACAGATTACTGTCCATAAAACAGCCACAAAATTAACATATCTTTATAACAAATCAGTTTCCGGTCATACCTACACAAAATAAATAAATAAATATTTCACAACATCACACATTGATCTGACTACGAGATAGGTAGCTCAAGCACCTGTGTTACGGATATCAGAATCAACAGTGGGATTACAAATACATACATATAATACTTTTCTTTTGTAAATACATACTTATAATACATAGATAACACCCAGACCAATACAAACAGACATGTTCATGCACACAAATGTTTGTACTGTGCGGGGATCGAACCAGCAACTCTTATACCAGAGGCAGCGTTCACTACCACTGTTCCAAACGGGTCGTTAAAGTTTCAGTTTCATTAAAGTACATAATTCGATTTATTTAAATAATAAAAAATGGTATATTTATTTTTTAATTGACCTGTAGCGTCCCACTGCTCCCCCATATTCTTCCATTGTGGGCCATCCCTGTCCAATGCCTTTACTTGCCAATCTTGGACATACTTGTAAAAATCGTCACACCATCTTTTTCTAGGCATACCCCGTATTTGCCGTCCATCGGTTGATTATAAATGAACAATTAAAATGTTTTTTTATTTTTTCTTACATTATGGCAGACAAACGAGCAGACGGCTAACTTGATGGTAAGTGAATTACCGCCGCATATGGATATCTGCGACACACGGGGCATCACAGATGCGTTGCCGGTTGTAAAAATAATAAAAATGGTATAAATAATTTACTGATATTATTGATGTATTACTTCATTTTAATTTACACTAAGCAGTTATGTAGAGCGTCGACTCCTGGCACAGGCAATTTAATACCTAAGAGGAGGCTTCAAATACTGATAATATAAGTTTGAAGTAATTAATAAAGAAATTTTGTTTTTGTATTTAGGTAATAAAAATACAGACAATATATAACATTTTTTTTATATGATAAGTGTCAGACGAGTAGACTTATGACCTGATGGTAAGCGGTTGCCGCCGCCCATGAACACCCGCGACACCAGTGGAATCACAAGTGCGCTGCCAACCTTTAAACCGCCTTTCCCCCGGATTGGGCCTCCAGTACCCTCACTCACGCAGCGAAACACCACAGTGCTTCTTCACGCCGGTTTTCTGTGAGGCCATTGTATCTCTCCCGTCAAGCCGGCCCATTCATGGCGAAGCATAGCTCCCCCACGGTTAACATAGTAATAATCGGATCATATAATTTAGGCAAAGAAGACACGTTTGTGCGCATAGTAATAGGGTAACGCGCACTAGCGTCGCCAATTGATCTAAATTGTATCTAAATATTTTTAATAATTTCGGAGTTCCAGGCTCTCGGCAAGCACCCATGCCACTTATATAATATCTTTAAATTAACTTTTTGCTCTGCTTTTGCGCTCGAATTTAGGTTTACTACCAAAAAGCGACTAAAAACATTTGCACATGATAATTAAATAATTTCTAAAATTGTTACAAATAGATTTAGACGATAAAATTAAAATCAATTGGTGTTGCTAGTGCACCTTTCACCTTAACATCCAAAGATTTAATTAGATGCAGAACTGATATACACTATCAATTTAAGTTTTTTTTTATGCTAAAGGCAAGCAAGTCACCTAATGGAAAGTAATCAACGCCGCCCATCAACATCCCCGAAATCAAAGAGATCGCTAATGTGTTGCCGGCCTTTTTAAAAAAGAGTACGCTCTTCTCTTGAAGGTCCCTAAGTGACCTCACAGAGGTCGTACGTGGTAGAAAGATCCGCGAGAAACGCACAGTATTAGACCGCCATCCATCGAGATGATGAGGATGAAATGACAATCGCTTGCGAGCGGTTCGATGTAATAATCCAGCTGCAGGGAGTAGATCAAACAGTTCCTCAGAGCACTCCCCATGATAGATGCCGTATACAATGCCGAGGGAAACTATTTCCCGCCGCAGTACTCGAGGATCAAGTCGATTAGAGAGAGTCAAGTCACTGACAATTCGAGCAACCCTACGTTGCACGCGGTCAAACGGAAGAATTTGAAGTAATATTCTCAGTTTATATAAAAATAGATACTGCTGGACATAGGCCTCCCCCAATTTTCTCCTCACAGATCGGTCCTGTGTCGTCCGCGACCTTCACCAGATCGTCGGTCCACCCTGTGGGGGGCCTGTGTACTCCTTTTTCTAAAGACCGGCAACACATTAGCGATCTCTCTGATTTCATTCTCATTTGTTCATGGGTGGCGTTGATTACTGTCCATCAGGTGACTCGCTTGCTCGTTTATCGCCTCTAGCATTAAAAAAATGTTATGTAATTTTAGGATAGGAGTAAAAATGTAAGTAATTTCGGTCGGACGGAAGAAGCCGTGAAATATTAAGTTTAATTATAATAATATTACTTTATTATATTAATATTCATTTAAAAGGATTTTTAGCAGTTATAATGAAACAGAAAAGTTTGTATGGCTTGGACGCTAGTTCCAATACAAAGCCACATTTCCTCTCCGGCCGCAACGTATTCTGTACTTATACGATTTCATAATCTGTGTAGCAGTTCGAAATGCGAGGCCGCTCGTTAATTTATGTCCTCATGCATGTTTAAGCAGTCCTTCATATGTGGACTCCTAATGCCGCAGTGCGGATTATATACCTATTGTGTCCCCGGCTTATGTCAATACGCTCAATAATTCATCACACGGAACAAAATGGTGTGAACACAGCCGTTGTTTGCGGCTATATAATTTTCATCGATACAATTTACACCAAGTATAATACGCAGGTAATCATATTTGCATTATTAATGGCTGATTGGGTGGTCAGTGTTAAGTGCCGCGCGAGTAAGCCAATGAAGTGGGTAAGTACCTAATTGAAAACGGACAAGGTACTTTGTCAAATACCTGATGTCGTGCTGTTAATAGAGCGACAAATGTGTTTTGGTCGACAAATTAGAACAACTTTTAGTTGGATCATGGGTTAAAACTGACTTACCGGCACTGGGTTTGAATATTTCAAAACCTATGAATGTGCATTTTCCTACTAGTCTAGCTTAGGGTTAGGAAACGTTTTGGATAGTTTCTTAAACTCTGGATTCTCGGGTATTCTGGCAGTTGACCTATAATGATTCAGATGGTCTGATTCCCTTATGTAAGGTCAGATGGCAGTTCATCATCATCAGCCCATTTAAGTCCCCACTGCTGGGGCACGGGCCTCCCTCCATCACATGAGGGGTAATTGCCATACTCACCACGCTTGGCAGACGGGTTGGCGAGGGTTTTGATATAAATGCAGAGTTTTCCTTCTCTGGGTGCTGATGATCATGCCAGCAGCTTTACCTTAGTCGCCTTTTACGACACCTCGATAAGAGTGAGGGTGGCCTATTCTACTCTTGATGGTAGTTACTTCAATCTAATTATAAGACTTGCCGAATTCTCAATTATGGTCTGAATCGGATCGATGTTAGCTCCATGGATAAGAACTCGCCTTCCATACGGAGTGTTGTGGTTTGAATCCGAGCATGCACCTCTGGATATTTCAAATCTATGTGTTGGCGACAGACCTCTTTCATATTATCTTTGTTTATAGAAGTATTTTATATTTGAATTTGTCTTCTTTTTTGATATTTGTATTTTTACGGAGTGTGTTTTTAAGTGTCATTGTATCAAAATAAAGTTTTGCTTATTCTCGTAGTAGTGTCGCTGCCACGGACGTTAGGTAGGCACCTCATATTCCATCGTACATTTTTACCATTAGCTCGGCGATGAGGGAAAATATCGTGAGGAAACCTGCACGTTTCGGATAGTTTCTGAAACGTGTAACCATGATTGAGTTAGCACAGATCACTATAGTTCAGTTGGTCTGGTTCCCCGGTTAAAGGTTGCGCAGGTCAGCCAGCAGTCGCTTCATTGTAACGACCAGACTCCCTAAATTCTGAATCATGGTCCAAGCGTACCCTGGGCTTGCTGATAAAGTGATAGCTTTGGATGCAACCGGGAATTACACGCTAAAATGAAGAAGGTGAAGGAGATCTGAGTTGGAATTAAGCGTCAAGCGTATTTTTTTCATTGATAGGCTTTCTGTGAAACCATGGTTTTCGTTACCATGAACCAAAGACTTAAAAAACCTGCAATAGAGTGAGCTTATCCTGGAGCAGTCTATTTTTTTTATGTGATAGGTGGCAGACAAGCAGACGGATCACCTGATGATAAGCGATTGCTGCCGCCCATGAACACCCGCGACACCAGTGGGTACCCGGGACACCGGTACCCTCACTCAAGCAGCGAACACTGCACAGCGCTGCTTAACGCTGGATTTTTAGGAGGCCGCGGTATCACTCCGGCCGAAGCGTGGCTCTCGCACGGTGAGCAATCTATGTATAAAAAAATAAGGTTGTAGCCATTGGGGAAACAGACGCGGTTCGTTGCTTCGCAGTACGTATCACAAAGAAGGAGGAAACGCGATTTGTACGCAATCGAGGACAATAGTTCCCTGCAACTATAACAAAAGGCACATTCTACTACTTTGCTATGACCCTCAAATATGTGGTGTGTTCTCAGCTTTGAATTTACTAGCGGATTCGCCCATTTAAAATTATTATCTATCTATTAATCAATGGGATGACTGGCAGGAGGTGGCGCAGGACCGACCTAGATGGATAATAAATAAATAAATATTTCACAACATCACATACATTAATCTGACTCCGAGATAGCACCTGTGTTACGGATATCAGAATCAACAGTGGGATTACAAATATACATATCATCATCATCATCAGCAACCCACACTCGTCCACTGCTGGACATAGGTCTCCCCTAATGCACGCCACTTCTCCCGTAAATATACATATAATACTTTTTTTTTGTAAATATATACTTATAATACATAGAAAACACCCAAACCAATACAAACAGACATGTTCATGCACACAAATGTTTGTACTGTGCGGGGATCGAACTCGCGACCCTTGGACCAAAGGCAACGTTCACAACCACTGCTCCAAACGGGTCGTCTTGTCATGGAGACTCTTATTATCTGAGGCCAAGGCTCACTTTGGGTCGCTGCACCAACCTAGTTAGTTAGTTGATGTGACAATATGTTTTTTATAGATTTTGTATTGAACTGAACATTAATGCATTGTTATTTACTATTTACTGGCCCAGAGGCTGGTTGAAGCTACGGGCGACAAGAGAGCTAGGGTATTTCTGGGCCAACGTATAAGTTTGGCCATTCAGAAAGGAAATACGCAAAGTCTCATGGGCACGATGCCTGTGGGCAGCGATTTGGGGGATATATATATATATATATATTGAATCTACATATATATATATATATATATATATATTGGTGATGTCATCGACCCATTGTGACACTGGACACACGGCTACACACAGTAGCAAGAACTACATACAACTGCCAATTTTCATGACGCTACGATCTTTGGAAGATGGTAAATTTTGATTACATCTTAGTTACGCGACTACCTAATAAAAGCGTGTTTAAAATGTCACGCATCCTTAGGTACCTAATTGGAGGTCGTAGTTTTGAATCCAAGCATGGATGAGTATGTACCTCAGTATTGTCAAATCCATGTGTATTTCTAACCATCAGCTTGTCTGTCGGAGAGGGATATCATCGTTAGGTAACCTGCACGTTTAGGATAGTTTTTCGAAGTGTGGTCGCCGAACCTATCTACCCACAAATGTTGAGATACCTACTGATTACTGCCGTCCTCTAGCTATAATGTCAAAGTCAAAGTCAAATAATTCTTTATTTGCATAGGCTTGTACACAGCACTTACAAATCGTCATACATTTTAATGACTTAAAAGTATTTATAAGTACTTATGTATAATTTACATGTTAAAACATATATATGTTGATACATAAAATATACTAAAGAAATAAATAAACATAATGCGATTCTTTTAACCGGTGGACTAGTCCACGTAGTCGTTGGGGCCGTAAAGTCCTTGAGTGGAGACCGCGACTCGGTAAGCGTAGTGTAGGACGCCCTGCGACAAGATGGGATGATGACATTCGAAGGCTGGCTGGTGTGGGCTGGATGAGAGTGGCCGAAAATCGGGAGAAGTGGCGTGCATTAGGGGAGACCTATGTCCAGCAGTGGACGAGTGTGGGTTGCTGATGATGATGATGACTGAATGCGATTCTACCACCGGCTCAGAAAGTTGTTTCTGGTCGAGAAACTCGCCAGTTACTCTTTTAAATCGCCAAATTTTCATACAATGTTGTGTCATCATCATACCAAGCCATACAGTTTAATTGTTACACAAAATAAAATTAAGGAAATAATAATAAAATAAATATTATGAGGTAAACCGAAGCAGACCAGTCCCCAAAGGTGGCACCTGTTCACAAGTATGACGTATGTGTCAGCCATCATTTTACTCAACCATATTAGAGGGAATGTAATGACCCGCCACCACCTCAGATACATTTGAGTGAGCATGACTACTTAGGTTCCGTAATGCCGTTAAGTACCAAACCACATTCGGATATGGTCTTGGTACTTAACGGCATTATAGGTAGACGACGGCAGATTAGTGCTCCAGTCGCGGTGAACTTACTTTTATATTTATAGGACTTTATCTTGAGCGCGTTAGTGTAAAACTTGCCTGACCCGACTTCATTGCTCTCCAGTGTGGAAAATATTGCCTGGAATAATATGTAAAAATATGTAAGCAATAAAACATTTTTCTCCAAAAAATGTATGAAAGTTAGTAAACTTTGAAGTTGGTTAAGTAGGTAGCCAATTATAAATTTGTTTCGACGGGATGTGGAGAGGACTCCGGGCCGAGAAATTACGAATGCATGTCAAAGGTCAAACTTGATATTATATCCGGAAGCACTTTTTGAATATTTGTGAATTCCATTAAATGTCTCAAATTATAATGAATTTGACACAGAAGAAACGTTTTTTAATTTTTGTACACGTTACCTCTCTAGTCGGTCCCTCATTACTGATGATCGTGGTCACTGGAATTCATCAACCAAACAAACTTTCTCCATTGATTCCGATTGGAAGTAGCCTTCACCACGTCCTAGTACCTTGGTATCGTGTTGGTGATCGGCCTCGTGATCTTTTGCCTTCAGTGTCATCAACAATGAACAGTTTTTCAATGCTATCATCTCCTCTTCGCATTATGTGGCCGAAATAAGAGATTGAGAATGACCAGTTTTTCAATGCTATCATCTCCTCTTCGCATTATGTGGCCGAAATAAGAGAGTATGCGTTGTAGACATAAGCTCGTCGACAGCCGGTGTACGTTTAGACGTCCAAGGTATTCGGAGCATACGCCTCCAACACCACATTTCGAATGCATCTATTCTGTCCCTCTCTTTCTCGTATTGTCCATGTTTTAATATTAGGGCTTTGACAAGGCGCGTTTCTGTCATGAAGCAATTTGACAGTCACATATTCGTATTCTCGTATCATATCGATACGATTCATACGATATGAACAAGAAGAAGATTGTGCCTATTGTAAAAAAGTGATCTCTTTTTAAGAATTGGTTACTCATGCAGATGTTACAATTGGTTATAATACTCAAGATCAGATCAAGAAAGAAACAATCACAGAAAATCGGCGTGATGCATCTACAGCGCTGTTTCGTGTGAGTGAGGACATATCCTTGCAAATAGCAATAAGTTTCTTTTGATAGATGTTATATGTTAGAAAAACTTACATCCTGACTATGAGAATGAAATACTAATAAAATAAGGGTTACTTTTGGATCAGTTTTCATCAATAAGGCTAATTTGACGTATTTTAATCCTCAAACACTCTTTCTCTGATTCTTGGCTACAAAATAGATCTCTTAATTTTTAATAATTATAGGATTAATCTGTTAGTTGTTTTAAATTTAGGTACAGCAAAGAAATTCACGACCTATAACACCATATATTTCTGCCAATTTCATTTACCCCATTACCAAGAATGCCTACCCAAGGTTGTCTAGAAGAAATCGCTAAAGTCGATAAGGCTGCCTTATTTTATTGTTTGTTTTTGTTGTATACGACATGTATTTTGTTTAAGTGAAATAAAAATAACCATCTATTCCATTATGTGTTATGAATTCACCTAAATATTCCATTTTACCAGCGATGGCGAACACAGAAAAAAATATATACAATGAAAGCTTGATTGTTGTATTGGAATAGTGTCAAAGATTGAATAAAACCTGGTGCGTTTCCGGACATGATCAATTTGATAAAAATGGCTCACAAACGAAAAGAATATTGAAAATTGTAAAAATACACATTGTTGGTAGTTTTCCCTATAGATAGTTTGTTTAAATTCTATTTTCGAACCAATCTATTAACAACAGTGAACATCTACATCCCTTTAACCACGTGTTCTACTAACCATTTTGAACAACATTTCTTCTATCACTTTTGGAAATTCGCATGAAAAAATTTCAACATTTCATACAAAGTCCGTCACGTGACTTGGTCATTTTGTATGGGGAGTCGAAAAAATTTTCGATGAATTTCGAAAAGTCGTTGAACAAATATTGTTCAGAACACGTGGTAGGGATGTAAATGTTCACAAAAACACCCCGTATACATTACATCATACGTCGTATTTACTGAAGATAAGAGAAACTACTGTCATTTTACGTTCATCTATCGTGTAACACTAACATATCCATAATATGACATTTAGGGTAGGTACTACATATTCATGTTATTTATTTTATTTATATGAAACGCATTACGTCATGAAAATTGGCAGTTGTATGTAGTTCTTGCTACTGTGTGTAGCCGTGTGTCCAGTGTCACAATGGGTCGATGACATCACCAAAAGCGTGGGGACTACCTGAATCCGAGCGGCTCAGAACCGGGTACATTGGGAAGACGTAAAGGAAAGAAGGCTTGTACTCAGCAGTGGGTACTACCGGGCTGATTATGATGATGATGGTGTAGTTCTGATGACAATACAATAATATGGTACTATCCATTTTTTTTTTATATATATGAGAGGTGGCAGACGAGCAGACGGATCACCTAATGGTAAGCAATTCCGCCGCCCATGGACACCCGCAACACCAGTGGAGTCCCCCCATTGGGCCTCCGGTAACCCACTCACACGGCGAAACACAGCGCAGGCGCTGCTTCACGCCGGTCTTCTGTGAGGCAGTGGTATCACTCCGGTCGAGCTGGCCCATTCATGCCTAAGCGTGGCTCTCCCACATTTAAAACTGATCTAATGATGGAGCCGAAAGATATGAACTGGAACTCCATGATGAAACATAGTATCAAAACTGTGTTTAGATTTGTTAGGAAAGTCTATTGATAGCTTCGACCACGATAAGGTTTGAAGGTCTGATAATGAAGCCGGAAGATAGGCACTTGCATTTCATGATGGCATATCGTATCATAGCCGTGTGTGGACTTGTTAGAAAGGTTTTGAAATGAACTTTGACCACGATTACGTCTCAAGGTCTGATGATGAAGGCGGAAGATAAGCACTGGTATTCTATGATGGGAATTTATGTCATAGTCATGTAATGTATAAATAATGACAAAAATGTTTCGTTATTTAAAACCAAAAAGTATAAACTAACCAACTAGGTTGGTGACCCAAAGCGACCCTTGGCCTGTGATAATAAGAGTCTCCATCTAATTCATTCCTGCGCCACCTCCTGCCAGTCATCCACCAAAAATCCGCGGAAATCCTTTTCGACGGGCGGGACCTTGGTCGGCCAGTTCCAGGTGCGTAAAAAATAAATTGTTTTAAAAAAATCCTGAAAAATACGCTGTTATAAATGCACGTATAAACCAAAAATAATTATGGATTTGAATGATCCATAATTTATTTTCTCATGCATGTTGTCTCTATTTTGGCTCAATTGTAAACTATGTGCTTTAAGCATAGTTGTAATCCACGTTACACACGGTTGAGTTATACTTCACTCAAAGGAGAAAAACAGTGTGGCAATGAGTCTCAACGTGACATCCAAATAATGAGTTTGAATATTAAAATTGTCTCATATTTAGTTAATTTTAAGTTTTATCTCAATAATAATATTAAAATGTTATTAATTAAAAGTTTCTATCACTCTGCCCAAAAGGTGATGAGCATTATTTAATGCCCGAACAATGGAATAGTCTCGTACCTATGGAATAATTATTATCACATTGCCCTCTGATATAAGCTATTTATCGCTGTCCATAACATATAGTAGGTATATCAGACATAGAAGAGCGCCACTGTGCGCCATTAGCAATTGAATAAAAAAAATCCGGAAACGGAAATTCTATATTGCTCGTAAATAAAAGAAACATTAATTTTATTTCCTCGTAAATTCATTACACAGGAAGTTCATATTAGCACGAATTCATTTTTGGCGTGATAAAAGTTGTCGATTTATTTTTGAACGAATTTAATTTGAATTTTATAAGAGGAAGGAAGTTTAATTTGAACTTTTCTGGGAGAAAGGAAATTTAGATATAATTTCTAAAAAATAATTTTAACGGGAATTAAAAATGGCAGTTTTTTGTGTACCTATCTTTTTACTTTTTAGTTTTAAAGTAGCGTTATTAAAAATATTGTTTGCGAACAAAAAATTAGGAAGAGTAATTTTACGCACATCGGAAACGCAAGACACCTAGTGGGAGTTCTGGATATGGCCTGTGATAGATTGCTATAAGTTGAAATATTAGTGGTTCTGAGCACAAACTGCACAGCTTATTATGAGCATTCACGAGTGTGGGATCGATTACCATATGGCTTGTTTGTTTCCTAACGTAGTTTTCTATTTTATAACACCATGCCTAGCAGCCAGGGCAGAAAACCATGATATCGGATTCGGACACCTAAGATCCGACATTACTAACACTACTTAGTATAAAAGAAAGTCTCTTTTACTGTCCGTCCCTACTTATGCGTAGATCCTTAAAACTACGAAAGCAAATTTTGGTACGGGTTTTTTCAATAGATAAAGTAAGTAAAGTAAAGTATCAGCCTATATACTGTCCCACTGCAAGGCCAAGGCCTCCATCAAAGTTAATCAAGTTATCGCTACTATGATGGGATTAGACTTAATCACCACGCTTGCCTTGCTTGATTGGTGATCACAAACCCAAGCTATGTTTGTAAAATTCGAAACATACTTTTTGCTCGACCCGGCAATCAAACCCAGGACCCCGAGATCACAGCCTGGTATTTAAACCACTAGACCAACAGGGCCTTTATCTCCGATATAAATTTCGGAGATAATGTAAGTACCTACCTGCATAATATTACACCGGTTCGAAGCCGGAGCAGGTCGCTACTAACATATAAATTAATTAAATTATTATTATTATAAATATTAGCCGTGTGGTTCCCGGCAGAGTAGAATAGACCACCCTCACTCTTACCGAGGTGTCGTAAAAGGCGACTAAGGTAAAGCTGCTGGCATGATCATCAGCACCCAGAGAAGGAAAACTCTGCATTTATATCAAAACCCTCGCCAACCCGTCTGCCAAACGTGGTGAGTATGGCAATTACCCCTCATGTGATTGAGGGAGGCCCGTGCCCCAGCAGTGGGGACTTAAATGGGCTGACGATGATGATGATGAAATATTAGGTAAAAAAGAAAATTATCACCGTCAAGAACACACACAACAATTAAGACAAAATTTGAATAAAACTCACTTGAAAAGAGAACTTAAACTTAGTATATCCATAAATTAAGTAACATTGCTTTTCTCATAAATTCTCCCAAAGTTTTACCACATGTCTACTGAATACTAATTAGTATAAATTCTCCCTAGAAGCTGATGAAAAACGTGGGTATTACAAAGAATACATTCCATTATCCATCTATCACTAAGGCAGGTTTAAACAGGATAACGGAACTGTTACCTAATGACACCTGAGATCATGACAAAAGACAGCTTGTGACCCCGTCCCGTTATCGCCCTACTCTTCAGGGGCTTAGAGTCCGACAAATCGGTGTATTCCCAGTTTTCCCCAAATGCTTTGCTTTTTTTGTTGCAGTTTCCCCAAAATTCATAATTGAAAAAAATATTATTGGCCTTACAAAACATTAAATCTCAGTATCCCCTTTTAAGGTGACGGGTAGGGCACACTAACGACGCCAATCGATTTTAATTTTTAGGTACTAAGCCGGACCTATTTCAAGCAATTTCGGGTTTACAACCTCTCGGCGAACACTTATACTATTTATTAAATATCTAACTATGCAAAAATTTTGGGTCCAACGCGTACGCGAAAAAATAATTCACACCAAAAGCGGCCACTTTTGGCGGTAATCAATTTTTCGCGTACAAAAACGGACCCAACATTTGTGCATGGTTATTTAATAAATAGTATAAGTGTTTGCCGAGACGTTGTAACCCCGACATTGTTTAAAATAGATCCCGAAAGGTAAAAATTAAAATCGATTGGCGTCGCTAGTGTGCCCTACCCGTCACCTTACGTCTATATAGACCTGTGTCAGGAAGATACCGCTCTTCCTTCTAACGAAATATTAGTGGCTAAACAATGTTTTACTTTTATTTATGTACTACATTTATCCTTATCCTAGACATTCTACTTTACAAAATAAATAATAAGTTTATGTGTGTGTGTGTTAAATTAGAATTACTTGTATATAATCGTAGGTTTTTGATTGTATTTTTGAGCAACTTCCTACATTTAAAGATGTGCGTGCTACATATATTATCCTTGTCAATAGTACGAGCCAATCAGAGGAGTAGGTAGTAATGTCACGTTAAATAAAGGTTCATTCCTTTGTTACTGAATGTAGCAATTCTTCCATTTAGATATTAAAAATTAACAGTTATTACCTGTAACACTAATGCTCTGATAAGTTCATCGGAAGCATACAACTAAATTACCCGTGATACTCTTAATTACCCGTACAACCTGTGCGGATATTATATTACACTATTTTCGTCTATACTCGCACTCGTGCGAATGAGAAGTGAATAGATCCGCCGCCATTTCTGATCCCATTCTTTTTCCGCACAGGTTGTACGTAGTATTCTATTGATTTGGATTAAATATTTGTTTGTGAACTTGTCAAAAGTTTAATGAAAAAGAAAATGACTTTTTCCCCATTTGGGGGAAAGCATTTGGGGAAAACTGGGAATACACCGACCAATCTTGCTGAGAATATATGGTAGAAACATTATAGATGTATTCACTTCGAGAAATGATTGATGGTTTTCTGAAATGGTCGCGTTTTATGAATTGTTACACTGTCATTTGACCACATCATGATGTCGTTTAGACAGGCCAATCATAAGTATATAATATTATAATATCGTAAGTTGCTGTTATGGGCAACTAAACCCCTCACCAATCACCAATTCTTATCTACCTATTTCGGATGCGCATGGTGATTAAGCCTAATCCCATCATAGTAGCGATAACTTGATTGATGGAGACCTTTGCCCTGCAGTAGGATAAAGTAATATAGACTGATACTTTACTGTCCAAAAAGCGTTGACCCCTCTGCGAAATAGAACATACGCACGCGCAGCCAAACGTGTTTGAGCTCCGACCTACCGCGACCAGCAAACGACCCCGGAATTAAATTTAATGATTTACAGGACCTGCCGCTCCAAACTCGATTACTGGGGTTGTCAAAGCAAACACAGACGGCGACCTTCTAAATTAATTGCACGACTCGACGTGGATGTGACGCGGGGAAACTTGTGCTGATTGAGTGGCGCCAGTGGCCAGTGGACCCTTTGTGTTTTACCCAATTCGGTGTAGGGATGGGAAAAAAATCGATTGTTGAAAAAATCAATCGATTCTAATAAAAATTTATAAAAAGGAATACGCTCTTTTCTTGAAGGTTTGCAAGTCGTATCGGTCCGGAAATACCACAGGCGATAGTTAATTCCATAGTTTCGTCATATGAGGTAGAAAGTTTCTTGAGAAACGTATAGTTCAAGACTGCCAACCATCTAGATGATGTGGATATAACTGTTGGCAAGTGGCAAAGCGGCAGGAATCAGTTCGAACAATTCCTTTAAACTTTTTACTGTCACAGTCAGTTCAGTACAAACGGTACGAAATAGTATAGTGAAAACATCTGTTTCACTGCAAAACTAGCCAGAGATCGATTGGAGTGTCAACATTTGAAAAGGTAAACATAGGTTCATCAGTTGACTGCAACAGGCTGATGATGATGCAAAACATAAAGCTATTTAATAAATCCGTGGCTTAGCTACGCTTCGCCATAAACGTATTAAGTATAAATAAGTGATGCCAAAGCCTCACACAAAATAAGCTACCCTGTCTTTTGCCGAGTGGGTAAGAAACCGGACGTCCAATCGGGGGAAGGCGCTTATGCGCCTTAAGGTTAAGGTTAGCAGCATACTTGTGATTCCACTGGGTTGCAGGTGTCTACGAGTGGCGGTCGCTTGCCATCAGTAGAGCTGTCTGCCACATATCACATAAAAATATTTATATCTTCTAAGTAAAGAATCGGTAAATGTATTCGTTATTATCGACCCATCACATCTCTAATTTGGTGACGTTTTTTTACGATCACGGATTTGGAATCAGATTGTGCCAGTTTTTGCGCTTGCATTCTGAATAGGAATAACTAACCATTTTGTTCAAAAACTTTTGTGCATCGAGCATGCGGGATGAATTTTATTCGGATTCAAAAATCTTGTTTCACACCTGTTGCTTGTACCGTGCATAACAACCATTGTATTTTTAGAAAAATATCATCATTTGTTTTCCATTATAATAGTTATTTTTGAGATTTCTACCATCATTACTACGTAATGTAAAACAAATTCGGTTTCTCTATCTTATTAATATCTTTAAAACTACGCAATGGATTTTATGCGATTTACAACAGAGAGAAGAATTAAAGAGAAAGGTACATATAAATACTTATGTATAATAAATATTATAACACCACCCCTACGAAGCCTGGGCAGGCCACTAGTGTAGCTGATTTTTGAGTTTTAAGTGACCATAATTTCTTTTTTTATAATTAGAACAGCCAGACATTTGGACACAATCTCGCCTGATGGTAAGTGTGTGTCTAGTAACAGGCTATTCACTCTTTTGAATACGTTCAGATCATAGCGTTCAGGGCACACATCTTCCGGCAGAGTTTAAAACAATAGGTACTTTTGCTTTCCGTTCTGGAAAAGCCTACGTTACTCTATGATAGGTATAGCATTGTGCTCATAATCCATTATATACATCCATCTTAAGGATTCCGAGAAGGTCTGATAACTTCATTAGACTTAAGTACCACAAACTAAGAAGAAGATACGGACTTACCATGATCATGAGGCAAGTGAGATTGCTTGCAGAGCCAGTCTTTGATTAAAACCAAGTCTCTGCTGTTCTCCAGAAACATGCCAGATATGTTTCTGAAACCAAAAATTACACTGAGACAAATAAATAAACAGATAAATAATACACACTTTTAAAACGCACAGCAAGAAATGGATGCAAAAAAATGTGTTTCATACAAGTTTTCCGCATTTGGCAAGCGTGGTGATTAAGCCTAATCCCATCATAGTAGCGATGACTTGATTTCTATGTTGGAGGCCTTTGCCCTGAAGTGGGACAGTATATAGGCTGATACTTTTTTTTTTACAAGTTTTCAGAAATTTGTCTGAAACACATTTTTCGCATCCGTTTCCTGCTCTGCGGTTTGAAATGGGTTATTTTTTGCTGGATTTGGTCATAAACTAAGTTAAAAGATTACATTAGCCTCGCTAGCAAAACCACAGTAATTAGTTTTTGTAATATTTTTTTTTAATTTTAAGGACCTTAAAATTACCTCTTGAGAGCGTGACCCGCCTGGAATTATTGACGTTTTCCCGTGGCGTAGGAATAAACGTTTTCCCGAAGTAACTACAGATGTTCTAAATTGAGGCTAATGTATCATTGTCTATAATGACAAAAAAATTAAAATCGGTTAGGTATGTACGGACCTTAAAGATGATATTTTTTTTCATATATACTAGAATATTAGAGTATACATATATTAGAATGTCAAAACGATATTTTTTGCAATATCCATAGATAAAGTTGAGATGTGTGTGTATCTTTTTCTGACAGGTAAGCAGTCTACCGATGTAAATGAAATAAATTACTACAAAATATAATGGTAAAATATTTTAGACATCACAAGAATACTAAAGCAGAAAATTATAAGCACTATAATCAATTTGCTAGATTATTCACGCGCATGATCTAAAAAGCCTTCGATCATGAGAATGAGATCATGACGTGGTTCGAATTCAGATTTTTCAAATCTATGTGCACATTTCTACCATTAGCTCGGCGGTGAGGATAAACACCTGTGAGGAAACCTGCAAGTCTTGGATGGTTCCTCAAAATTGTAGATACCTACAATATTTGAGTTAATGATTCTGAAAGTGTAACCGTGATCCAGTTGGTCTGGTTCCCTCGTCTAAAGATTGAGGTCAGAAGGCAGTCATTGAAATTACCAGACTTCTCAAATCCTGGATCATATTCCAAGCGTACCCTGGGCTCCAAAGAGACAGCTTGACGCAACTGGGAATTATAGGCTAACATGAGCAGGATAGGGTGACCTCCAAACGCAAACATTCTCAGTAAACATATTGAAGCTGCTGAAATATATTTTCACCATTTTACAAGTTAAAGTAAACAGACTCCTTCCAAATGAAAATCCTTGGAGGAAAATATCTCGCTTGATAGCCCAAGTCTCGCTTATTACCGGTGTGGTGTACAAAAACCCGTGAAGATTTCACACGTGCCGGACGCTGTGGGAGACGCAGCAGGCGGTCACGTACGCCGACATCGCAGCGCCGGGGGCGATACAGCGCTTGCTGGCTGTGGCATAAGTCATGCACTTACAGCGGCGAAGCAGCAATACATGTTACTTACTATAACGCTTCAATCCTAGGTCTCGCGTATTACCTGTGTGGTCTTCAAACACCAGTAAGCATCTGATACGTACCACACGCTGTGAGACACGCAGCAGGCGGACATCGCAGCGCCGGGGGCGATACAGCGCTTGATGGCTGTGGCATAAGTTATGCACTTACATCGGCGAAGCAGCAATAGATGTTACTTATTATAACGCTTCAATCCTAGGTCTCGCGTATTACTTGTGCGGTCTTCAAACACCAGAAGCATCTGATACGTACCACACGCTGTGAGACACGCAGCAGGCGGACATCGCAGCGCCGGGGGCGATACAGCGCTTGATGGCTGTGGCATAAGTTATGCACTTACATCGGCGAAGCAGCAATAGATGTTACTTATTATAACGCTTCAATCCTAGGTCTCGCGTATTACTTGTGCGGTCTTCAAACACCAGAGAGCATCTGATACGTACCAGACGCTGTGGGACACGCAGCAGAGGGTCACGTACGCCGACATCGCAGCGCCGGGGGCGATACAGCGCTTGCTGGCAGTGGCATAAGTTATGCACATACAGCGGCGAAGCAGCAATAGACGCTACCTTTGAATATTCAATCCTAGGAATCGCGTATTATCGGTGTGTGGTGAAAAGCAACTGATACGTGCAGACGCTGTGGGAGACGCAGCACGGTCACGTACGTTGACATTGTAGCACTGACCGGGGGCGATACAGCGCCTGCTGTCTGTTTAGTAAGTCATACACTGACAGCGGCGAAGCAGCAATAGACTCTACATATGACTATTAAATCCTTGTTCTCACATATGTGTGTGGTGTACAATAACCAGTAACCATCTGATATACCTATCGAACGCTGGGGAAGACGCAGCAAGCTGTCACATACGCCGACATTTCAGCGCCGGGGGCGATAGAGCGCCTGCTGGCTGTGGAGTAAGCCATATACTTTAGCGGCGAGCCAGCATAGAAACTACTAATGATGAACCGATCGCTAACTCTCGCGTATTACCGGTGTGGTGCACAAAAACTATTGTACGTCTGAGACGTACCGGACGCTGTGAGAGACGCAACAGGCGGTCACATACGTCGACATCGCAGCACCGGGGGGGTACAGTCACAAAAACTATTGAACATCTGAGACGTACCGGACGCTGTGAGAGACGCAACAGGCGGTCACATACGTCGACATCGCAGCACCGGGGGGTACAGCGAATGCTGTCCATGGAATAACTCGTATACTTATATGTAGCAGCAAGTCAGCAATAGACGCTATTAATGGTGCTACGATCGCTTGGTCTCGGGTATTTAATTTTTTTTTTTTAATATTTCACAACATCACATATATTGATCTGACTCCGAGATAGGTAGCTCAAGCACCTGTGTTACGGATATCAGAATCAACAGCGGAATTACAAATATATACATATAATATACTTTTATTTTGTTAATACATACTTATAATACATACAAACACCCAGACCAATACAAACAGACATGTTCATGCACACAAATGTTTGTACCTACTGTGCGGGGATCGAACCCGCAACCCTCGCAACAGGTAATACCCTGGTCTCGGGTATTACATGTGTTATTCTCAGGATGATGTACAAAAACCAGTAAACGACTCACACATTCCGGACGCTGTGAGAGACGCATACAGCACCGGCTGTGGAGTAAGCCCGTACTGTTCACTTATAGCGTTGAGCCAGCAATAGACGCTATTAATTGTGCTAGGATCGCTTGCTCTCGCGTATCACCTACCAGTGTGGTGCATGAAAACCAGTGAACATCAGATGTGCCAGTGGGAGTCGCAGTGATGGGAGCGATTCAGCGTCTGATAGCCAGCACAAGCCATAAACTTACGCAATAGACGCTACCGTCCCTTTAACCACCTCTTCCACAAATCATTCTGAACAATATTTAGGTTGTTCTACGATTATTGGGCTTTAAAAAACTTTTTTTTACGACAAGACCGTTTTTTACCATATTTCATTTTTTACTAAATTTCTAGAAGTCGTAAGTACCTAGTACACATATCAGCCATTAAGTCCCCACTGCTGGGGCACTGTCCTCCCTCATCACGTACACATGTCGATCAGAATGGCTGGTAAAAGTAGTGGTTAAACGTAATGTGCTCATTCAATTAAAAAATATATGTGCAATACGGTCATATATTTGGTCGATTAATCGACGAACATAGAAAATTGACAACAAACAAAAATTAAAATAAAAAAAATAAAAAAATACAGCCAAACACTAAAACGTAATATTTTTTTAACTCTGTAAAAATACCAATTACCAAGTAAACTTAAGGTAACGGTATACCCCACTAGCGACGCCAATTGATTTTAATTGTTAGCAAATAAACCAGATATATTTTAAACAACTTCGGGGCTTCAGTCTCTCGGTAAACACCTATACTATTAATTTAATACTTATAATTTGCTATTTGATCTGCTTTTGCACTCGAATTTTGGATTACCACCAAAAGCGGCCACTTTTGGTTTGAATCAATTTTAGTACAAAAACAGACCCAACATTTGGACATGGTTATTAAATAAATAGTATGTTTGCCGAGAGTTGAAGCCCTGAAATTATTTAAAATAGATTTGTTTTTGTGGCTAACAATTAAAATCAATTGGCGTCGCTAGTGTGCCCTACCCGTCGCCTTAATATTGTAATCTCAACATAAACGTAAATGTTCACGGATACACCCTGGCCGTGTGGTCCCCGGCAGAGTAGAATAGGCCACCCTCACTCTTACCGAGGTGTCGTAAAAGGCGACTAAGGTAAATCTGCTGGCATGATCATCAGCACCCAGAGAAGGAAAACTCTGCATTTATATCAAAACCCTCGCCAACCCGTCTGCCAAGCGTGGTGAGTATGGCAATTACCCCATCATTTGATTGAGGGAGGCCCGTGCCCCAGCAGTGGGGACTTAAATGGGGCTGATATGATGCCACCCTGCATTATTACTCTTATTTCTTATCAATTAGACCACAGTATTGGGTCTTCGTGTAGGTCAGCAATATTGACTTACCCACCTCGTAGCCTTGATTGAGTCAGGGGTTGTTAATTAAAGACTGCTTTTTCCTTCTTATTCGCAGTACAATACTCTTTTAGTCGTCCTTGGTTTCCACCATATGCTACACTTATCAGATCACATTTGGAAAGTGAACTAAGTACTTTTTTGCTGTTTATTTTATGTATTAATTAATGAATATCTTTATTTGCAAATATACGTATCATAGAAAAAGTGTTAACGTAACATTTATGACCGCAAACAACCAAAATACAAATATAGTATAGTATACAAAAGTCAAACAATGAAATCTCAATATTACAAATAATAATTGATTGATTAAAATTATTAATAAATTAACTGTAAAATTAAAAAAGTCAATCGATTTTGAAGAAGAAAATGATGTTGAAAATTCATACTCACAAAAGTTAATTGAAACTAAAATATGTAAAGAAAAATTAAATAAATAAACGACATCATTTAAAATATTCGTCGGTCTACTAATAATTTTTATCTACAACCCGTGCGGATAAAGAATGGGATCAGAAATGGCGGCGCATCTATTCACTTCTCGCTCGCACACTATTTGCGTCTATACTCGTACTCGTGGGGTGCGAGTATAGACGCAAATAGTGTGCGAGCGAGAAGTGAATAGATGCGCCGCCATTTCTGATCCCATTCTTTATCCGCACGGTTGTAACAGTATTTTTTTAATTCCATTTTGAAATTGTCAAAATTTTGCACACAAATACATTTAGGTACAATATTATATATTCTTTGGGCCCAACACATGAAACTCTTGTACATATTTTATTTCAATTAATACAGGTTGTATCGGTATACAATACATGCTTCCACATCTACCAAACATTCTGTACTTGCAAAATCTATCTACAACTTTGGAAATTTGCCAAAAAAAATTTGCGGCTTCAAAGACGAAATGAACAAGTGAAGTGACTTTGTAAGAAAAGTTTAATTTTATGCTAATTTATTAAATGCTGTTCAGAATGGTAGGTGGAAAAGGTAGTTAAAGAGTTGCAACTGTTTACCCATACCTGTTATTATTAAATCTCCATAAATTCTTATTGACTAACTATTCTTTATTGGAGTTGACGTAAGGCTATCGACGATGATGCGCCAATACCTCTTATCTAACAAGATTTTTCGAGAAAATTACTTCCTTATATCATTGGTGTTAAGGTTGATTATTAATGTCAGTCAATTTGTTAGATATGAGATATTGCCAAATCATCGTCGCTATCGTTATCTAACAATAAAACTTTTTGCCGAAACCAACCTGCTTAGAATTTCGGCTTACGTAAACCAATGTCTATAAGATAAACTAATAAAGCCTTTTGAAATTAATTAAGACCAAGGGCCCGTTCCACATTTCTAAAGTTGTCAAAGAGACGGTTAATTAAACTAAGTTAAACACAATTAGTTTATTTCAATTAAAATCCTTGCGAATTCTCCTACGCCGTATCAGCTTTACGGATAATTTTCGGGATACTGATATCCTAGGCACGTCGCCTACACGAGAGTCGAGGCGAGCTGGAGTCGAGGCAGAGACGACCAAGCGGCGCATCGTACCTATAGGTTCCTTCCTAAATAAATGGGCGAACGTCGAGGTGGCGGCGGCGTTCAAGTGTACCCACGTCACGACTTCGCCTCCATTTTGTCATTTCATTTCGTGCGTATGGATGAATTAAAATGAGAAGGGAGCATAGTCGCCCGCGCCTTGACTCTACCTAGAGACCAATCCTAAAACACGCCCTGACTCAATGCCTCTGTCATGTGAGCGACAAGCCCTAAGTAGCTAGCATTTTAGTTTCGTCAGAGTAGTACAGTCAGTAACTGGCTCTACCCTAAGAGAAGCTAGGAAACCTGGCACTACTCTTGTATGCACAAGAGTGGTGCCAGGTGCGCATTTATAAATATGATGCGCGATTAGCGGAAGGTATACTCGTAGTCCAATACCAGCTGTGTATGAAAAATGTTTTTCATCTACATATTTTGCGACAGAAATAACCCCAAAATACAATAGGCGATATTGTGGTACGTTGACACGATTTTATACGATCTTGATTAGTGTTGGGACAATGATAGAAAGAATGAATAAATTAATGTCTCACTATTTGCTTTTTAATGTTACCATCTGAGCAGATGGGTTTTTCCTTTTACTCGACTGTGTTAGAAGGAGGTAAAATAGAAATTGAAAGAAAATAGAAAGAATAACAAATGTATTGAAAAGATCCTGGTCGTTGCGAGAAGTATTGAAGAATAAAGAAACAACAATAAAAGTTATTAGCTCATTTGCTATTGGTTATTGAAGAGTCACTTCGGTTTCCCTAAGATTCCATCATCAGATTCTGACATGGTGACAGGCAAGAGTACATTCTTTCAAACAAAAAAATATTTAGCAAATTTTCTACGTTCAGCTTTAGATGCATATTGCATTTTTACTAGAATAAACAGCTAACACTGTATAGATAGATATACTTTATTGCACAAAATAGTGAACTTAAAAAAATAGGCATTACAGAAACTTAAATGTATTTAAATGGCTGTATGACTGTTTTAACAATCCAACCTTTTCACTATCCTGGTAATCGTTCAGATCACTAAGCCACCGAGGTATTAAATTATAACTTTTCCAGTACTTATCTGCATTTTTGCCGCTGTGAGCAAGTGATTCATCAATGTTCGTAAACAAAAATCATCATTTCATATTCATATCTAGACCATTACTAAACTTCCCTTCCCCCTCGCGGATTTTGGCAGAATTTCTTAAAACTAAATCTGCGCTTTACCACGTCCCGTATTAAATTGTCTAAGACTTCACATAACATTTTATAACAGTACACTCGAGAAAAGGTGTTACCGAAGTCGGCGCTCAATACTATCCTTGTAATACAACATTAAATTAATCAGCAGGGATTTGGCGCCTAATCCCTGCTGACCCTCCCGGTTTTTTTTTATTTTATTTTTTAATGTCGAACCATTCTATCGTGCCACTGGCCAATCGTTATACTATGGATTCATTGTTAATCCATCCTTTACCATCTGTCGAAAGCTGCTTAATTAAGGTGTCTAATACTAATAAACTTAAAGTGTTGTATATTTTCGGCCGTTATTTGGTCGGATCGATAATGTTGACATGGTAACAGGCTTCCAATCAGTGGGGATCTCAAGTTTCTCTTTGTTGGTAATAAGGGTAAACATTGGTAGTGTATTTAAAAAGTAAGACATCTTCTGTTTTTTTTTTCTATAAAAAGTGGCAGACGAGCAGAAGTGTCACTTGATGGTAAGCGATTGCCGCCGCCTATGGATACAATACGAAGATACCAGTATAACAAGAGCTAGCTTACCTAACCTTACAAATAGACAGTTTTTTTGGTTTCGCAGGGGGAATGCCGGCGGCTCAAGAGATGAGCCGACTACCTTATGCATACCAGGCCACCGGGGGGCTTCTCCTAAAGAGATGCCAGGCAAAGGCATACCCACTAAACCCCCTGCGGTTCTGCCTCATCGACCCTATTGGGAAATATCATGGTGATACAGCCGAAGCCTGCCTCCACGATATTCCCCAGGCGAATGCCCGCCTGTTCGGCGGACTAGGCGGTTCCTCCCCTGGTCAAGCCGGGAGAGGGGATAAGGACAGCCGGGAGACTGAGCCGTCCCTATCAGGCAGCAGAGGGAACCAGTGCAATGCCGGTGCTGGTACCCCCGTACCACGCACCAGCGGGCTCCCTCTGCGGACGCGCATCTGCTCGGCTTCTCCTCCCCCTCCTCACCCTTCCGAGCGCGCTAGCGAGGGGATCTCGCTCTCGCTCGCGCTCCGCCGCCTCCTTCGCTACCATGATGTACTCGCAGAAGGCAGCGAAGGCCTTCCAGGCCCCATCGCTCGCTATTATAGCTCTCGCTATACTGTTGAGGAGGGCTAGCTTACCCAACCTAACAAATAAACAGTATAACAAGACTATTTTTAAACTGTTTGTCCGTCTTTCACGAGGAAATGGAGCGACGGATTTACGTGACTTTTTTAAGGGAGCTAGCTGAAGGGATAAAAGTAACAGCCTACTTTGTGGCAAACTGAATTCCACACTACCAAAGCCACGGGCGACCTCTAGTTTTTTTTTAGTCAGCCTGTAGTGTCCCACTGCTTAGCAAAGGCCTCCCCCAAATTCTTCCTTTGATCCCTATCTAATGCCCTTACGTGAGACTGCTAGTATTATTACTAAAACAATTATTATTCACTAAACAATAGATAATATATTCTTCATTTCACATAGATAGCAATTCTTCATTTCACAAAAACAAAATACAGGTATGGTACATTACAATACAAACCCAACTTTTACATGTTAAGCCGGCACGGAATATATATCTTATTAAGAAGTCGTATTTTCCTACTTTATTGGCATTTGTTCTGATAACCTAGTTTAAGTTTTGAATTTCAGTTGTTTTCGAAGCAGTCGTAAATCTTGAGTTATTGTTGACATAAATTAATTGGTTGGTGAAAACAACCGTTTTACATTTCTAGCTACTAACGTCTAAGGCTTTACTTATAAATGTTCAGCAAAACTTATTGCTAGCTAAAACGGTGTAATACTTTAGAGCAGTTTTGACGTTTGAAACAAAAAAAACGTTAAAATTATAATTAATCAAAACGGGATTTAACACGATATTTATTATGTGATACAACATTGTGTACTCACATATTTTACTCCTACTACACTGTGGCAATTACGTATCAACTGCTTTAGCAGACTAATTGTATTAATACGCGTACTTTAATTTTAATTCTTAATCGTATTAAATCGCGTAGTGATATCGCGCATTCGAAGAGAATTTTAACAAACGCGAGTGTTAGTCTGCTAAAGCAGTTGATACGTAATTGCCATAGTGTAGTAGGAGTAAAATATGTGAGTACACAATGTTGTATCACATAATAAATATCGTGTTAAATCCCGTTTTGATTAATTATAGTTATAATGCAACGCGAAAATTATAAAAAACGTTAAAATTTTTCGAAAAAAAGAATAAAAACTGCTTTAATAACACCGTTTTAGTTAACAAAGATTTAACAAACATTTATGAATAAGGGTGGTTTCGACCAATATCACATTTATAAGTGAAAAACTATCCGCGTGATAATTTACTCCGTTAACTTATTTTCGTAATAAACTCAATTTGGTAAACCCAGTCAGTATAGCTCTACCATATCTCAGAGCGAATGAACGAATGACATTATAAACCGGCAAAAAACAAGTATGCATTGTTTTGTGGTTCATGATTATGACACCAGAATATTTTTGTTAAGTAGGGTTATACAGGTAATGTCAAAAATCAAAAACAGCTGAGACAATGACAAGCAACGCCATTTTGAATTCCCTAGGACATTCGGTATTCTGTCTAAATTGGCGGTACTTGACTGAACGGATTTTTTTTTTCACTGCTTATAACTGAACTTTATAATAATATCATAGATTTATCGTCAGTTAAAGATTGGACGAATCGGATCTAACGGCCGCACTCAGAGACGTCATTTAAGCTAATGTTCATTAACTTTAGTATGGGTAGTCTTTATGCGTATCAAAATAAGTGTCAATATTTTTTCTTAAGTAGCCAACTAAGTTAATCAACGACTTTGAGTCCACACTCAAAGTAAGTCAGGTTAGAGTTAAAAAGTTCACTAATCTCGAAATACTAATTTAGAAAAAATGAACATGGGAAAAATGTTAAGTGCCATTTTACGGTCAAGTGCAGAGGCACCGCCAACCGATTTCAAAAAAGGAGGATACCTAAATGGACATCCATTCCTTCAAACGAAGCGTGAAGAAGCATCTCGCGGGTCATGGCGGTGCCAACGGAGGTGATGCCTTAACATCGCTTCCGTTGTAATTGCAACTTGGGCTCTTCTCTTGCTTACAATCAGGCTGAGGAGAGCCAATATACTGTGCCACTATAAAAAAATAAATTAAGAAGATTTGTTTTCTTTATCTGATAGGTGGCAGACTGAGCAGACGGATCGCTGGACGTTTTATTTGATTCTAGAGCATTATTTTAATTATTGAACATACATTTTAAAACTCCTGCTAAAAAAATAAAGACCGGCTTTTCAAAAATATAGTCCCGAAACAATGTGAAGGCGGGCCACGTAATATATTAACACAAAGGTGGCTTATTGTAAATTCATCAGGAATTCGTGTTGAAACGCAATTAGTTAACATTACGTTTGTATTATGGTTTCCCGTTTAAATTTCACCTTTACCAAGGTACATTTTTCAAGGTGTAGTGTTGCAGCATAATCGATTGTACGTCAATTATTAATCGATAATGCAAATAATCGACGTGCAATCGATTATCCGGCAACACTATGGTAAAGGTGAAATTTAAACGGGAAACGAACCATAATAACAGTAATCACCGTAATGTCAGCTAATTGTGTATCAACTTTTTTTTTAACTTTTTTATTTAGGAATTTTAAAATGTATGTTCAATAATTAAAATATTCTCTAAAATCAAATAAAATGAATCTTCTTAATGGATGGGTTTCCATTTAGGTAACCCCCTTTTTCATTTATTTTCTTAATTTCATTACAATCAATAAAATCTGTTGGCAGCGCCACTGCACTTGACCGTAAAATGACACTTAACACTTTTTCACATGTTAATTTTTTCAAAATTCTTGATTCCAGTATCGATTCAATCGATAGTATCGTCAATTTTAACGATTATAATCGATTATAATATCGAAAACGATTTCAATTCAATTCAATTATTGCACATGTATACATAGGTCTTATAAATTTTTGAGTCCCATAACATGACCGTGGTAGAGTGTTGTGCAAGCATGCATTTTAATTACATTTTAAGTTTCAACCGTCTCAGAGTATAACAAAATATTCTTTATTATTCATTTTTTACATTGTATATTTTACTACCACAGGAATTCATGTCATTTATTATTTAATCGATAGTATCGGTACTATCGATAGTAAAATCGATTATTAAGGGTAAAAATAATGTATAAATCAATTGTCGATTAATCGACAACACTAAACTGGTGAAGGTACATTACCTTTTATCTACGAACAAATAAGCCATGTTTTAATGTTTACTCTGAAATACTCTGCACGAATTTATGGTTATAATTTTAAACGCCTTTAAAACCATACGAATTGTTTTTATTTTTCAACGTTATATAGGTAATGTTCATTTAGGTACGTACAGATAGCGTTCGGCCGAGTAAACCCGCAGTCCAAAGCTCGTGTCTCAGAGAATGACGTTCTAAAGTCCAACAAGGGTTCAACAACTCCCTTAAACTTTGAGAATAATAATTAAGGTTCATTGTAAATGAGACAGGAACCTAATACAACAATAATAAAAAAGTAATAAAGTTGAGTCGGCGTCACGAAAGAAGAAGTACCGTGATTGGCGCCACTTCTTCTTCTTCGTTAACATTCAAATTTGAGCTTTGTTGATATAAACCCAAAACTTTTTTTTACAAAACGCGGTATAAGGATAGTTTGAGAACAAATCTCGTTCTAGCCCCTTTTAACATTTCGTGTTAGAACGTGATGGCATGAGCTTTAGTACGGTTATAACTTAAATCGCGTTTTCTAATAAGGTGGAAATAATCTCAAATTTTAGTTCCGTATTTTGCCGCGTGACTGCTGTCGTGGCGTGGACTCTAGTTAAAGGCATGGGTCCAGTGGCCTTGTGAACTAATACATACGGTAGGAGATATTCTTTTTTGTACAAAATCAAAATACAAGTACGCTACAATCCCCCCCTCCCCCTTTCCCCTCCTTTTCACAAGTTGCATCCAAAGCTTTGGATCCCGGGGTGCGCTTGGACTATGAATCGGGAATTCGAGATGTCTGGTAATTACATACAATGAAGCGACTGCCATCTGACCTTCGCAACCCTGGGCTGTGTGGTCCCCGGCAGAGTAGAATAGGCCACCCTCACTCTTACCGAGGTGTCGTAAAAGGCGACTAAGGTAAAGCTGCTGGCATGATCATCAGCACCCAGAGAAGGAAAACTCTGCATTTATACTAAACCCTCGCCAACCCGTCTGCCAAGCGTGGTGAGTAATGGCAATTACCCCTCATGTGATGGAGGGAGGCCCGTGCCCCAGCAGTGGGGACATAAGTGGGCTGACGATGACGATGATTTGATCATCATCGTCATCGTCAGCCCACTTATATTGTAGATCATCTATTCTCATCTTAGCGTATAATTCCCAGTTTCGTCCAAAGCTGTCGTTCTGGAGCCCGGGGTACGCTTTGGAGTCTCGTAGTTACAATGAAGCAACTGCCGTCTGACCTTCTCAGCCATTATGTTAACAGGGCACATATTATTAACAGGGGAACCAGACCAACTAAATCATGGTTACACGTTTCAGAAACTATCCGAATCGTGCAGGCTTCCTCGCGATGTTTTCCGTCGTCGAGCTAATGGTAGAAATATGCACATCGTTTTGAAAAATCTAGAGGTGAATGCTCTAATTGGAATCACGACCCCATGGAGGGTGCGTGCTTATCCACTGAGTTACTATCCCTTCCCTCGAAAGAATTCCTAGTCTGCATGCAAAAGCAACTAAAATTTCCCTCAACATTCTCGCCCAAATTATTCTAAGTCCGCGAACAGCTGAACATCAGAAAACATCTTACTCCCGCGACGCGTTCGCGACATTAGTCCCGCGCATCCAGGCATGAAATTAAACAGCTTGCACCAACTTGTTAATCGCTTGGACTTTTGCCAGGGCCCAATTTGAAGAAATTGCTGACGATTCCGCAGGCCCTGACTTAGTGATGCAATGAGTGTTTCGTTCTTCTGTGTCAAATTACCTACAACCTTATTTAACTACATAGTAAAAATTAATCGAATCATCGTCTTTATTTTGCTCTGGTCTTCTAGTTGTTTAATTTATTATAACTATTTATTTATTATATCAGCTTCCCGCAGCGGTATTTCCGAACCGATATGACATTGAGATCTTCAAGAAACGAGCCTATACCTTCCTAAAAGGCCGGCAACGCATCTCCATGGGCGGCGGTGATCACTTACCATCAGGTGACTCGCTTGCTCTTTTGCCTCCCTTTCTCATAAAAAAAAACTATCGAGTCGCACAGATGTCGGATCGCCTATTTTTCAAGTCGCTGAATTATTAAGTTGCTTGAATGTTTGAGTCGCTCGATTTGTCGACTCCCTTGAGTTATCGAGTCACTAGATTCATTCGAGTGATCCATGAAGTAATCTCAAATTATTCGTTTACACACTTCGCCATGTGCATCCAAGCCAAATCAGTAGTTCGGTCTCAGCAGCTTAAATCATTTTCATGAGTAAGTAAGTAAGTAGGTAATTTTCAAAATCCCGGCTCAAGGCAGCAGAGCAGTTTAGTGAAAAAAGAAAATGAAAATTAAAATAGTTTATTCAATTTAGGTCCATACAGAACACTTATCAGTGGAATCAGCTGCCTGAGGAGGTGTTCCCTAGAAGCTACAATTTGGGGGTTTTCAAAGTGCGAGTGAATAGGTATCTTCTAGGTAATCGTGCTACATCTTAGACCATATTATCACTTACCATCAGGTTAAATATGGTCAAACGCTTACCTATCTACAATAAAAAAAAAACTTATGTAAGTCAACATGTTAACAACTGGTTCGGAATGTAGTTTTCTGCCAAGAAGACACGAGCAAGAAACTTAGCAGTTAATCACTCTTTTAAAAATAGTTTGTTTTACAAAATGTCACCATTAACTTAAAAATAAAGTACAATTTTTGTGTTACTAATATGTCCCTAAAATATTGTCATTCAAAAAATCGTATATTTTATAGTAGCCTTTTTTCATTAAACAGTTTTTTATATACAATTTGGTAGTAGCGGGAAGTAGTGGGTGCTTCTATTTCAACCTAAGGTTGTCGATTCGAGTTCACTGGACTCGCACGTTCAAGAAGGTTTGATCACCACATAATGGTGATCTAACCTTCAAGTGAACTTAAGTTGGCAATGGACAACATTTCAAAATTGCTAAACTCTGAAACAAAAAATACCATTTCTTTATTTACTTTTCCGCTGCTCGAATAGATATTTATTCATTTTTTATATTGCTTATTTACTAAGAAAAAAATTAATAACCAAAAAACGTAAGATGACGTCATCGGACGGCAGAATGTAAAATATTTCTTTGCTTAGCACATTATAGTTTTAAATTTACGAAATGCCAAACCCATAACATGCAACTGTTAAAAAAAAGACAATTTGTCAACGTTGAATGAATGAATGACGTTGACAATGTTGACACTAGTATTATTTACCTTTGACAGTAGTACCTTTTTTTTATTAAAACAATGATAAGCAAAGGAATATCGCTGTATTCAGCCGTCTGATGACGTCATTTGGCGCTTACGTCTATTTAGAATATAAAGAATTCCAATAATTATTTTATGCATGAACATAAACAAATTTTGAAAAAAGAAAAAATATGGGTCTGTTAATTTTATGTCTATTTTCATATAAAAAACAATATGGACATGTTAAAAATATGAAATGTTGTCCATTCCGTCGATACCACTCGAGTCACATCACTACCCCGCCAACTCTGCTAATTGAATACAGTGCCTTTGGAAAGTCGGCTCCACGGCCAACCTTTACTAGAATGGGCAATTTCGCACTTACTTCCTTTAAAGTTTTTTGCGTCAATGACTTCGTTATTCGCCATTGTTATAGTCTTTTACATTATTTTCCATTTCAAGGCTTTTCTGATGTCCTTTGTTGTCTAATTTAGGTTCCGTTTCATTTAATAGGAACTTAGTGAAAATTATTAAGAAGCGTACTTTCAAAACTAACTTTATCTTTTTTAGGGTACCGTACCCAAAGGGTAAAAACGGGACTCAATTTACACAGTATAACAAAAAAGTTTTCTCTACAGTAGGTCGATGTAAACGTCTAGACAGGGCAATTGTGCGGGGTGAGACGCGGGAGTGCATACTTTGCAAGGCACTTTGTGTTAAGGTGACGCGTAGGGCACACTAGCGACGCCAATTAATTTTATTTTTTAGCTACTAAACCGGATCTATTTTAAACAATTTCGGGGTTACAACCTCTCGGCAAACACTTATACGATTTATTAAATAACCATGTACAAATGTTGGATCCAACGCGAATAATACAAAAATTAAAATCGATTACGTCGCTAGTGTTCCCTACCCGTCACCTTAAACGCAATATTTATTATACCTTTTTTGCTCGATATCAATAAATATTAAAGTAGGCATATTCACAAAATACTTAATTTGTACTCGTAAGTAGGTATATTTACTTGATATTAAATAGTCAAATAAATGGAACGGAACACTGCTTGCGCGAGTCGGACCCATTTGGCCGGCTTTTAATAATAAGGTCTTAATTCGGTACTCAAACTATTAAATTAGATTAAGTGAAACAAAAGCATTCTCATTCAAATAATAAAACATAAGTTTGCTTATGAATATTCAGAGAAAAAACTTTTCAACAAAAAAATTAAACAGCCGAAATTTTTAAGTGCATTTGTTAATTTGTCGCTAAAGTATTCGCCGAATATCGCTAGGAGGGCATTATCACCGCTCCACAAAGAATATTTTACCAGAAATGACTACAGTGACGGACGCGTCCAAATTGTTTACAGCCTTTTAAATGGCTCATAATTAATCGGGAATTAGAATTTTTACGCCCTTGTATTCATATCAATACCCACGCGCTGTGGTACAGTGATGATGACATTCTCTCGTGATACTGAATAAGTTTTTCTACAGGCCCGCCCTTACTTTATTTCGGAACTTTATTAGTTCTAAATAATAACAATAGAGTTCTAAATTAAAACAAGCGTGGTGATTAAGCCTAATCCCATCATAGTAGCGATGACTTGATTTCTATGATGGAGGCCTTTGCCCTGCAGTAGGACAATATATAGGCTGATACTTTTATAACAATAGATGGCGCGGGATATCGATTAGATTACGCAAGTGTTATTTTTAAAAAAGGAGATATAATGTAACTGAATCTATTATTTTATGTATAAGATTGTTGATTGTCTTACGTAAATCTTAATACTTTAAATTCTATAGACAACGAGAAAGCTTATAGGTGAATCAAAAAGGCGAAACACTTGAGTGTATCGTATCTTCGCCCTTTATGCAGTTCGGGGTTGGTTGACCTTCAACTTGGGATTCTTCTCATGCCTGTCTTGCCGCGATGTTCGTGGCATTCTGGGAGAGAATGCCACATGCGTGATGGAACCGACTATCTGCGCCATCTATGGGTTCGATTTATAAACTAATTTAAAAAAATGCGAAATTAAGTCCAGAAATGAATTGAGGCCGTACCAATAGTTAAGTAAATTATAAGTACCTTCCTACATAGGTACCTACTTACCACAGCTAGTCTAAAGTTAAAATACCTTTTGCAGCTAGTATTATTTCCACTATTTAAAGCAGAATTGCGAAGCAACCCACGTCCCTCTGGAACAATTGTAGATACTTCTCTTAACTTTTGGATCCGTTTGTTACAGAGACCCAACTCAGTTATTTAATTTTCTCTATAAGTCTTGTTTGAAGGAGGTGGCTTACGTAATAAAATATACTGCTCTATGTTGCACTAATTAAGTCGTTTTGTCTGCAGTCTATAAATAAATATGGGAGATAAATGTGGGAGAGCCACGCTTTGGCATGAATGGGCCGGCTCGACCGGAGTGATACCACTGCCTCACAGAAGACCGGCGTGAAGCAGCGCCTGCGCTGTGCTTCGCCGTATGAGTGAGGTTACCGGAGGCCCAATGGGGGGAAGGGGAAAAGGTTGGCAGCGCACTTGTGACTCTACTGGTGTTGCGGGTGTCCATGGGTGGCGGAATTGCTTACCATCAGGTGATCCGTCTGCTCGTCTGCCACCTCTCATATAAAAAAAAAAGTCTTCACTCGAACTTTCTCAAGAGTATTCCCACCTATGTCACATCTATCATGAATTATGATGGGTGGGACATAGGTGGGAAAACTCTTTATGATTTTTCCCCTATACAGATTCCTCTGAAAATTTTTGGCCGCTGTAAATGGGCCATCCTGTAAAAGGGAAAATTAATGAAGAGTGCACTAGTGTTTGCGGTCACACTTTTGGACTCTAATATTTTTTGCTAATTGTTGTGACTGGCTTCCAGACCTGATAATATCAAACCTTCAAGAGAACAACGTACCTACTCCTTTTTAAAAGGCCGCACTTTTGAGTCCTTTGGTGTTGCAGTTGTCCATGGGTGCCGTGTGCGGGTCCTAGAATCAGCGCCAGGCGCTAGTGCGCGTTGTTGGGAACGATCTCTCATAGTTTCAGGACACCTCACCTTGTTTCAGAACATAAGTTCCACTTTATGCCAAGATGGCGCTAGGTGTCGATCACATCGCGCAAGTTTTTCGTGTTTCCAAATTTACTGTAGTCGGGTAAAAAAGGTGTCCAAGGGCGGCAGTAATCACTTACACTTAGGTGATACGTCTGCGCATCTGCCCGTATTTAATAAGACAATCAAATTGCAGAACATGAGAATGAAGGTCACAAGCCTGTGCTTGTGACCTTCATTCATTCATTGCTGACCTGACTTGTGGGAAGTTTGTACTTCCCCTTTGTTATGCAAGCTGGTAGCGCTTGTACTCCCATTAGCTGCTGAGCAAGCAGCAAGAGGAGTAGCCACACTTTCCTCCGGAACAGGGATAATATACCGAGACTGCCTCGGTGGCATAGTGTTTATTGGGTCGCACTCTAAAGCGACGGCTGCGTAAGAGTTCCCAGGTTCGATCCCTGGGCAGGGCCAAACATTTATAGGTACCTAAGTTTTCGGTAAGAAATTTTTATTGTCAGCCCGGAGTCTGGAAGTTGGCGGGCTTGTACCCCCGTGCCTCGGTTGGTCCTGCGCCCTATCCCTCTCCGGTCGGAATATGAGGGTAAGGTAATAGTTTACTCTATACTATACTATACTTTTAGGCACTATAATATAACCTGCGTTGTGGCCGATCGTTGAAATTTTACGCCGTAGCCATAATCGGTTGCAGGATATTAATATACCGAGTCAACGCCTGAAAAAGTCCTGAAAGCTTCGCCATTTTAAAAACCTGGTACCGCCGATGGAGTCTCTATTTAGGTGTTAGTAGACATTGATGTTCCTCACCTGGAATATCTTCAAACCATGGAGACTGAGTATCAGTTAGCGCATACTACTGCGATCATGTCCAAGACATTACCAGTACCGAGTAGTATACTTATTTACTTTCATTTAAGTACATTTCTCTAACTGTTAATTGTTGAAAATAACAGCCGTATGGTCCCCGGCAGAGTAGAATAGGCCACCCTCACTCTTACAGAGGTGTCGTAAAAGGCGACTAAGGTAAAGCTGCTGGCATGATCATCAGCACCCAGAGAAGGAAAACTCTGCATTCATATCAAAACCCTCGCCAACCCATCTGCCAAGCGTGGTGAGTATGGCAATTACCCCTCATGTGATTGAGAGAAGCCCGTGCCCCAGCAGTGTGGACTTAAATGGGCTGACGATGATGACGATGATGTTGAAAATTGATTCATAATGTGTTACCATGGTCCAGCTGGTTCGGTTCTTCCGTAAGGGTTGTGAAGGTCAGATGACAGTTACCTACTTGTAATAACCAGACTTCCTAAATCCCGGATGTAAGCATACCTTGGGTTCCAATGCAATGGCTTTGGACGTAACCGGGGATAATATCAATGATCTTTCAGAGCAAAAAACATTACTTACCCGAATAATTTGAAGAGATAGCAAACTATGTTTGAAATGAATATTCATGAAAAAGAATATTCGTTTCAGGCATTTTTTTAATACTCGTACCTACTAGTACTTATATTAAATCGATGCCATAATTTAGCTGCTACTCCAAGTGCGAAAAATATTATATTGTATTAAATATTACAAAAGTTTCGGATCCAAAAGTTTGATTACAATAATGATAAATAGGTCGTTACCAAGTTTTCATACAACTACATGAATCCATCAATGTCAAACACAACTTGAGTTTAATGTACCTATTTTATTTAACCATAATCACATTTCGCCCCGGGTCAAACATAGGTCAGAAAGGTGGTCGATTTCTATCTACCTACCTACACTTATAAGGTCGCATAGGTGTCGTTTTATTCTTCAAAAATCAAAACTTGTGAGGACCAGCTATACTTCATAATACTGACAAAAAAGCTTAAAGTTTTCCCTTTGATTTTCTCGTGTATGACTCGTGTCCACACCGCGGTTTGTTGTCACACTGGTCCTACAAAAGTAGAAAGTTGAAGTCTACAAAGTAAATTGAAAGTTTTATTTTTATTTTATAGATTTAATTTATGGACTAAAATTTTTATTATTTAAAATAGCCGCTGAGCACACACATTTTCGGCATTATGCATGTAACGGCTTGTTTTTATAACAATCAGTATTTTAGATTTTGTAAGAAAATTGTATTTAGATAAGCTTTGCTAACAATATGAACATATCATAACTTGACTCCTGATATGCAAAACGCTAATATGTAAAAGTAATACCATCGTTACGTAAAATACATATAAATCATAATAAATACATGCAGATATTGTATCCTCGTCATAAATACGCATTTTCTCGTCCATAAATCAATTTATGTTAAAACCAGGTCCGGAAAACTCAATTCGCTTATTTCCACACGGGGCCCAGTGAATATCACGTCAAAACCCTAAAGAAATTTACATAACGGCAAACCTTTGCATCTCAACCCAACCCCTTTTGACGAGGTTCAACCCTCTAGTGCGAAGCGGTGTAATTTTTATGATAAATAAGTACTCGTAAATGCACAATATACCTTCAAAGTAGACCCGTCCAAATAGTATTTTGGTAGCGACCAAATCAATTTTTAAAAACCGGCAAAGTGCGTGTCGCGGCACGCGCTAAGGTTCGGTAGTTACCAATGAAGAATGTTTATAAGGACTTATGTTCATCTTTGTTAATGTTCGTGTGGTCCCCGGCAGAGTAGAATGGGCCACCCTCACTCTTACCGAGGTGTCGTAAAAGGCGACTAAGGTAAAACTGCTGGCATGATCATTAGCACCCAGAGAAGGAAAACTCTGCATTTCAAAACCCTCGCCAACCCGTCTGCCAAGCGTGGTGAGTATGGCAATTACCCCTCATGTGGTTGAGAGAGGCCCGTGCCCCAGCAGTGGGGACTTAAATGGGCTGATGATGAATGATGAATGTTCGTGGACTCTGACTTAATATATTTTACACAATGTAAAGGTTACACTATCACAAAATAAAATGGAAATGTTATTTTCGTCGCGTTAAGCCCCGATATATGAATTTTAGTATAATGAAACGCAAAAGTTTAAAATCGTACCTCATTAAGATTCATCTAATTCCGTTTCAATGCACTTCGACTTCCTACTGATAATACTTGCATATAATTAGATCAATTCCTACGGTCAGAGCACAAAAGGAAATCACAATAGACGATCTAAGCCATTTATTCAATTCTGCGTAGTGGCTGCGGCTTTTAAAGAAACACTTGATGTAGAATTAGACAAGCCTTCTGCATTAAGACGCCATCAGGGCCACGGTTATTGTGGCTACACTCACCACATAAAAAGAATAGACTTAGTGATGCCGAAAATATCCGGCGAGTTTGATATTTTTGGTATCTAAAGAAAATCAATTGAGTGTCTAATACCAAAAACGATCTCTGACCAAATAAGGTGACGAACGCGAGTTGTTGAGATCAATGAGGTCTCATCATGTTCAACTCTTGAAATAAGCTCACCACAGCTTTCCATAGGAAGAGAGAGTCTTTTAGTGGGATATTACAGATAAATACCACCAGGATCCTAATGACTTATAGTAAGTACCTATTCAGCTGTACACCATAGTAAGTACCTATTCAGCTACGTAATATTTTTGAGCAACAAAATGAATTTTTGTTGCTCAAAAATATTTTCAGAGAATAGTCTGTCATGTCAGCTCCAAAAGAAATAAATTCAAAAATCGTTATCTCCAAATTGATTTGACTTACTTACTTAAATTCTTCCATATCATTTTGCAATTCAAAATGATTATACTAGGAAATAAAAAAGATCCCAACAAATTCAATACCACCTCCTTTTTTTTAGGTCGGCTAAAAAGGGAAGGTACCGAATGAGGTGCAAGAAGGGTTTCTTTCTGTGGATTACTGCAGTGAAGTTTTAATGGCTCATGATTATAGGCTAATAACTTAGAAAGAGGTAATAGGAAAAAGTCTAGGTAACTGATTTGATTGCCAGCCAATCGGCAGCTGATTCGACAATTCGACCCCCGCGTGAAACCAAATAGGTATTCAGTATTCGGCCAATCACTGCTCGAACAACACTAAAGTGTATAGTCTAGCTAATTGCGCTCCAGACGTGCTAAGAATAATAAATTCTTCTAGAGAAATTGCTTCCGTTGTTTCTTCTGCTTCATTCGGTTGTTTATTCGTGGTATTTGTTTGGCCGTTGGTTTGGTTGCGATTCGGCGAATAATGGCGGTTGACGCTGATTGTTATGCAAGGACGATTCTACTGTTTCTATTCTCTTTTGGCTATCAGTTTTGCTTGCTAGTGTCAGCATTTTACTGTTTGCAGTGCGATTAGTTTAATCTTGTAGCCAAACAAAGGTTTCTAATGAAGCTTTACATCGCCTTTCCTTCGAACTTTCTCTCCCAACTTTCCCTTTTTTTTAATTGAGTTTGTAGGTTTGAGGTCTTTATTATATTCTAAGCTTATACGTGTACATTAGTTTGGAAAAAAATGGTAAATTGTAGGTTTTTTATTATTAGTTAAACGCCCACTACAATCGCACCTAATGGCAAGCGACTTTGCGGCCTATATAGAATGTTACGGTTACTAGTTAGAGAATAAAGTAAAGTATCAGCCTATATACTGTCCCACTGCAGGGCAAAGGCCTACATCTTAGAAATCAAGTCATCGCTACTATGATGGGGTTAGGCTTAATTACCACGCTTGCCTAATGCGGATTGGTGATCACAAACCCGAGCTACGTTCAAAAAATTCGAAACATACCTTTGCTCGACCCACGGTATAGTATTTGTTTTTTGTTTTGTTTGTTTTAATAAACCACTAGACCATCGAGGCGTTCATCATCATCATCATCATTTCAGCCAATAGACGTCCACTGCTGGACATAGGCCTCCCCCAATGTTCTCCACACAGATCGGTCCTGTGCCGCCCGCATCCAATGGATTCAAGGAGGCGTTTGTTACTACTCATTTACCTTTTTTTAATTTCTTTATTGTTTTTATACTACGTCGGTGGCAAACAAGCGGCCTGATGGTAAGCTATTACCTTATCCTATGGACCTCTGCAACTGCAGAGGACCTGCATACCTTATTGTTTATTACCCTTTTTATTTTTAGGTGCACCATTTCCTACCCACGTAGTGTAATTTTCATTTTGTGTGTGTAGACTAATAAATTACCTTACATATCAATCAAGCATTAATGTCGTTTAAACCAAAGGTAGCATGGAAGAGACGAGATTGTACATAGGTTGTTCATTCTTTGCACATATCTAACTCTTTTAATCTACAGGTTTAAATAAAATTATAATAAAAGTAGGCGTTTTCTATTTAAACGTTATGGATTTCCATAGTAAATTGAAAGTGGATAGAGGTGGTTTTGCATCTATACGCCTTAATTCATGCCTTTCTCCTAACACATATTTTACAAGCTACGCAAAGATTATAAGTAGTTGCTAACCAATAATTGTCAGCTTAATACACATTTAGTACTTGCAATAAAACATCATCATTATTCCATAACCAAATTGCCGTAGTAACTACCTATTTGCGAATTTAAAACGCCATAAAACCATTTTTGAATTAAATGTTGCGGAATTTATGAAGCTGTTACAAAGTATTCAGTTATGCATGCGATGGTCCCAATTAAGCCCATTTAATTATCAAAAGCGAAATATAAGTACAAACATAAGCGTTATTTGCCAAAGTGACACGTGGTTACATACCAAAGATATATTGCAGAGAAGAACAGTGAAGTAGTCTTGCACGAATTCTTAATCTATATCCTCCAACCGATTACGGCTACGGCGGCCAATCTCAACGATCAGCCACGTACGCAGGATATATTATAGTGCTCAAGTGTGTGCGCAAACACAAGTGCACTCTCTATTCCTTTACCCTCATATTCCGATGGGATACTACTGTGACACGACCAGAGAGGGATTGGGCGCAGGACCAACGGCTTAACGTGCTTTCCGAGGCACGGGGGTACAAGACCGCCAACTTCCAGACTCCGGGCTGGCACTAAGAATTTCTTACCGAAAACTTAGGTACAAATTTTGGGCCCGACCCGGGGATCGATCCCGGGACCTCTTGCACAGCCGTCGCTTTAAAGTGCGACCCACTAACCACTGCGCCACCGAGGCAGTCTATATCTATACCGATAGACTGCCTCGGTCCGCACCAAGTAACCGAGGTAATCTATATCTATACTACTTATAAAGGGATTACCAATAATACACACAGCGGCAAAGCTAATGGGTAATCCGAAAACTTGAAACGCTTGCGCGTTGTAAATGACACCTCATCATCATCATCAGCCCATTTAAGTCCCCACTGCTGGGGCACGGGCCTCCCTCAATCACATGAGGGGTAATTGCCATAATCACCACGCTTGGCAGACGGGTTGGCGAGGGTTTTGATATAAATGCAGAGTTTTCCTTCTCTGGGTGCTGATGATCATGCCAGCAGCTTTACCTTAGTCGCCTTTTACGACACCTCGGTAAGAGTGAGGGTGGCCTATTCTCTCTTCTAATGACACCTAGCGCCATCTATTGGCATAAAGTCAAACTATGTCCCGAAACGAAGTGAGGGCCACTAGTAATAAAATCGTACAACATCTCTTAGAAAGGGTTGAAAACGCACGATATTTTTTCGATTGGTAAGATAGGTTCGAAATTCAGGGTAATTTAGCTCGGTTGAGACGGGGTTCTATTCCCGCAACAACACAAATGTTTGTTGATGAAATAGATATTTGTGTTGGGTCTGGGTGTTTGTGGTACCTTCGCTGTTCCTTATTTCCATAGTACAAGGAAAAACCTTAGTTTGGGACCTAGACAATGTATGTGATGTTGTCTCAATTTTTTTATTTAGAAAACATCAACAACTTCCGCAATACTAATTATTATAGTAAACGCAAGGACTCACGACAGAAGGTATAGTATTTCATTCATTGATTATGAATGAAATATGACACAGAGTTTCACGAGTATTTGGTCCGAGTATAACAGTTACTTCCTTGTAAACCTACTGACCATTTTCAACTCACTATATCAATCAATAAAATAATATGTAATACTCTACCCTCTGCATAAAAGAATAGGTAGACATAGTTACCTACCCATTTTTCTTACCACAAAATCTTTAACAGATGATTTTTCATTGAATCTTTAGCAGCTTCAAACGCGAAAACTTGACAGTTTAAAAGTGTTACCTACAGATATTTTCGAATTTTAATGGTTTCATTATGGTTGTTATCATAAGTCTATGGTATTAAAAAATGGCGGATAAGTAGGTAAGCGAGGCTCCGTAAAAATGCGAAGCCCCTTTGTATTATACTTTGCTTAACACTAATGCACTTTGAAATGTAGACAGACATTCCATACTGTTATTTTCCAATGTGTGTCAACAATGGTCAGAATTTTTAGGGAACAGGGCTCAAAATTATTACTTTACCCTTTTAAATGCGAATTTTAAATTGCTATATCCTCTGTGAAATTGCCGAGAAATCTTTTTCAATTTACATTACGAAAATAAAATCGGTCCTATTAAATTGAGCATAAAACACTGTGTAGGACCTCTGTCCACCGTAGGATATACGTATGTATTATAGTAATGAACACTGGCTCGCTCACAGGCGCACGCGCAGCAGCGACACACGTCCACTCTCGCCACAGCTCCCGTGTTACTAACGCGGTGCCCCGCGCGTCGCATGCTCGAGACAGCGTATATCTATAGTTAGTTATAGATATAACAAACACTACATCTCTTCCTTCTTAAAGATGTTTTTATTTAAATCACAATTAAGTAGGTATTACAAATTATTACTGATACGATACATAGTAAAGAAATGTCCTTCCAAATCTAATTAAACTTTAGGATTACTAACAGATTCACGATTTCCATCTTCATCATCATTAACACTCTTCCATTGCCCTTCGACTCTCTTGAGATGTAGTACGTTTCTCCTTAATGTCTGACCGGTCTGCTCATTCCGAATTATAACATCACCTCCCGTTTTACTTTCCACTATATGAGGAGCGGGGTTAAAATTCGAGCTTAATTTATTGGTTTCCATTTCCTTTATATACACTTTATCTCCTTCTTCCAGATCACTTTCCTTTGCTTTTCGTTTCTTGTCTGCATATTCCTTTCCTTTTTCTTTTTGCTCCTTATCCTTATCTCGAATTTCCGAATCATCTTCATTCCCTGTTTCTCTAAAAGACGGAATCTTGTCTCTGCATTGCCTCCTAAAAAAGAGCTCCGATGGAGTCTTTCCCGTCACCGAGTGTGGAGTTGCGTTGTACATTAATAAATATTCATACAAACTTTCCTTTAAGTCCTTCTTTTCCATGTGTCCAATTTTCAACCTCTTTAAGATGTCCCGGTTCTGCCTCTCAACTTCGCCGTTTTGTTGCGGCCAATAAGGAACGGTGTTGAACAATGTTATGTTGCATTCCCGAAGGAATGTTCTAAATTCTTGGCTAACAAATTGCCGGCCATTATCCGCAGTCATAGAAGTTGGGTATCCGAGTCTGCTAAAGATTTCTTTTAGGATCTTTATTATTTGAGAGCTAGTGATTACCTTTGTAGCTTTGATTTCCTTATAACGACTGTAATAGTCTATAATTACTAGCAAGTATTCATTGCTCGGCAATGGCCCTAAAATATCGATTGCCACATCCACCCAAGGGGCTGAGGGTAGTTCTCGCCTTTTCATTGGTACCGGAGGGTTTGGTGCCCCTACTAACGTGCAACCTTTACAGCTCTTTACGAGGTTTTCGGCATCTTTGTCTATTCGTGGCCACCAAACTTTCGACCGTAGCCGCCCTTTCATGGCTGCAATCCCTGGGTGGCCTTCATGTGCTGCATCTAGTACAGCCTTACGTAATGTCGCAGGGATGACCAATCGATTGCCTCTCAAAAGAACTTCATCTAAAAAACACATCTCACTCTCAAAAATCTTGTAGGCCTTTACAGAGTCCTCCCAATTACCTTCGTACAGACCCATCTTAACATTCTTGATATCTGAATCTTTAATGGAGTGTTCTACAATCTCTCTCATCGAAACTGCTCGTGGTCGAGCTTGCTCAACAATTTGGCAGACATGATGGTCTTCTCCAGAGGTTATACCAGCTCTTTGATAACATAGCCGTGAAAGTGGGTCTGCAATATTTGATTTTCCGGTTTTGTATTTTATGATGTATTGGTACGACTGTAGACGCAGAACCCATCGCTCTATACGAGCACAAGGCTTCGATTTGGCTCCGAAAAGAACCTCAAGTGGTTTATGATCGGTAATGAGATCGAACTCTTTTCCACAGAGGAAAATGTCAAAGTGTTCTACCGCCCATACCAAAGCTAAAGCCTCCTTTTCAGTCTGACTGTACCGACGCTCGCAATCCGTTAGTGTCTTGTTTCCGTAAGCGATTATGCGTGGACCTCTAGAATCTGTTTGCACCAAGACCGCCCCAAGGCCTACTGGGCTTGCATCAGCTATAACCTGTGTTTTGTCCTTTACATCATAATATCCCAGAGAAGTTACTTTTGTCAAATCCTTTTTTAAAACTTCAAATGCCTGTATTTGTTCGTCTTTCCAATATTCTTCGATATTTGTATTTCTTCCCAATTTCCTTCGCAATAGTTGCTTTAATGGTTCTGTCTTTGTAGCTAAATTTGGTAACCATTTATTGATATAGTTAACCAGTCCCAAAAAACTTTGCAGCTCCTCAATCGTCTTGGGTGCACTAAATTTCTCGATACTGTCCATGTATTTTTTTAAAGGTCTAACTCCTTCCGGCTTTAATTCGTGTCCAAGAAAATTTACTGTTTGAACCTTCAGTAAACATTTGTCGTCATTTAGAACCACATTGTTTTCCTTAAGTATATTTATCACCTTTACCAGGCGCTGATCATGCTCTTCCTCCGTGTTTCCGTATACCAAGATGTCGTCTATAAAGTTGACCGTTCCTTCACAATGTATGATCATTCTTTCCAACGTCTTCTGGAAAATTTCCGGAGCACACGTGATTCCAAACATTAGCCGCTTGTATTGAAATAACCCTCTAGGCGTTATAAATGTTGTGATGGATCGGGAATTAGGGTGCAGCTCAATTTGGTGGAACGCGTTCTTAATATCAATTTTTGAAAAGTACTTAGCCTTGTTGATCTTCGGAAGTAGATGATCCATGGTAGGTAATGGGTGGTTTTCCCTAAGTATGGCAGCATTAGCCCTCCTCATGTCCACACAAAGACGTAAATCTCCGTTCTCTTTGAGTATTGGAACGATAGGGGAAACCCACTTAGATGGTTTTCTTACTTCCTCTATTATGTCATAATCTAGTAGTTCTTGTATTTTTTCATTTACCTTTTGCTCGAGAGGGATCGGTATCCGACGATATGGCTGTGCTACTGGTTTTATGTTTTCGTCTATTGGGATCTCCACAAGAATGTCTTTAAATTTAGGGAATTCTTTTACCTCCACTTGATTGATTCCTACACCTACTCTTAGGACTCCCAATTCAATGGCTGAATCCTTGCCAAGCAAATCTCTTGAGCCTCCGTTGATTACGTAGAATGTTCCTCTAGTTTCTCCAGCGCTTGTTGTAATGCTCGCATCAAATGAACCTTCTACGTCTAATGGTGTTTCACTTCCGTATGGAATCAGTCTTTTATTAGGTCTTGAAACCTGATTGTAAACTTTGGCCTTTGATTTTTTTAACAAACTCCATGTTTTATCTGAGATCAAATTGACCTTACATCCGGAATCTACCAACATATGAATGACTACTCCTCCAAGCATACATTTTACAGACGTATCATTTTCATTATGAATATTGAAAACATATTCGGCATCCTCATCTACACAATTTATGCTCTCGTTTTTCCTCGGTCTTTTGCTTCCTGTAAAGCCACTCTTGTTATCTTGTTTCGTTTCCTTTTCCGAGTATTCAAATTTCCTTTTCTGGTTTTTCCTGCTCCTGCACCATCTAGCAAAATGTCCAGTTTTTTCACATGAGTGGCATTTCATGTTCCTTGCTGGGCACGAATTGTCTTGTGAACTATGTTTATTGCTTCCGCACCTGCCGCAGCTTTTGTTTGATTTATTATTATTGTTTTGCTTATCAACTCCTTTGCTTCTAATTTGATTTACCTCAACTTTCTTCGTCTTATCCTCGTAATCTTCTAACTGTTGCTTAACTACTTCTAGCGTATTTGCTTCTGTGACTATTCTTTCAAGGGTAATATCATCTCCGATAGTAAGTATCTTCTTTCTTAATTCCACCGATGCACATTTTTCCGCAATCTGATCAATCAAATTGTCATCTATTTTATCAAATTTGCATTTCGATGCTTGTTTTCTCAATCGAACCAAGAATTTTTCAAATTTCTCTGATTCGTCTTGCTTGATTAATCGAAATATGTGCCGTTCGTAGACACGACTTTGCTTAGGAAGAAATACTCGTTCAATTTTTCAATCGCGATCTTGAAAACATCGACACCCGTAGCGGGTTCTACAGAGGCCCCAGGCAAATTGTAGTAGATTTCTTGCAATGCAGATCCTCCCAGCAGTAACAACGTTGCTCGTTTCTTCAGCGGTGTTTCGATTTCGGCAGCTTCCAGGTAAATCTCTAAGGATCTTTTCCATTTCTCCCACCGTTGGCCTATGGAAGCATCATTATTTTCCAAGTCAAGTTTTTCAGGAGTTGGTAAATTATTCGCCATGATGATCGGTCGGTCTCAAGAGTCCAAGTGTGGCAACCTGGAAAGACATCTTGACTTGTACCTTACCTTACTATAAATACTATAAGCGAAGATCTGCTATTATTATTCACATGTTGAAAACTACTTTATTTCCAATTGAATGGAAGTTTCCAACACCAAGATACCTACTTCCAATTTAATGGATGTTTAAGATCGCAAGTATTTCCAATTAAATGGAGATCTTAAAACCACACAAACGTCAATTGAATGAACATTTTAAGATCGCAGTTATTTCCAATTGAATGGAGATCTTAAAACCACACAAGGACCAATTAAATGGACGTTTTAAGATCGCAGTTATTTCCAATTTAATGGAGATCTTAAAACCACACAAGGACCAATTAAATGGACGTTTTAAGATCGCAGTTATTTCCAATTTAATGGAGATCTTAAAACCACAAAGTTTGAATTCCCTAGATTTTATTAATGCACATATTTATGTTTATTTATTATTATTACCGCAATGAGTACAAACTACAATAAAATCTATTAAACGATTTTTCTTGTTTTCAATCGGTATCCCACTTAGTAGCCCGTGATCGTATACTTCATACAATTATAGTAGGTACCTACGTAAAAGTCACATAATTAAACATAATATGTATGTCACCACACGTCCCGTGCACTAATAAGCACCGAAACGATCGGGGTGCTTACATTTTATTGTAGGCGACTGTACATGGTCTCGTACTGAGAATTCAGCACCTAAACATCATGTACACATTGAGACGTTACAGCTTTTTAACTAACTGATCTATATACCTGTAAAGTGGACTTCTTTTTCCCTCACCTAGACTCTCTTTCGGTCCTTTGTGCGTTAAATATACGTATAGAATAGACTTCACATAATTATATTTGAGCTTAATAAAAATATACTCGTTTGAGAGAAATATTATGTATTAAAAGTCTAGCAAATTCAACATCGATCGGTAAACAAAGTGTCCCATAAACAAATGATTCACGTACCTAGTTTTGAAATAAGTGCATGTACGTAATTACCTAATACGTAAATGAATAAATAAATAGCTTATTAGCTAACAACTTGGAAAAATATTTCGTCTTGTTAGGTTAGGTACCCATCTGATGGTAAGAATTGTTGCGAAGGTATTCCATCTCTTTAATGTTTTTTTTTTTTTTTTACATGAAATAGTAAACTGAATAAAATATGCATAAGTGTGTACCTTTTTTCCCGTCGCCAAATGTAGGACCTCTGCCCACCGTAGGATATACGTATGTATTATAGTAATGAACACTGGCTCGCTCACAGGCGCACGCGCAGCAGCGACACACGTCCACTCTCGCCACAGCTCCCGTGTTACTAACGCGGTGCCCCGCGCGTCGCATGCTCGAGACAGCGTATATCTATAGTTAGTTATAGATATAACAAACACTACACACTGTTTTTAATCATTTACACGAAAGAAAATTTACGGTACCTATTTGTACTGTGTGATGGATGGCACATTTCAGTGTACTAATAAAATCTATTTACAACGATGAAATTTTCCGCCGCCGCCAGCCGCGTGGGCTGATGCAATTCAAAGATTTAAATTAGTATCTAATGGTTTTTAGTGTACAAATTTGGTATGGTAGGTCGTGAAGTGCCGAAAAGCACCTAAACATCATGTACACATTGAGACGTTACAGCTTTTTAACTAACTGATCTATATACCTGTAAAGTGGACTTCTTTTTCCCTCACCTAGACTCTCTTTCGGTCCTTTGTGCGTTAAATATACGTATAGAATAGACTTCACATAATTATATTTGAGCTTAATAAAAATATACTCGTTTGAGAGAAATATTATGTATTAAAAGTCTAGCAAATTCAACATCGATCGGTAAACAAAGTGACCCATAAACAAATGATTCACGTACCTAGTTTTGAAATAAGTGCATGTACGTAATTACCTAATACGTAAATGAATAAATAAATAGCTTATTAGCTAACAACTTGGAAAAATATTTCGTCTTGTTAGGTTAGGTACCCATCTGATGGTAAGAATTGTTGCGAAGGTATTCCATCTCTTTAATGTTTTTTTTTTTTACATGAAATAGTAAACTGAATAAAATATGCATAAGTGTGTACCTTTTTTCCCGTCGCCAAATGTAGGACCTCTGTCCACCGTAGGATATACGTATGTATTATAGTAATGAACACTGGCTCGCTCACAGGCGCACGCGCAGCAGCGACACACGTCCACTCTCGCCACAGCTCCCGTGTTACCACAAACTAAGTAGAAGATACTACGTATCAGACAGGAATGTCCCATAGTGCTCCATTAGACCATTTTTAGAACGACTGAACGGAATCAGCATTGATTTTGACAGATTTGAATGAATTGTCATACAGCAGTTCGTTCATTCAATGAACGAATGATTAGCAATGAACAAATTAATCTAGATAAAATATGCAGATTTTTTTATGACGCCATTTAACAACAAAAATAAAATAAAAGCTACTTATAACACGATTTATTATCAAAATATCACGAAACACAATAGTATTCACTTTTGTTGCCTCATATACATCCCTTAGAAAATAGTAATTTAGACTAGGCCGCAGTTTATGACGGGAAATCCAGGACTGCGTGTGCCGCGCTGTGCTGCAGTGCAAGCATGCAAGTGGAAATCCTTGTGACATCTTCTTGGGTCCACAATCTTCGATAGGTGAAAAATATTGTTACCTACCAAGAATTTCATCGAGCGAACTTAGAACATATTATAAATATCTTTACGCTTCTGCACATTGTTAAGTTTTCTTTAACGTAATAACAAATGTCCACAACGTATATTTGCACTTAATTTACAATTTTTTAACAAATTCTATAAATTTTTCTTATTGACATAACTGCCATTTTGTTTTTTCCGAGTGAATAAATGGTGGTGACAAGTAGGGATATTCCATATACATCGATGTATTGAAAACATCGATGTTTACAATGCGATACATCGAATAGATTCCGATGTTTTGAAAAGGTATCGTTATACTCAATGTATCATTGTTTTTTCATAAAATATTGAATTGATGATAACCGGTTTATGTCAAAATACTCAAGTTTATGTAAATGATATTTAAAACTAATATTAATATGTTTTTATATCCAAGGCTTTTTTTTCAAAATAAATGGCTTTGTATATATATCCTCCAACCTATTAAGGTTATGGCGGCCAATATCCACGATCAGCCACGGATGGAGGATATATTATAGTGCTCAAGTGAATGCGCAAACACAAGTGAACTCGCTATTCCCTTGCCCCCATATTCCGATGGGACACCAGTCTGACTCGACCTGAAAGAAGTCGGGTGCAGGATCAACGACATAACGTGCTTTCCGAGGCACGGGGGTACATTACCGACGACTTCCAGACTCTTCCAATTTTTTTTTAAATATATTTTGGCGCAAACAGTCACAGTCAATAATAAGTTATACATATTTTTAACAGACAACGAGTGCCGAAACATATATTTATTTTAACATTAAATTAAAGTGTGCTTGTTAAATGAACTACCTACAATAGTTGGTTCTTACAAATGTACTAGTACAAAATATGGAAAACAATAAAATCAAAACGAATAGTGTACAAAAATACTTTAAGGAATTTAAACTAAAACTAAAAGAAGTTTAGCAAAATACCAAACCCATTACCAAACCCCAAGAAATGCCTATCTTCCATCAGTGTACGAGGGAAAACATGTACATCCCACAGTTCAGCATACAAACATTTTAGTAAGTATATATATATATATAAATATATATACCTCGCCAACCCGTCTGCCAAGCGTGGTGAGTATGGCAATTACCCCTCAAGTGATTGAGGGAGGCCCGTGCCCCAGCAGTGGGGGACTTAAATGGGCTGATGATGATGATATATATATATATATATTTAAACTAAACTAAACTAAATAGAACCAAGAGAAGAAATGCGATAGTCATATGCATAACTCACAGGTTATAAAAATCAGGTTACATTAGGATTATTTTAGTTAAGTGCATAAATCAACGCTAATACATACAAGTGACGTGTACAATTATTATCTATAGTGAACTCAAGTGCAAAGTGCAATAAAACAGTGAACAATAATTCCGAGGAACGACACCTTTTAGACACCCAGTCGTCGCATGTAAACAAAAATAAACGAAAATAATTTACTTTTCATCTACTGGCAAATACTTTAGTGAAAACTGACTACCTTTACAGTGCAATAGTGACAAAAAATTAAAAACAACCTAAAATTTCTTTACGGTATTAGAAATTAACTCCCAAATAATTCAAGAAGAAATTACGAGTAACCCTATCTATCGGAACATCGTAAAACCATTATCCCTAGAAACACCTGCTATTCTCTCACCACTTTTCGCCATCATCCCTGATAATCGATAGCTAGTTCTAAGAATAACCGCAAGATGGAGTGTGCAGGATGCAAACAAGCCATTCCTAATAGACAATTTCTCATCTGCAGCTTATGTGATGAATCATATGATTTGATATGCGCGAACGTTTCAGAGAAACGTTTTTATAATACCATGGGCCCTGAACATAAGAGCGTATGGAAATGCCAAGCCTGCCGGTGCAACATGCCTAAACAGGATAATACAAATACCCCAGTTCGATCAGCCGATGAAAACAACGTAACCCTGAGACGAAAAGCTACATCATCACAGGATCAAAACACAATAATGTCCCTGAACGCATCGGTTGATGAACTAATCCAGCAAGACCAAAGCATCCATGGTGATACAATTAATATGTCCAGCAATCGTCCGCAAGACGAATATTTGCCTAACACAACATTTGACCAGCTATGTAGATTCTTATCTGAAAAATTAGAAAGTACCAGATCCTCCATAATAAATGAAATAAAAACAGTTTTGCAACAAGAAATAACATCTACCATTTCGAACTTAAAAAGTGACTTTACCCAACGAACAGACAACTTAGCCGATGAACAAAGACAAATGCAGAGTAAAATAGAGGAGCTTAATAAGAAAATATTGAGACTTGAAACCCAGTTAAACATTTTACAAAACCAAACCACAACAGCTACCACTAGACCAGAAAATAAAACAGACTCACCAGCAAAAGAACCCTCAGCCAACAATAACAGCAAAAAAATTGTACTTCACGGATTGGAGGAACATTATGGAGAAACAGAGGCAGATGTATATAACCGCGTAGTACAGATGTTCTATGAATTATTAAATGTCAACATAGATGGATACGTGGAACAACTAACCCGCATTGGAAGGCGTGGACACCAACGCCCTCTAGAAATAGAATTCATTGGCAAGAGAATAACAAAGAATTTACTTGAACTAAGTCATTACCTCAGAGAAACACAGTATGCAATAACTGAATTTATGACCACAGAAGAGTTAAGAAAACGAAGAGAATTACGAAAGATATTACACGAAGCAAGAGGCAAAGGAAAATATGCAGTTATAAAAAATAATAAATTATATATTAATGGAAAGGAATATACAGTAAAAGAACAAAATAAGGATAGCAACGATAATACCACCCATAACCACAGCAATATAAATAACAATAATAACGCCAACAATGACAACATCAATTCTAACAACGAGATAAACAATATCACTAACAAGACAAACAACAACTACAATAACACCAACACTAAAAACTCTTACAATAACAACAATAGTAACAATAACAATAGCTTATTGGATTATACAAAGCGTCAAAAAGAACAACCAGTAAAAGCGACATCCACTGGAAATAAAAACCAATCAAACAAACATAGCAAGCAACCTAATCAGCACTTTCGAAACTGATTTTTCAATTTTAGTCCAAAATACACAGAGCCTCAAAAACAAGGTACATTTTTTAGAAAATATACTACAAGAGAATCTTTATCACGTGGTGTGCTTTACAGAAACATGGATTACCGAAGAACAGAAAGATCTAGTACAGATCAGCAAGTATGTGTTTGGTGCCGCTTACTACAGATGCCAGCGAAGAGGAGGAGGTGTCGCGATCCTGCTCAAGGAAAATATTCCTTTCACAACAAAACCAGACATAACGGATCTGTCAATAGAGTACGTGATAGAGTGTTGTGCATTGAAAATAAAACCAAACATAATCCTTGTATTGATCTATAGATCAGATCGAGAAATAGATACATTTTTTGAAGTTCTAGATAAAATCCTACGTAAGCTAGAGTCGAAAAGTCATAAGCATATAATAATTACAGGTGATTTTAATATTAATAACACTCAAAACTCAAAAAACTACCACAAACTTATAAATATTATGTTAGAATATGACCTTGACCAGATTATCCATTACCCTACAAGAGTGACCAATAAAACTTCCACTTGCATTGACCTATTATTCACTAATAAAAAACGACATCACGTTACGGTTTCAGATTTAGGCATATCAGACCATAAAAGCATAAATTACAAATTCAAAGTAAACTAAATACTAAAAAACAAAACCATAAAATCACATAAAAGATGCTTTACTAGTAATAATATAAATAAGTTTCAATTAGCCTTAGCAGAAATAGATTGGAAAAAAATTGTAACAAAAAACAAATGTATAAATTACAATTATAACCAATTCAAAAATAAATTGACTGAGTTATTAGATGAACATATCCCCTATAAAATTGTAAAACCAAAATCAAATGACAAAACAACATGGCTAACAAAAGGCCTAAAAATTGCGTGCAAAAACAAAAGATTACTGAAGTCATTAATTAATGAAACAAACAATAGTATGTTAAAAGATCATTACAAAAAATATATCAAAATCTTAAAAAGATGTATTAAAAAATCAAAAAGTATTAGCTACATACAAAACATGAAATCATCCAAAAATAAAGTTAAAAGCATGTGGAATATAATAAACAAAATCACTAACAATTTAGTAATAAGGAAACACAAAAATATTACATTAAAATCACAAAATACATTAGTAAACAGTCCGCTGGACGTGGCAACCCAACTTAACGATCACTTTATTTCAGTAGAAGAACGTAGCAACCTCACCTGCGCCCGTCCCCGCGGCCGTCCCGCCGTGCAACCTTCCCTAAACTCCATGTACTTAAAGCCTGTAACCGAAGCAGAGATCCGAACCATAATCAAAAACCTACCCAATAAAAACAGTACCGGCTACGACGACATCCCGCCTAAATTATTGAAAACTTGCTACAATGAACTGGTACCTATCTTAACCCAATTAGTCAACCAATCTTTCGACGAACGCACTTTTCCCGACCAACTCAAAATAGCAAAAGTTAAACCTATCCCTAAAAAAGGCGGAAGTCCTTATGATAGCAACCAATACAGACCAATAGCACTGCTTCCCACCATATCCAAAATTTTCGAAAAACCTATGTCCAGTCGTATATATAATTTCTTAGAAAAATATAAACTTATAGATAAAATTCAATATGGTTTCAGGGAAAACCATTCAACCACATTAGCAATATACCACTATATCCAAAAAATATTAGATTACATAAGAAATAAAAGCTATGCAGTAGGACTGTTCCTCGATATGTCTAAGGCCTATGACATGGTATTACACGACATCTTACTGCATAAGTTAAATGATGTAGGCATCAGGGGACCAGCACACAGCTGGCTCAAATCATACTTATGCAACAGAAAGCAATTCGTACAAATAGACCACTTCAATGAGTCTACCGGTGAACTCTCATCTTTCCAGTCTGAAATTAAAACTCTTAACTGCTCCATCCCTCAGGGAAGCGTACTCGGGTGTGTGCTATTCTTGGTCTATATAAACGACCTCCCCAAAATAACTAACACAGATTCAATTTTATTCGCAGATGATGTATCCCTCATATTTGAAATACATAATAATCTAGAAACTCGTAATATTTCACAATTAACAACCACTTTAGAATTAGTTGAAGAATGGCTTCAGGACCATAATCTGAAATTAAATACAAAGAAAAATATTATACAATTCAGGCCCCATCAAAAACGTCCCTTAGATTTAAATGGAATAAAATCCCTTAAAAAAATTAAAGAAATAACAGAATTTAACCTACTTGGTATAAAAATAGACACACATGTAAATTGGAAAAGTCACATTTCAAATATAAAATTAAAGTTATCCCGTTTTATTTACGCCTTAAGCGTATTAAAGAGGAACACACACTCCGAATGCGCACTGTCGGCATACTACGCATACGCCCACGCTTGGCTCCGCTACGGGGTCATCCTGTGGGGCGAAAGCACTGATGCCCAACAGTTGTTAATAGCCCAGAAGAAATGCTTACGCATAATAGTTAACATTAAACAAACGGATAGCTGCAGACCATACTTCGTAAAATTGAAAATACTTACCCTCCCAAGCATATACATTTTAGAAATAGCCATCTTTGTTCGAAATCATCCCTCATACTTTACATTTATAAAAAATATCAGACGAAATGACAAATTAGCCCTCCCAGAACCAAAATTGGAATTATACAAATCTAGCCCATACTATAGATCAATCATAATTTATAATAAAATCCCCACTAATATAAAATCTGAAACTCATGATAAAACATTCAAATTAAAGTTAAAGGCCTTCCTAGTCACTAAGTGCTACTACTCCATAAAAGATTTTTTAAATGATAAAAGTATAAAATAAGATACCCACCACTAGACTGCTCACAATATATCACGTATACTCAACACGACATGCAAACCAATCGCCACACAAATTTAAGTACACTACTCATGTCATTATTTATACAAAGTAATAGTTTATATAAATAATATTATATATTGTTGTTATATATTATATATGTATATTTAATAATAAAATAAGAATATAATGTCAGTAAATTTTATTACCTTGTTCTAGATACTAAGTATTTTTATAAGCTAATTTTAGTTATAAAATAGTTTGATTCATACATACTTATAGTTAAAATAAGTAGTGCCTTGCTACACCCTTACAGGGTGCATGTTACCGACCTATAACTTGCTAGTCATAAAAAGTTTCATGTAATGCATTAGTTTTAAGACTGCAATTGTAACATGTATGCAATTCAATAAATAAATATTTACTAAGATAAATTTTAAAAATTGATCTTTTAATACTATACAAGGAGCAATTAAAAAGATCGCGATTCAGAAATTCTTTATTATATAAGTTAATTGAACGGGAAAGAAAACAATTCTATGTAAGTATATTTTTTTCGTAGAATAGGTGGTACGAATGTTTGAAATACACGTTAGGGGCGAACTGGGAGGCGGAATTTGCTTTTGAAGTTTATTTTAGCTAATAAAGAAGGACAATCGCTTACGGTGATCAAAGAGACTTAAGATGAGTGATAAGAACTCAAGAGACTTAAAAACAAAATTATTGACCTATTGCGCAGCCGTCGCTTTATAGCGCGACCCAATATCCACTACGCCACCGAAGCAGTGAATGGAGGTGGGGTAGGGGGCGGTTGTAGTATACGCAGATTCACAGAGACAACGAAGGAAGTTAGATCTATTATTTTATGAAAAATTAAAATCTAAACTATAATAAGATACTGGATTTAGCTTTTTTCATAACCTTCAAATACAAACATTTTCACTTTGAAATGATGACCTGTTCTGACACGCTTTTTTTGACATGACTTTAGCTTTGCAATATACATTAGAAAAAGTACTCAATGTTTTCATCCGATACATCGAAAGACATCGATGTACAGTTTTGATGTATCGAATCGATAAAAATATCAATGTTTTTTTCAAAGTGGACACCCCTAGTGACAAGTCAAAAAGCTCATCAATCATGAAATGAACCAATGAGATGAAGGCTTTCATACATTCATTCGAGATTCTGAACATCTACCTGAAAGATGATAGCATAGACAACGTGACTAATTTCTTTTCAAGAGGATTCAGAGCCATGCGTGTTACTAACGCGGTGCCCCGCGCGTCGCATGCTCGAGACAGCGTTTATCTATAGTTAGTTATAGATATAACAAACACTACACACTGTTTTTAATCATTTACACGAAAGAAAATTTACGGTACCTATTTGTACTGTGTGATGGATGGCACATTTCAGTGTACTAATAAAATCTACAGTTATTTACAACGATGAAATTTTCCGCCGCCGCCAGCCGCGTGGGCTGATGCAATTCAAAGATTTAAATTAGTATCTAGTGGTTTTTAGTGTACAAATTTGGTGTGGTAGGTCGTGAACTGCCGAAAAGTGATCCTAATAATAAGAATCGTTGGATTGTATCGTTTTTAACACTGCTATTGTGTGTCGAGTGAGTTGTCTAGTGACAATTTTCTTGGACCTAAAAGAGTCTTAAAACCCGCGATTACCTACCTACTTATTCTCAATAATTTACTCGACATTGGCAAATTATCTTCGGGTAGAGCCATGTTAGAAAAAATACAACGATGAAGATTGCTACAGTAGTATATACGAGCCAAGTGTAAGAAAATTAAATGAAGGCCGCTTATTACGATTAATTCCGCTGCAGCAAGTGCTGCTGTATGTGACCAAGTGGTCACATACACATTTTGCCTGCTAATACTATGTTACGAATTGTTTTTTTAAGAACTTAAAAAATAGCGGTAGTTATGGAATTGATTTAACCAATTTATACCTAAACACTTACTAATTTCGAGAATCAAATAATTCTTTATTTGCATAGGCTTGTACACAGCACTTACAAATCGTCATACATTTGAATGATTTAAGACTATTTATAAGTACTTATGTAATAATTTACATGTTAATACATATATATGTTGATACATAAAATATACTAAAAAAAGTAAATAAACATACAGCGATTCTACCACCGGCTCGGAAAGTTGTTTCTGGTCGAGAAGATCCGGCAAGAAACCCGCCAGTTACTCTTTGTAATCGCCAACTTTTTTACAATGGTTTATTATCCTCATACCGAGTCATACAGTCTAATGCAACACAAAATATGATGAAGCAAATTAAAAGCTAAATATGAGAGTAAACCGAAGCGGACCAGTCACCAAAGGTGGCACCTGTTCACAAGTATGACGTATGGGTCAGCCATCATTTCACTCAACCATATTAGAGGGAATGTAATGCCGTTTTAAACATGTGAAAGATGTTTTCGCTACCAGTATTCATAATTGTGTAATTAAACACTAATTGGAAGAAATATCAGAAACAGGGCCTGTCCACACTATTGTAATATAGGTATGTATATTTGGTCAATAGGCTAACGCTTGACCATAATCGCACCTGATGGAAAGCGACGATAAGGTCTAGGATGATACGCATTTGCCTTAAAGATGCCCGTTCAATATTGCCTTAAAGATATTTAGAACAAAACTCGGCAGGGAGTTCCATATAATTTTGATTTAAACTTGAAACACATTTGCACTAGCCTTTTTGCCTGCAAAAAAAATCCATCAGCCTTTTGATATAAATAAGTATTAATGGAATCATTACTGAAAATGCTGATAATTTGATGGAGTGGTTCAGATTGTGTTTAGACACAGTCCCTCCACCAGCCCATGGTCCTTCCTACCGTCTCGGCATACGGACCGAATCTTGGGAGACGCTCACCAGGTACTTGCTAAGGGCTCTTTCCCCGGTGCGATTCTTCACTCCCTACAAAATCTGTGTCTGTGTCCCATCTCAATGTCACTTCTCCCCAAATGGGGCGTGAAACACCACAACACAAGCGACTCAACCACACCACAACACAAGCTCAGATTGTGTTTAATCGATAATGTAAACCAGCGATAGATTTAAGTATCTATACCATACTTACAGACCGTACTTAAAGACTTAGGATGCCTGTATAGACGCGCCTTCAAGCCCGCTCAATGTATGTACGGAGATTTTAGTTCCGATTCGTACCAATAGATGGCACTGGGTGTATACTGCATCACGCATGGATTTGTGCGTTTCGATTTGCATAAAACCCAGCGGCCATCTATAACAATAGGTACTTAGTCTAATACAATAAGGCAAGTCCACATTTTCGATAAAACAATTTGATTTATCGAATATAGTATTTTTTTACTACAAGGTTTTTCATTTGCCGGCCGTGTACAATGCCGCTAATTATATGAGGTATACACATTAATTTACCTATTTGAGGAATAAAAATACTGTTAAATATTAAAACCTGCCGTTAAAGCCACTAAGAAATATGTAGCCAGGGCTATAAAGGTTATTTAACCTAGGAAAGTCATGTGAAATTTATACCGCTCCCGCTCAAAAACTACCTCTCGCAACTTAGTTAAAAGGGGCCAACTTCAACTTTAAGCATCCAACATTAATGACGTCTAATGAATATTCACGACGTCAAGAAAAGAGTTGCGCGTAACTTTGTAAGTTGGTATAATGATGCTTCTAGCAGCTCGCTTTGTTGCACTTACAGTTATTGCGCTAATTCAGGGACGTAAAATTGTTTAATGTTACTACTTGATCTATAACCGTGGGTGAGCTACGCTTCGGCATGAATGGGCCGGCTTGACTGGAGTGATACCACTGTCTCACGAAATCCAGCGTGAAGCAGCACTGTGCTGTGTTTCACTGCGTGAGTTACCTGAGGCCCAAACCTGGGGAAAGGGGAGCTTAAAGGTTGGTAGCGCACTTGTGACTCCACTGGTGTCACGGGTGTCCATGGGCGGCGGCAGTCGCTTACCATCAGGCGATCATAAAAAAAAGAAAAATCTATCTAGCTTTTATGCAAACGCTAGGATCAATAAACCATTTATTAAAAAGACAGTGTAACTAGTGGCTCAATATGTACAGTAAAAGTTAACACCGGGTTTCCTAAACCGATCACGCTCCAGCCTCCTTCTTTCACACAAGGATCAATATAATAACAAACATGTTACATGTTGTAGTAGTAGGTATTTGCATTATTTTGAGCTTCCAATGCACCCAAACCCCCTTGTGGTTATGGCTGAATATGCCCCTCCCGTAGCTCCCTCTGTTAGAAAAAGACGCCCTGCTCTTTTCTTGGACACCAGAAGCCCGATTCTCGGGATCGTGACATTTGTCATCATACGACACTAAAAGATAGTTTTTTTGTTTGGCTTTCAGGTGATATCCGCCATGTTTTCAAAATATCACGAGTACGAGAATTGGGCTCCTGGACGACGCGATTACCGTCGCCATGCAACAGGCCGAACAACTCGCGACACAAAACACACCAAGACCCCCGTTGTATCGTTGGTACCACATAGAAGTAGGGTCAGTCCCACTATGCGTAACCCATACGTCCCGGGCCGATTCAGTCCCCAAAATTATGTTAGACCGTGACGTTACTCACGCAGTTTTAGTCTTCATTACTAAAGTCTTCATTCAAACTTCACACCCGCGCAACTAACCCTTAGGGGGTTAAAAGATCAAAAGTCACTTCTTAATTCAAATTATACGTGTAAGTACAAATTTTCACATTCCTAATATCAAAGACGACGGACTTTCATACAAACTTCAATCCCTTTTTCACCCCTTAAGGGTTGAATTTACAAAAATGTAAAAAAAAAATGTTTTTGATTTAATATTAGGAGCCCAAAGAATATTTTTAAGATTCTTACATTAAAATTACTAAACCCAACATAACGCGTTTCTCCCCCTATTTAACACCTTTAATTTCCAATTATTATTAGTTTCATAATAATTAATCAAAGATGGCGATGGACTTTCATACAAACTTCTAACCCCCTTTTTTCCCCCTTAAGGGTTGAATTATAAAAAATCCTCCTTAGTGCTGACTTTTACTATTAAAGGAACCCCCTGCCCAAATTTCAAGTTTCATAGGCCAGTAGTTTGGGCTGTGGGTCCATTCCTAGTGACTTAGTCACTCAGGATCTCCTTTAATATATGTATAGATTATCCTCTCCCAGCAGCGTCCTGAGCCGAGGTTCTAGCCCCGTTAGGGGGCATCTGCCCACAGGCTGTGTGGTGCGAGTCATCAGCTTCCTACAAGCAATGTGACTCTGTTCAAAACCAAAGCGTTTACTTGCAGGTTGTCACAAAGAACTGACCGACCAACTGAAAAACATAACATTTGTAAGTATTTTGGGAAACAGCATATATTTTTCCTTCTCAGAAGTCAAACCGCGCTCCATCAAGAACTTTATAGCTAAAGTGACTAGGTACATATTTATGGAACGAAAGCGCTCAATGAATAAAGCTTGACAACTAATTTTATTTACATAGCGGGGGCGGCCAAAGTTGCTCCCAAGACCGAATGTTGAGAAAATGAAATTCATGCTTTGTGCAGTTTTGACAGCGCACTTGCGAATTCGTAAGAAAGCAAAGTTTCCGCACAAAAATGAACAAAACAATAAGCTCCTCCAGTAACTAAGTAGTTGTGGGTAAACCGAGAAATATTTAGAGAGTTTGTGTGAGAACTTCGTAAATAGTGCTGGCGGACGTCAAATACTTCTGCATAAACGGTGCGTCCACAGATTTAATAGTAGCCTGCCTCGGTGACGCAGTGGTTAGTGGGTCGCATTTTAAAGCGACGGATGCGTAAGAGGTCCCGGGTTTGATCCCCGGGTCGGGCCAAAGATTTGTACCTAAGTTTTCGGTAAGAACTTCATAGTGTCAGCCCGAAGTCTGGAAGTCGGCGGTCATGTACCCCCGTGTCTCGGAAAGCACGTTAAGCCGTTGGTCCTGCGCCGAATCCCTCTCCCGTCGTGTCACGCTGGTGTCCCATCGGAGGTTAAGGGAATAGAGAGTGCACTCGCACACACTTGAGCACTATAATATTTTGACTGACCGAATGGCACAATTGATAGTGACCCTGCCTCTTACTCCAAAGGTCGTGGGTTCGATCCCCACCCTGGACAAACACTCGTGCGATGAATACTTGTGTTTGTTCGGTGTCTGGGTGTAATATATGTATTTAAGTATATATTTGTGTTCCTCTGTTGTCTGATATCTGTAACACAAGTGCTTAAGCTACTTAGTGCGGAATCAGGTCAACGTATGAGATGTTGTGTGAATTATTATTATTATTTTTTTGTAAACCTTTTTTTGTCTCAAAATGGTTGTTATTGTTATTATTATTATATCCGGCGTACGGCTGATCGTTGAGATCGGCCGCCGTAGCCGTAATCGGTTGAAGGATATTATAATAGGGTGCATTAATATACTTGTGTACATAGGTACCTACTAGAAATCCACTAAACTACCGAACAAGTCAAAATATGCTGTATTTTTCTTTTCTTTGAATACAGTTACCGCACGGGCGGGTAGCGATGATTATATGGAACCGCGTTCCGATGACAGAAAGTATGGAAAGTTGACCGTGGGAGAACCACAATTCGGCATGAATGGGCCGGCTCGACTGGAGTGATACCACGGCCTCACAGAAAACCGTCGTGAAACAGCACTGTACTGTGTTTCGCTGCGTGAGTGAGGGTATCGGAGGGTTTAAAAGTCACTTAGCACAAAGTCACTTAGGTAGCGCACTTGTAACTCCACTGGTGTCACGGCTGTCCATGGGCAGCGGCAATCGCTTACCATCAGGTGATCCGTCTGCTCGTCTGCCACCTATGACAAAAAAAAAGAAGTAAGAGAACGTAACTCTCTAGAGAGCCTAGAGCATAGAATTAGAATGTGGGTGGCATCCTAAGTCTATGGCCTAGAGCCATGTAGAGAGCTAGCAAGTGGGAAGAATCAGGACGGTAGGTAAACACGAAACCTGCCAATCGAGCAGGATCTCTCGCCTGATCATAATGACTGCTAAAGGTCAAAAATGAAATCTAAAAATGTTTCATTCAAAGTAGACGGAATAAATATCCCCTGAGTGAGAAGCAGCCGGCAAAATGAGAGTTGTAATCAATATAGCGTATTAAGGTGACGGGTAGGGTACACTAGCGACGCCAATCGATTATAATTTTTAGCTACTAAACTGGATCTCAGCCTACTGGATCAGGCCTATTAGCCTTATATCAAATATTTACAAAACATTTATTAAAATTATACTAAATAGAATAACTCGTGAGTTGGATTTGCATCAACCCCCTGAGCAAGCTGGTTTCAGGTCAAAATTTTCAACCACAGATCATCTACAGACAGTAAACCAAATAATTGAAAAAGTCAACGAATTTAATAAACCCTTATATATCGCTTTTGTAGATTATACTAAGGCATTTGATAGTATAACACGCCATTCAATATTTTCGGCACTCTCACAACAAAACATACATCCGACGTACATAAAGCTCCTCCAAATAATCTATCATAATAGTACGGCAAATGTCAAACTGCACTCCCTTGGTCCTACTTTTAGCATATTAAAAGGTGTCAAGCAAGGCGACCCGCTTTCACCCAAGCTCTTCACAAGTGCTTTACAAGAAGTATTTAAAAAGCTGGAAAGCACCTGGACCACGAAAGGTATCAATGTGGACGGGATTCAGTTGACGAACTTACGCTTCGCTGACGATATCGTTTTGTTTTCGAACACATCTGCGGAACTCGAAACCATGCTCGAAGAACTGAGCGCGGCAAGTCTTGAGATTGGACTGAAGATGAATAGGTCAAAAACAAAGCTTATGACCAATAGCACGAATAGTAACATAATGGTTGATGGGCAGTTAATAGAATACGTCGATGAGTACATCTACTTGGGCCAGATAGTCTCCTTCCACAATAGGCAAGAAAAAGAGATCGAACGCCGAATCCAAAATGCCTGGAAGAGTTTCTGGTCCATGAAAGCGTACTTGAAGGGAGACCTCCCTCTGACACTTAAGCGCAAACTCATCGACGTCTGCATTTTGCCCATCCTTACTTACGGTGCGCAATCCTGGTCGTTGACAGAAAATCAGAAGTCCAAACTCAAGATTTGCCAAAGAGCTATGGAGCGTAGCATTCTGGGGATCAAAAGATCAGATAGAGTGCGCAACTCTGACATACGCTCCAAGACGGGAATCGCGGATGTGGGACGAAAAACTGCGAAGTTAAAATGGGAGTGGGCGGGCCATGTATGCAGAATGAACCCTAAGAGATGGACAAAAATCGTCACCCTATGGCAACCGACCGATGGACGTCGACTACGCGGCAGGCCCAAAAAAAGATGGTGTGACGATTTCAATACGTATGTCCAAGAATGGCAAGTAAAGGCATTGGATAGGGAGGAATGGAGAGACTTGGGGGAGGTCTTTGCCCAGCAGTGGGACTCTACAGACTAATATAAAAAAAAAAAAAAAAAAAAAAACTGGATCTATTTTTAACAATTTCGGGCTTACAACATCTCGGCAAACACTTATACTATTTATTAAATAACTATGCACAATTTCGGACCCAACATTTGTACACGAAAAATTGATTTACGTTAATAATAATAATAATAATAATAATCTCTTTATTTCGGAAATTACATCCATAGTACAAGTTACAAAAATAAAATACATACATACAGTTAAAAACAAAAATCAAAAACAGTTCTGCGTAATTAAATTAGACCCATCACCTTCTGTACCCAATGTTTTTGGATCGGGCAATCGAAACGGGCTGCTATGGTCCTAAGGATATTGTTGTTGCTGTCGCGCACCCGCTGCATTATCGACGCGACCCTTTTGCGCATTATTGCGTGAAAACCGTCCACCCTGACTTCCGTAAACATGCCAGATGCGCTGCAGTGGCGCGGCAGCCTCAACAACATCCTAAGGGCGTTGTTGTATTGCACACGCAGTGCATTGTAGGCTCTTTTCGTATACTGGGTCCACAGGCTGCTCGAGTAAAAAGATTGGCAGTAAGCTCTAAATAGACTTACTTTTACTTCATAAGAGCATCGAGCAAACCTGCGGGCCAGCATATTACTCCTTACCGACAATGCCCTGCGTTCCCTCTCTATGTCGAGATCATCTTTCAAAGTGTCCATTACCTTATGCCCTAAATATTTAAAGCTGGTAACAATATTTAAAGGAGTACCATCTAATACAACCGGAGTTAAAAGTGACCGCTTTTGGCGGTAATCAATATTTCGCATACAAAAACGGACCTCATCATCATCCTCACCTAATTATTTAATTATTAAAGTAAACAAATTATGTTACATTTATAATTTTTAAAATACTACTACTTACATTAAGCAAAATCTTGAATTGTAAATGAGAATAATGTTTTGAGTTGCCATCTCTCGATTTGACAATGATCTGGAAATGTAATTGAAAACAGCCTGTTTGAAAAAAAATGGTTAAAAATTTGCATATAGTTTTGCTTTTAAATACCACAGAGTTAGCGAAATAAATAAAATAAGGTTTATGAGAAAAATACTTTCAAAAATGTATTATGTAAAATTGTCTACACTTAGATTTTATTTTTCTACAGATTTTTTATTTTTTATGACATATGTGGCAGACGATCAGACGGATCACCTGATGGTAAGTGATTGCCGCCGCCCATTGACACTCGCAACACCAGTGGAGTCACAAATGCGCCCCCCGGATTGGGCTTGCGGTACCCTCACTCACGCAGCGAAACACAGCACAGTGCTGCTTCACGCTGGTTTTCTGTGAGCCGGCCCATTCATGCCGAAGTGTTGTGGCTCTCCCACGCCAAAATCGCCTGATACGAGTTTTATATGTTACACTCTTCTAATTTTCATTAATTTTAGACCAGCTGGATTTTAGTGAAGAGTTTCTAAGAGAAGTGGACCATCTCCTTTAGTATATTACCTAAATCGGTATTCACTCTTTGACATTACTAGCTTGTAGTTTAACATTGCGTGTTGGAACAGGACGACATGAGCATACATTTCTTAAACCGTATGCCGAGCATTCCCAACACTAGGTACTCGCCGCGATCTACGAGTAAGTAGGTATACTAATAGGTGGTGGGGTAAAAGGTTTCAAATTATCGTTCCCCCTGAGATATAATTTATCCATTTTCTTTACTAGATCGTTCACAACAGACTATTTGGATGAATGAGGCTATTGATTTGTAAAAAATGTAAGCACCCACAATCTTTAGATATGGTAATAATATTGTAAGTGGTTAGCAATATTTGAACAATCTTTAGATATGGTAAAATAGACTCCCCCCACTTCACCCGGGGGGAGTAGTGTTGGGCGCGCGCCGTCAGCGGGCTCACGCCTGGGGAGGATATGAAGGTAGACTTCTTAGTCAGATTCTCATGTCCCCTCCCCACTCCGGAGAAGACGGGAGCACCCCTGGGTTTTTAGTCTGTGTGCCTCGGGCCGGCTTATCGTTAGAAGAAGCCCTCGCCAGAGGTGAGTCCGACACGTATGACGACCCTGATAACTGATTTCCAAAATATTTTCAAATCTTAAAAAAAATAAACAAAAACCTACATTTACACATTTACACAACATTTCTATGATTTTTGGAACATCGTATCTGAAAAAATGTCACATAAAATCTCGCATGGATGAAACATAACATCCCTTGTTGATTGGACAGTACCCCCTCAGTACAAATCGCGAACTATGGATTAGTTCTGGAAATAAATTCGTTCCAGCCCCTTTTAACATTGCGTGTTGGAACAGGACGACATGACTAACATTAGATCGAGATATATAATAAGGTAGGTAGTTAATGGACTTCGTAGGGGAGGCTTCGGCTGTATCACCATGATATTCCCCCATGTGGGCGATGAAGGAGAACCGCAGGGGGTTTAGTGGGTATACCTTTGCCTGGCTTCTCTTTAGGAGAAGCTCCCCGCCAAAGGAGAGCCCCACATAACCCGGCTGCCGGCTGCCCCCCGGTGGCCTAGGTATGCATAAGATAGTCGGCTCATCTCTTGATTCATCATCTCCGGCGGCATTCCCCCTGCGAAACAAAAAAAAGGTAGTTAATGGACAACAGGCTCAGGCTAAAAATCTATACGGACCAATACACCCATATTAAATCTGTGAATACACCCATACCTAGACTGAATGAGTGCTAAATAGGTAGAAACCTTTGAGAAGAGATAAGAAACGCAACTCTAATTTCAATAAACAGAGGGAATCTACATACCTACTGTTTACAATATCAGAGGGAAATTATTCCTTAGCAGTTGGTATTAACCTACTGCTGACCCGTGACATAACGCCATTGCCTCATGAATATTTGGGTGATCATAAAAGTGATAGCTACTCCTGAATTGTCGCAGAAGTATTCTCAATTCTCTATTCAAACCAATGTATTTACATTAATTTAAGACTCAATTATTAAGTTACCTATTATTAGATGGTTAGTTACCTAATAAATATTAGATAGAATGGTGATCGGCAAGTCTATTGAATTTTGCTTAATTATCATGGTAAAAGCCTTGCGGTGGTGAATAAATATTTCAGTTAGCTCCGAGCCTGATCTTAATTCTTTGAACAGAGCGTAGCCAAAACAGGCCGTTGTATAAACACGGTATAATTCCAATTTCATTTACTTTGAACTTGGTTAAACAATTTTAACTAGGTAGTCAACATTTCCAACTGACCTATCATTAAAACAATATGGCGCTAGTATCTAGGTACCTACTAGTAGTGTTGCTTATCGATAGTAAAAGTAAAATCAATAGTATCGATAGTCTAGCGATAGTATTGCTGGTTGTCAATAGTATCGATACTAAAATTCGATCAATACTATTGTTAACGCTAATACTATCGATACTATTGATTGTTTAATGTCCGATACTATCGATAGTACCGGACATATTTAATCAGGCAGCAATACTATCGAAACATAGCTGACTATCGATAGCACAAAACTATCGATAGTATCGATAGTTTTTGATTAATTCTGTTAGGAAACACAATACTATCGATATCGTATATAGTATCGGGCATTAAACAATCGATAGTGTCGATAGTATTGGCATTAATAGTATTGATCAAATTTTACTATCAATACTATCAAAAGTTTTTACCAATAGCAATACTATCGATAGCCTGAATGATTTTCGAGGTCAACTATCGATAGGGAAACTATCGATAGTTCCGCAACACTACTTACTAGCAGAGAGCGATGGTAAGTCAGTGGATAAGAACACGCCTTCCATGCGGGGTGCGTAGTACGATCCAAGCATGCACCTCTTGATTTTTCAAATCAATGTGCATATTTCTACCATCAGCTCAGCGGTGAGGGAAAACATCTTGAGGAAACCTGCACGTTTCGGATAGTTTAGAAGGAGTAACTTTGATTCTGTTTGTCCGGTTCCCATGTCAGAGGTTTTTTTTAAATGTGATATGTGGTAGACGAGCATACGGATCATAATGGTAAGCGATTGCCGCCGCCAATGGACACCCGCGACACTATTGGAGTCACAAGTGCGCTGCCAACCTGTAAACCCCCCTTTCCCCCGGTTTGGGGCTTCGGTACCCTCACTCACGCAGCGAAACACAGCACAGTGCTGCTTCATGCCGATTTTCTGTGTGTGTGTGTGTTCGATTTTTCTCTCCCACGTTTAAAAACGTTGCGAAGGTCAGACTGCAGTCGCTTCATTTTAAGTAATTACCAGATTCCCTAAATCCTGAATCTTGGTCTAAGCGTACCCCGGGCTCGAAAACGACAGCTTTGTACGCAACCGGGAATTATAGAGGAGAAATAGGTACCTACTTGCTGACATACCTACTTGCAATTTCGGTCAAGTTCTTTTGATACACTAACTCTATTAATAAATATACGGTTACTAAAACGATGAATATGAAGAATAATGAAGATGAAGGGCTCACCAAGCGCGAATCCACTGTTGTGGACACTGAGTGTGGGCGTGCCCACAATCTTAAAATAAGCTTGACACAAAGTATCAGCCTATAAACTCTCCTACTGCAGGGCAAAGGCCTTCATCATAGAATCAAGTTATCGCTACTATGATGGGCTTAGGAATAGTCACCTACGCTAGCCAAATGCGGATTAGTAATCACAAACCCGAGCTATATTCGAAAAATTCGCAACATATGTTTCACTCGACCCGGAATCGAACTCAGGACCCCGAGATCACGGCCCGGTACTTAAACCACTAGACCAACAGAGCGTTTGTCTCAGTAGAGCATGAGACTCTTGCTGACGTCTTGGTCTACTGAAATCGATCAAGTAATTATTATACAACAGCCTTTGTCCGTCCACTGCTGAACATATCCCAGGCTGTCCTCATCAATGCCACCAGTTCTCCTAAGGTCAAACAGCTACAGTAGCAATGCATTTAGTATTATCAGGCCAATTTTTTTAGCATCGTGACGCTGATGAAACGAATCTTTCGTGAGTAGCAGTGCAAAGGATAGGGGAGGTACAAACGATCCCTTAGAGTCGACGTGCCCCATGAAAATTAACCTTAACAAATAAGATAGGATAAGATCGAGCCAATTTTAATGACCAACTTAAGAGGTCTACCTTTCGTAACCAGTAACTTAATGAGGTAACTATGTTCAGAAACCGCCCAGACCAATAGGTAAAACGAAACTCTTGCGAGATTTAATCGATACGGAGCGCCATCTATTGGTAGATATATTTTGGAATTAATATTTAGCAGTTTAGCGCGTACCTGGGACGTCCTAATGGGAGAAGGCCAGTTGGGCGTCCAAGATACCGCCGGAAAGATGAGGTCGATAAGGATATGCGCAGACTCTTGGTGGATGACTGGCTGTGTGTGATGCAAGTGGTGCAAGACCGACCGAGATGGAGGCTTTTATTATCGGAGGCCAAGACTCACTATGAGTCGCTGCGCCAACAGAGTTATGTTTAGCGCTGCGCAAAAATAAATCCCGAAACGAAGTGAAGACGGGCCACTAGTATATCTATAATAAAGTGAACTCAGTGAGTCTGAATCGTTATTAAAGGCACTGGCGCAAGCTGCAGCTGTAATGGCGTCGATCTGTCTTCTTAAGCAAGCATTTAAGTCCCGCGGCTGTCGCTATGTTAGCATTAAGCCAGCCTTTAAAATATTCTACGATGGTGCTTTAAATACTGCAGAGGAATCGGCATTTGTATGTAAGTTAGTATTTTTAAGAGTGCCTAAGTACTTAATCATCAAAATGTTTGCTCATAAGGACCGTGCTATTTTTTGAGGGCATTTTAATGGTGAAAACCAACATTTTCCCCAAGGAACCCCCCTCACCTCATTTTAGCGTTTAATTCCCGGTTGCGTCCAAAGCTTTCACGCTGGAGCTCGGGGTACGCTTGGATCATGTATCAGGATTTGGGGAGTCTGGATAGCCACTCTTGGCAACGTTGGGATCAGGTTAACGAGTATATGTAATGTAACCTACCTACTTTAATAATTAGATAGGTGGACGTTATTATTTCCTTCAGAATAGACGCCCACTGCCTGGACATAGCCTCCCCCAATATTCTCCACACAGATCTGTCCTGTGCCGCCCGCATCCACTGATCTACTTATTGATCGGCAACTAAGGATTGGTCTAGCTAGGTAACTCGTAGGCAGGTCCCGAAGCCCTCGATCGACGATCCATCACTCTTACTAGGTATCTAGTAGGTGGGTACTGTAACGATAGCGAACTTCTTCGTTGCTGACCGTATTAACACTATTGCCAATATTTAAAAGAAAAAAGTTTTTCGATTTTTGAAGAATGACGGTTAAATAACAATGTGAATGCCGATAATAAACAGCAGAGTTGGTTCACTCTTGAACACAGATCACTATATATGTAGCAAGCAAGCAACTCTTGAAGTTTAACTCGTTTAGGGATAGAGAGTACAACTAGCCCGACCTCCGGAAGGTGCTTATCGAATAGCAGTCACTTACCAGAGAAGTCGCGTCCGCGGTATGACTCGTGCGAGTGCCTAGTGTCGCTGTAACCATTTTATATCAGATTTTCTTGGAATAAACGTACATATATATTTTTTTTATATTATAGCGGACAAACGAGCAGACGGCACACCTGATGGAAAGTGATCACCGCCGCCCATGGACATCTGCAACACCTGAGGTATCACATATGCGTTGCCGGCTCTTAAGAAAGGAGTACACCCTTTTCTTGAAGGTCACCAAGTCGTATCTGTTCGGAAACACCACGGATGACAGCTGGTTCCACAGTTTTACTGTGCGTGGTAGGAAATGACGTGAGAAACGCACTGTAGTCGATATAAATCCATCCAGGTGATGTGGATGGTATTTCGCGTTCTGACGTGATGTGCGGTGGTGAAAAATTGCATAAAATATAAAAATAAAGATAAAATATTAAAAAAAAAATTGTATAAGCGTATATCTGTTTTTCTTTGTGCCACCGCAGCGTGATAAGGGCGCTACCTAGGTAGGTACATGACGCTAGGTGCATTATGTTGCATATGACCATTGAACTGTAAATAGTATAACTCACTGCATAGGACCTAGCGATTACTCATTCCTCGAACTCTTGAATGCGCGTTTCCAGCTCTCAAAAGCTGGCATGCTGCTATTGTTGGCCGTTTACCTATTGCATTTTCAGCTTTATTCTTTGTGAGTTAGTGACGGGAGAAAGGGGATAACTTTCATCAAAGTACCTACTTACCTACTATAGAGTAAGGTAATAATACTCTGGTTAGTACCTTTACTTAGGTAACCTTGTTGTCAATGACTTAAAAAAATAAATTCATGGAATTAGAAAACGCGCGCTTTAAACGGAAGGTGCCATTTTCGAAAAATAACGTCACAGGGTGTGACAAAGATTCCAACCAGCCCCGACGCAGCTTTTTAATGCATCTTGCTAATAGATAATACGAGTGCGGTAGAGAAAGAACGTCCTCCCATTACTAACAGCTTCGCGCGGTTTTTCAAGTATGGCTGATGGCTTTTATGAAAAGACTTAATCTGGTCAGGGTGATATGACTATGAATAAGTAAATCAGACTTGTGGTAAACCTACTTTTTGAAATATTACTTATCTTATTCGCACAGATAACTTTTCAATTCAATTCAAAATATCTTTATTTGCATAGGCTTGTATACATACAGCACTTTCAAATCGTTATAACATTAGAAATTATAACTATTTATTTGTTAGTATAATATACATGTAATTACACATATATGTCGATACATAAAATATACTAAGAAATGAATAAACATATTTAATGTGATTCTACCACCGGAATCGGAAAGTTCATTCTGACGAGAAGATCCGGCAAGAGAACTCGCCAGTTACTCTTTTTAATCGCCAAAAATTTTAATACAATGTTATTATTACTATATTACTCGCATAATTAAATGTAATACAAATCTATATTGACCATATGATATTTAATTTGTTATTTATTGATTTACGACAACTTTTAAATTTCTTTACGAAACATTAGGAAAGCGCCTCGTATAGGTCATAGCAAAATCTTAATTTATTAGTTCGATGGTATTTGAGGTAAACATAGGCTGCCATCTATCCGGATTTTCCCGGATTTGTCCTAGTTTGAAAGGCGTCCGGGGACCGTTCGGAAGGGTTTTTGAACAGTGTCCGGATGTAACCCGGACACTTTGTAGACAGAGACAATATATTTTTTTAAAAATACCTTTAATTTTTAATGTAAGTAGGTACAAAATATGTGGCATTCAAGAAGACTCTGCAAAAGTTATAATGTTGGCTCTACATTCTCGCGAGACCGCATGCTGAGCACATTCGCAATCGCCCCGCCTCGTGATTTCTCAGAGTTTCTCACCTACTCTCGCTTCTGTGGCAGGTGTTTTGCGCCCGAGTCAAAGGGTCTCGCGAGAAACGCCGAGAGCATTGCTGTAAACTCTTGCCCGTTCCAGTCGCCAAACATCTTTGAAACTACTCCATGGTCTGAGGTCAAAAAACAGTCCTCAAGGAAATTAACATCGAAATCGATGACAATATCGACAGAGGTTTCCGGGAAAAAAACATATTTTGCCCCAATGTCCGGAATTTTTGCACTGTTTTTGCGGTGGTCGCCTTCAATTTAGGTGATGGCAGTCCAAGGAATACACAAAATTAAGTTTCACTGATTACTTATATTGTTTTATTACACAAATCACTTTGCCATGACCTTTATTCCAGGCTTTTCCCTTATATTTCGGAAAGAAATTTATAGATTGTCGTAAAATAACAAATTATATATCTATCTTACTGACTTTTACAGTAGATTTGTATACATTTAATATTTTTACCTATACCTTCAAATAATAGCTTTACTAGTATACTGTTCGCCGCACCTTAGATTTGTAATGATATATTTATTGTGACATGAAATAGTAAATATTTCATGTCCAACTGGGGATAATGCATTCAAATCTAGGGCGCTCAATTTGATTTAATGTTTATAACGAACTACAGATGACTACAATTTTATACAATTCTTTCATGTCAATTAAATTTAGGTTCTTAGATCAAAGTGGACCCGCCAGGGAGCATGTCATATATTTTTAAGTACCTATTCAAAGAAAAGGAAACGTAGAACGGAATGGAATCTTCAGGTCCGTTTAAAAACCAAAACATACTGCGAGCTAAATAAACATTCCTTCATACTTTCAACATGTTTGGAAAAAATAAGCTTTAGCTTCATTTTCCAAGAAACCTACTATTATTACACATTAAAATCAAACAATTTTAGACATTATTGCTAGCAGAAAGTCAGTAAATCTTAAATCATAGTTTTGAATTAAAATTAATGAGTGTATAACATTCTATTGTTAAAGTACTTTGTTCATAATCAAACTTTGTGATTCAGATGACTCAAAAATAAAAGCTGAAACCGTTATGTATCAAATGATGGCATTGTTTTCTGATTAGTTGTAGTTTTGAATAGCTTTTTAAAAGTCGTGTTTATTAATTGGATGAATAGACGTTACGGTTTTCGAACGTAAACGTCATTTGTATGTCAAAGTCAAACTTGTTCATTGTTGTCATATTTATCGCAACTTGGCTCGTGTTGTGAAATTTATTTCGCAATTTTGGCCCTTTTATCAACATTTTGGTGAATTCTAAATTAGTAGAAGCTTACCACCCAACCTGTCGGAACTTTAGGAAGGTCCTGAGTGTTAAATTTTCAACATGCGGCTCGTAGATTCATCAAAACTTTTAGAACTTCAAAACAAGCCGAAGAATATTCGCAATATTTGCATTGTAGCACACGTGGACCATGGAAAAACAACTTTGGCAGACTCCTTAATATCCAGTAATGGTATTATATCTCAGCGGATGTCCGGGAAACTGCGATATATGGACAGCAGGCCCGATGAACAGGAGAGGGGAATCACGATGAAAAGTAGTAGTATTGCACTCTATCACGCAATAAATAAGGATGAATTCCTGGTGAACCTCATAGATTCACCAGGACACATTGACTTTTCAAGTGAGGTGTCCACAGCGGTCAGATTATGTGATGGAGCTATTGTAGTGGTAAGTCATATTTGTTTTTATTTCATGTTTCAAAATTCCTATTGGAACTCTTAATGGTTTAAAGTAGTTAAAACTATTGCTAGGCCATTAACCAAAGAATTGGTTTTTATATAATTAAAATTTATTGATAAAATACACTTCACATCAGTTATTGTATAACATTGTGCAACAGGTATCAGCTGTTGTCATCAAATACTAATATACTTAATTCATTCATGTTTATGTTGCGAAAATTATTTTAAAATAATTTATTATTACCCTCTTGTTATAATCTACATACACAGTCTAAAACAATATCTTAATATATTCAATCAGACAGTGATTCAATGTAATTACCAGACTTAGGGACGATTCTACCAATCTGATACTAAATCTATGGTATAGCGCTGTCATTCTGTACAAATCTGACATTATACCATAGATTTATCCACTAATGAAGATTGGCCAAATCGGGCCTTACTAAAATCCTTGATAGCTTTGCAAGCATACCCCATATAAAAACTTGATTAAGTGATAAGAAACTATTAAGAACTAAGAGCTAGATTTATGCTTAAATTGTTTAATAAATAATTTGTTAGGATAAGATTATAAAGTTGTTTATTGTGTATTTGAATATAATTAATTCACATAAGATTTTAAACTTTCACATTGCATTATACAAATAATTAATGCACATGGGACAAAATATGTTTATTTTTTTATGTAATTACACATTACCACAAACATTCTTACACGGTTGACACGTCAAGCTGTGAGTAGATGCTACTATGAATATGTACTTACATATAAAAATAACCACATTTGTCCTGTGTACATAAATTAAAAAAATCCATGCATCTCACCTGATGACACACAGATTTTTTTTGAGTATGTTATGTAAGACTTTGCTGAGAAGTAAGCTGGAAAAATGGAGTGGTATAGTGACAACCTGGTACTCAAGGAACGGTACAAGAAGCAGAGGCAGGCCGATCAGGAGATTGGAGGATGACCTGAGGTATACTGCAGGACCAAGATGGACCTGAGTGGCATGGGACAGGGAACACTAGAGGGAGCTGGAGGAGGCCTTTGCCAACAGGCACTCCGAGATCAGAGACTTAATTTAATGTAAAATGTAAATTAAAAATTTAAAATGTATATGTCTCTGTATTTCGGAATAAAAGGCTATAATAATATGTAAGAAATTGTTATCTTTTAAATATTTATCATGTATTTTAACAAATTTTTCAGGTGGATGTGGTTGAAGGTGTGTGCCCACAGACAAGGCTAGCACTTAAGCAGGCGTACTCTGAAAACATCAATGCAGTTCTTGTGCTTAACAAAATTGACAGACTCATCTTGGAAATGCAGTTTACACCTCTGGACGCATACGTCCATTTAACGCAAGTGCTAGAGCAAGTTAACGCTGTCATGGGCGAGTTGTTTGCTACCGAAGTATTGGAAAAAGAAGAAAGCACCATTGATAAGCAGGTTAGTTGACCCCTATTTATGATTGCATATTTTTATTGCATTACACAGTCAAAACCTATAAAAAAATTAAAATTTTAATACATTTTTTTATGACAATTTAAAATTTCTTCCACTGTTCATGTTTTTCATGATTTTTTCTAATGCAGTAGGTACTGGTTTCAGTCTTTGAAGCAGTATTTATTTAAAATCACAAATTATATGGAGGAAATAACGTGTTTTCTTTGCTTTGTCAATGAGGGTTTTCTCGTGTGTGAAAAATCCGCTAGATGGAGTACTATAGGAGTGAGGTCAATATACAATGTGATTGGTTATTTTTAAACGTGATCTGTTTAAATGACAATTTGACAAACTAAACAACCAATGCGGTTAATGTTGGACTGAGGTCCAACATCCTCCGCATTGGTTGTTTAGTTTCGCGATCGCGCCATCTAGCGGAGTTTTCACACGTGAAAATCGTCTTTAAATGCTTATAATGAGATTCTTTTGTTTCTGTTTAAGTAAGTCATAAACTTTTGTGAATAAGTAAGTGTATTTTAAAGTATATATTTAACAACACCACTCCATTGATCTGACTCGAAATAGGGAGCTCAAGCACCTGTGTTACGGATATCAGAACCAACAGGGGGATTACGAATATATACATAATAATACTTTTTTTTGTAAATACATACTTATAATACATAGAAAAGTGCCCAGACCAATACAAACAGAAATGTTTATGCATACAAATGTTTGTACTGTGTGCGGATTGAACCCTTGGACCAAAGGCAGCGTTCACTACCACTGTTCTAAACGGGTTGTCTCTTAAGTTAATAAGTTCTTTATTGCTTATGAAAAATAATATTTCAAAAATGATCATAAAATAGTTACATACATACTTGATCCTACCTTTTCAGGCATATACACATTATGTTTATACTTAGGTTAAACACCACTACCAATTTGGTAAATTTCTATATTTTATAGTCTAAAGATAAACATTAAATATTTCAGCAAGAAAAACAACCACCTAAAGAAGACAACAATTTTTACGATTGGACTTCTGCTTTGGAGGATGCTGACGACTCAAACCTTTTTTTTTCACCTGAGCAAGGAAATGTTGTATTTGCCAGCGCTATTGATGGTTGGGGTTTCACAATTCACACATTTGCAAAATTATTCTCTGATAAACTTGGTAAGAATGTTTTTTATTATGTATTACACTGTTTGAATATACTATATTCAGTGTGGTCTTCCTTGAAAGATAAGATCAAAAATTTATTTGTTCAACACACACGATACACAACATTACAAATAAAAAAAATTTTAGGAAATGTAAACAAAAATAAAAACAACACATGAAACAAAGATAAAAAAAGAAGTACCTACAAGTTTAAATAGGTGTGTCGCGTTGCCTAACAAAAAGGAGCTCACTCAGCTAAAGCCACGACTTAAGGAAGGGGTAGGTACCTTCCTATAGGCCATGGCGCTAGTATTATGCCCTGATTGCTATGACGCATGGACGGTATAAATACATATAATAAGTGTGTGCAATAATATTTTTGCAAAATATATAATTTTGGGGAAGCTCTTATGTCATAATTGATCCCCAAGCAAGGATTATGGTCTAAGCAATTTAAGGTTGCCAGCCCTGGGGTCCAGTTCTCTCAGAAACACATAAAATTGGGTGCAGAGTCTGATACAATATCATATTATTTTCTTCCCTCATTAATTAAACTAGAATACTTTAAGCATTAAAGGACTTATTTTCTATAATGCTCACTAGTCTTATTGATCAATTCCAGGTGTTAAGGAAGACTTGCTGACGAAAGTTCTTTGGGGTGACTTCTACTTGAACCCAAAAACAAAGCGCTTTATGAAAGGCGCCCAAGAGAAAGCAAAAAAGCCTCTCTTTGTACAAGTAATACTCGATAACCTGTGGAATATTTATGAGACTGTGGTACTAAGAAACGAAAAGGAAAAGGTACCTGTGATATGTGAAAAACTTGGTATTAAGCTAACGGCTCGTGATTTGAGGCACACTGATACTAGAATTCAGCTTCAGTCCCTTATGATGCAGTGGTTACCACTATCTCTTACTGTTCTGAACATGGTTTGCTCAAAACTACCGTCTCCTAAAGAAATATTACCAGAAAAGGTGGAGAAACTAATGTGTTCAAGGATACGCGACTTTGACTCGCACCATCCAGATACTCAGATACTTAAAAATGACTTTTTAGCCTGTGATAGTAGTGATGCTAAGCCGTTAATTATTTTTATATCGAAAATGTTTGGTGTTGATAAAAGTATATTGCCGGAAAATAAGCCTAAGGCTTTAACCCCAGAGGAAATGGCACGAAGGAGGGAATTAGCTAGAAAAATGCGTGAGGATCAGAAACAGGCTGCTTCCGAACCGGTGCCCGAGTCTGAAGTGAAGTCAGAAACTGATCTGAGCGAGAAGGGTGATGAGGATCAGAAGGAGACGGAAGATAAGGAACAGCCAGCATTTATCGCATTTGCTAGGGTATTTAGTGGTAGAGTGAAGAAGGGAGATCAAGTTTACGTTTTAGGTCCTAAACATGACCCGTCCAAAATACTTAGTATGAAGGATTTCAAAGTAGATCCTAATAAGAAGTTAAAAGATTTGCATAGTGATGAGCACATCACATGTACAAAGTAAGTACCTACCAATATTTTGTTTATTTAATTACATAACTTTTAGAAGCTGGATAAGTAGGTATATTTTCCTTCTTAATGATTTATTACGGGTAACCACAAAACATAACAGGAGGCGACAGGGACTAGGGATCACAAGTTAAAAAGACATTGCGTGTTAGGGGTGGGAGGGGTCTTTAATTCCGTCTTGTCGGATTAAAAAAAATATGACAGAGATTATCACCTATGTGATAATTGTGAAAAGGACGTGGGTCAAAAATCATGAAATTTGCGTGACTTCATTTATTCTTACTTACATAGTTTATCATTTATTTTGTTTGCTTACAGAATCAAGTGTCTTTATATTTTAATGGGACGAGAATTAGAGGAAATTGATGAAGCAGTGGCTGGTAATATAATAGGTAAGTTTATAGTTGATTTTGTTTTACATGTCTATGTTCCACATGAAATTAGGTCCAGGAATTGAATTCAAAACCTTTGAACATAATTAGGGCGTACCCGGTGATATGAGGCGTTCATAATACTGGTAAGGTGTTCCCAGCCTGTCATAAAAAGCAGCTAAATGGACGTTCAAAGTACGTGAGCTTGCCCACTGGGGAATAGCTCGCCTCGTGATACCGGCTTCACATGAAACCAGTCTGAGGCAGCGCCTGCGCAGTATTCGCGCAGTAGGCCTGGCAAAAACGTATCTTCTATAAGATTGGAACATTTGCATCTGGGTCAGTGTAAACATGCTGAACAGTGAAACGCATCCAGGCGGGACTCGAACCCACACCTTCCACAATCCGGGTAATTATTATATCAATTCGACCACTGAACGCGTTATTAAGGATTGTGGAAGGTGTGGGTTTGGGTCCCGCCTGAACACGTGATGAAATTTTAGATGAGATTTAGCAGTCTCATCTTAACTGGTGGTCAAATATTTGTAATAATATTTCCACTGGATATTGTAAATATACCTACAATATTGATGAGACTATCGACAGCTCATGTCGAATCAAGCACTTACAAATTTCGTCGGCTTAATAACGCGTTCAGTGATCTAATTGACTTGACTGACCGGATGGCGTAATTGGTAGTGACCCTGCCTCTTACGCCAAAGGTCGTGGGTTCGATCCCCACCCTGGACAAGCATTCGTGCGATGAACACTTGTGTTTGTTCAGTGTCTGGGTGTAATATATGTATTTAAGTATATATTTGTGTTCCTCTGTTGTCTGATATCTGTAACACAAGTGCTTAAGCTACTTAGTATGGAATCAGGTCAACGTATGAGATGTTGTGAGAATTATATTATATTATATTATAATTGGTAGAACATTCACCCGATTGTGCAAGTTGTGGGTTCGAGTCCCGCCTGAATACTTTGCGGGATTGGTATAAATAATGTCAACTAGTGAAACGCATCATTTGGAACATCTACTCTCAGATAGATCGTGATTAATTGATTAACAAAATCAATTAATCACGATCTTGTTAGTTCTTTTGTGCCTGTCAGCCTTATATTTGTATTTCACGGCCGCTTACCATCAGACGGAGTGAGGTCATCCTGATTATATATATATTAAAAGGAACCCGAATCATTCCGCTCATTCGGTTCACTGGGATCATTTCGCTCATTCGGATCATTTGGCTCACTCGGATCATTCGGATCATTTGGATCAATCGGATCATGCGTATCAGTGAGAGAGATTACTATCGCGTACCGATTGACCAACGAGATACATTTGAGTCGAATGATGTCGGAGCGAACATTAGAGATGCGGAACAGTGTATCATTTCGCTGAGTCGATTTAGTAAAGAGTTACAAGGGTCTGAGGTCTAATCCGGGGAGGGTGTTGAAAAGTTCGTAGCGCTCTTGTGACTACATGGTATCGAAAACACTCGGCAGAGAGTCCATGGGCGGCAGCAATCGCTTACCATCAGGTAATCCGCTCGTCTGTCACCTCACAAAAAACCCTTTCTAATCACTGACGATTCACGTCCATTCTTCTCATGTTTCCAGGTATCGGTGGCTTAGAAGACCATGTCCTCAAAACGGCTACACTTAGCAGTACCATCGCCTGTCCGGCGTTCAGTGAGATCCAGTACGCAGCTGTCCCCATATTGAGGGTCGCGATAGAACCGACATACCCTGCTCAGTTACCTCAGCTAGTTAAAGGTACCTATAATCATTATTACTACTCCGATGGCTCAGCGACACAAAATGAGTCTTGGCCTCCGATACGAGATGCCGCCATTTGTCTCTATCTTGTGTAGCTTCACGCCAATTTCCTGCTGTAGGTTCCGCCAGCAGTAGGTTGTCCGAGATATCGATAGATTAGATTAGATAGATTTCTTCCTGATTCTTCTCGGTAGAAATTGACATTCCGAATCAGCGGTAGATTACATAATATTTGACATTCATAAATGTTCTGTATGGACTTAAATTGAATAAAGATATTTTTGATTTTTTTTGATATAGATATATAATCATTATTATAATGTTATAATAAGCTAAGGTCAGATGGCAGTTGCTTAATTGTAATTACCAGACTGCTGAAATCTTGAATCATGGACTAATTGTGCCCTGGACTCCAAAGCGTCAGCGTTTAATGCAACCGCAAATTACAGATTACAGACAGATGAACAATAAGAAGTTATAATAAGCTTACTCTTAGTTGCTTAGCTTAAGTGTCTTAGTTGGCTACTTAAGAAAAAATATTGACACTTATTTTGATACGCATAAAGACTACCGATACTAAAGTTAATTAACATTAGCTTAAATGACGTCACTGAGTGCGGCCGTTAGTTTGAGTAATAATAGGCGACTAATTTTGTTTTGTAAATTTTACAGGTTTGAAGCTACTAAACCAATCAGATTCGTGCGTCCAAGTTTTGCTGCAAGAGACAGGGGAGCATGTTTTAGTCACAGCTGGTGAAGTACACTTGGAAAGATGTCTCGAAGACTTAAAGTAAGTGGAAGTGGAAGTAGAATTTTATTTTCAAGAATGAGTTATATAATATAACAGGTGTTGCATACAATTAATGTTAGGTAGTGCTAGACACATTCACCCATTCATGGCATGCAAATTAATTGTTTCCTATTTATAAAATTATTTATTTTTCATGTTACACATCGCTACGTTATAATGTAAAGATTGTTTTTATGGCTGCTATTGTGTCTGCTTATGCCGAATACATTTTTTAACTCTTACTCACTCGGCGAAACACGTCGCAGGCGCTGCTTCACCCCTGATCGTTCATGCCGTAGCGTGACCACCCGGGTAAAATTTACGACGGTGATGATTGGTTACTTCATATCATCATGAACCTATATTCTTCTTCTTCTCAGTCGTACACTCCTGACGGAGTGGTCGTGATTATGGATTGTCTGTATGTTGGGTAGCGGCTTTAGCAAGACTTCTCCATCTTTCTCTGAACCTATATTACTTAACAAATAAAAGAAAATTTAGGAATGTTCGATCCTTAATCAACCCGTCCCGGAATCGTGCCTGGGGACCGTGGGAGAGCCACGCTTCGGCATGAATGGGCCGGCTCGACCGGAGTGATACCACAGCCTCACGAAAAACCGGCGTGAATCAGCACTGTGCAGTGTTTCGCTGCGTGAGTGAGGGTACCGGAGGACCCAATCCGGGGGAAAGAGGGTTTTAAAGGTTGGCAGCGCACTTGTAATTCCACGGGTGTCGCAGGGTGTCCATGAGCTACGGCAATCGCTTACCATCAGGTGATCCGTCTGCTCGTTTGCAACCTATCACATAAAAAAAAATTCGTACAAAATTTGGCACAACACCAAAGCAACTATGCATTCGAAGTCTTCATCCATCGTATTAAATTTTAAAATGTCGGATTCATCCATATTTTTGTTCTCTTTTCAGAAACCACTACGCAAAGATTCCAATCACTGTCTCTGAACCCATTGTTCCCTTCCGAGAATCAATAGTAGAACCTCCTAAAATCGATATGGCCAACGAAGAAATCGATGCTCAAAATATCGATAAAGGAAACAATACTCAACAAGACCCTGTGATAACAGTTTGCACTAGCAATAAACAGAGTACAATAAAGATACGAGCTAGACCTGTTCCTACAGAAATAACAAATCTTTTGGATAGGTCCGCAGACTTACTGAAAGCTATCTCTCAACACATCAAAACACTGCAAGGGCTATCGAGAAATGATAACTTAGAAAATAAGCTAGACGAATTACAACTCAATGGCACAAGACATAAGCTATCAGATCGAATGTTGAAACTTATACAGATTTTCAAAGAAGAACTGCAGAGTATTTGCTCAAAGCTGGGACCAGAGTGGAAGGATGTTGTCAATCAAATTTGGTCTGTGGGACCTAGGAATTGTGGTCCGAATTTGCTTCTGAATCAAACTGGGGACTATAGTACGAAGTATTTGCATCATGACAAGGAGATAAAGGAAGATCCGAGGTTTGAGTATGAGAGTAGTTTTGTGAACGGGTTCCAGTTGGCGACATTGGCGGGGCCGTTGTGCGATGAGCCTATGATGGGAGTTGCGTTTTGTGTTGAGGAGTGGATTTTGGATAAGAGTGAAGGCGACGACGCTGGTCATACTTTTGGGCCTTTGTCAGGTAAATATTTTTTTTATGCTAAAGGCTACAAATGAGCAAGCGAGTCACCTGATGGAAAGTAATCAACGCCGCCCCTGAACAGCCGCGAATTTTAAAAAAGAGTACGCTCTTTTCTTAAAGGTTCCTCAGTCGTAGCCGTCAGGAAATACTTGCGCAGCCGAACCGTTCCACAGAACAGGTTAAGTATTAGACCGCCATCCATCGAGATGATGGGGATGGAATGACAATCGTTTGCGTGTGGTCTGATGTAAGAATTCAGCTGCAGGGAGTAGATGAACAGTTCCTTGAGCTCAATATAATATTTTTAAAATATAAACTTGAGTGGATTTGATCCAACTGATTGGCCCGATGGCGAAAGTGGTAGTGACCCTGTCTCATACGCTGAGGGTCGTGGGTGCGACTCCCACTTTTGACAAACATTCGCGTGATGAACACTTGCTTTTTGTTCAGTTTTTGGGTGTAATATATGTAGGTATTTAATATAATGTAATCAGTCTGCCTGTAGTTAGTAAGTCGCACTTTAAAGCGACAGCTGCGCAAGAGGTCCTGGGTTCGATCCCCGGGTCGGGCCAAACATTTGTACCTAAATTTTCGGTAAGAAATTCTTAGTGTCAGCTCGGAGTCTGGAAGTCGCGGTAATGTATCCCCGTGCCTCGGAAAGCACGTAAAGCCCTTGGTCCTGCGCCCAATCCCTCCGGTCGCGTCACGCTGGAGTCCCATCAGAATATGAGTGTAAGGGAATAGAGAGTGCACTTGTGCACTATAATATATCCTGTGTACGTGGCTGATCGTTGTGATTGGCTGCCGTAGCCGTAATCGGTTGGAGGAGGATATATTGTAATATATTCGTAATTCTTTTATTGTCTGATTTCCGTAACACAAGAGCTTGATCTACTTAGTTCAGAGTCGGGTTAATGTATGAGCTGTTGTATGAATGTATTCATCATCATCAGCCAATGGGCTGATGATGATGAATACATTCATACAACAGCTTACTTAAATGTAAGTCCCCACTGCTGGGGCACGGGCCTCCCTCAATCACAGGAGGGGTAATTGCCATACTCACCACGCTTGGCAGACGGGTTGGCGGGGTTTTGATATAAATGCAGAGTTTTCCTCCTCTGGGCGCTGGTGATCATGCCAGCAGCTTTACCTTAGTCGCCTTTTACGACACCTCGGTAAGAGTGAGGGTGGCCTATTCTACTCTGCCGGGGACCACACGGCCAGAATGAATTTATTATTCATTGTATATTCCTTAACAAATACAGGTCAAATCGTGTCAGCGGTCAAGGAGGGTTGCAGAAAGGCGTTCCAAGTACAACCACAGAGGCTTATGGCGGCCATGTATTCCTGCGACATCGTTGTCGACCAGAAAGTATTAGGTAAGTAGACATACGTTTGAATAATACTTTAATATCATTAATATATTTCATGTTTTTTTTAATAAGTTAGACTATGCTATGATGGACCTGCTACAAAAAATAACGTCAACATTCTGAAGAAAAGATAGAAAAAATATACTATACCTGTTCCAATCACTGGTTTAGTATATCGGATGTCTATGGATCCGATATACTAAGCCAGTGGAGCTTTGATCATGGGAAAAAACCGGCCAAGTACGAGCCGGACTCGCCCATGAAGAGTTCCGTAGCAGCAAGAAAACATTGAGTTGACTAAGGGCCGATTTCACCGTCGAAATTGAACGCGATCAACGCTTAAACGCGATCAATGCGAGCGAAAACAAAGGAACGGAACTCAGTTTAGCGCGTAAACCGAGTTCAAGTGAATTGATCGCGTTCAATTTCAACGGTGAAATCGGCCCTAAATGGAAGGTAAATTGCGGATTACGGTTTATAACGTATTAAAAAAACTACTTATTAGATCTAGTTCAAACCAATTTTCATTGTTAGTTTTCATAATTATGTATATCAAATATTTTATTTAGTTTTATAATTATTTTGTTATAGGAGTTAGGGGGGGGGGGGGATTAAGATCACAGATATTAAGGACTTTTCAAAAAGCGCTATTTCTATGTCCTTGTCGGATACTTAAAAGTGCCACGAACGAAACGGGCGTGAAGCAGCTGTGTTTCGCTGCGTGAGTGAGGGTACCGGAACATGTTTAAAGGTTGGCAGCGCACTTGTGACTCCACTGGTGTCGCGGATGTCCATGGGCGGCGGGAATTGCTTACCGTCTGCTCGTCTGCCACCTATGACATAAAAAAGACACAACCAAGGGGCCTTCCACTGATCACGTGAGGCGGGATTTCCGGTTTAACCCCCCTGGATTTCGGATAAATTGATATTCTTTATTGCACAAATTCTAATTACAAGTATGATACCACAACAACAGACAGACAGTAAGGCGGACATAATTTTGTCTCAAAAATTCATAATACTTTCCTTTATGGATTTTTTAAATGTCTCATAATCGCAACATTAAGATTACGGGTAGGGCACACTAGCGACGCAAATTGAATTAAATTGTTAGCACCTAAACCGGATATCTTTATAACAATTTCGAAGCTGCAGCCTCTCGGAAAACACTTATACTATTTATTTAATACTATACTCTTGAGTCTGCTTTTGTACTCGAAATTTGAATTAACGCCAATAACGGCCACTTATGGCGTTAATCCAAATTTCGAGTGCAAAAACAAAATTAAAAAGTAGTGCAGAATTATTAAATAAATAGTATAAACGTTTGCTTAGAGATTCCCGCTCCGGTATTGTTAAAAATTGATCCGGTTTAGTAGCTAACAATTTAAATCGAATGGTGTCGCTACCCGCGTCGCCTTAATACAAATCTATTGGTGACGCTACTTTGGTCGATGCGTCACTTTCACAGATCACCCCCAATAGATACCGCATAGGAGGCCGGAAAAAGTCACCATACATAGTTGCATTTGCTACTATAAGTCTCGATCGCTGGGAACGCTACTTCACTTGTGACCAAGTAACAGACCCGTGCGTTACGCGTATTTAAATACTCTTAAAAATACTTTTCGGTGATTGACGGGTACTAAAATGGCAACATGTGCTATAAAATGGTGTGTAAAATCGAAAAGAACATCAAATTTTCAAAAAGATGGTATCACATTCCACCGGTAAGTAAAATAATTTTAATTGACCACTCCTAAACAGCTCAAGTTATAATGGACATTAGAAGAAATCGTGCGTTTTAAAACAAGCACGCGTTGATGTCTTTTGGAAAAATCTCTTTTTGTCATGTGAATTTTACAATAAGCTATCTCTTTTTGACAAAGTACTAGTGATTACCTAGTACAAACAAATCTTTATCGATGAATGCATTGGTTTCTAGCTTTTGCTTTTATGTGTTTCTTTTTTCAATTATAATTTATACGGTAATCCCAGTCCGGCACTTAAGTGATAAAAAATATTTTTACCAATAGGTATTGAAGGAGAATTTTAGGTGCCGCTTAACTTTAATCCTATAATATTGAAATACACTTAAGGTGACGGGTAGGGTCAACTAGCGACACCAATCGATTTTTTTTCATGCTTTTTAGTGTCTCATTTTTCGGCAGCCCCCCCTCCCCCTCTCCCCACCCCCGCCAAATAACTAAAAAACTAATTGTGAGTACAGTTTTGAAAGAGATATCCTTTAACTCCTTACCGTTGAGGAGTTGACCTTCCATCATCAGCAGAGCCACAAAATTAATACAATTAGGCGTAAGTACTGGTGCAGCTTTGAAAAGATACAAAACATTACGTATGACTATAAAATTTGAGGGTTCCCCTCGATTTCTCTAAGATCCAATCATCAGATTCTGACATGGTGACAATGGGACCAACTTGGGAGTGTGTTCTTTCAAATAAAAAAAGAATTCTGCAAATCGGTCAATAATTGGCGGAGTAATCGGTGAACATACATAAAAATTAAAAAAACAAAGGTACAGTCGAACATAGAACCTCCTCCTTTTTTGAAGTCGGTAAAAAGTAACGGTGTATATCTTTCCCCAACTCCTGGCCATATTATCTAAATGCGTAAGTAAGTATTATGGTATTACGTTTTGAATAAAATTAAAACTGTCGATAAATAGTGTTCCGTCACTATTTGCGGGCAAATGAAAGTTTGACCTTGAAACAACCAATCACAGCACCTTGGTCACGCTCCCCGCTACCCGTGCTTTCCTCAAACTTTGGTGACTTTTATGCCATACAAAACGCTTAAGAAGCGGAATCTATTGGGGGTGATCTGTGATCACTTTAAATGAAACAAGTAAAATAAATTCCGTTAGCTTTAATTTTCGTAATTACAAATATTGTAATTATCACTACTATTTACATCGTAATTGTCTAAGTATAAATATGGTTTACTTAAATAAATACTGTATCAACTAAAATTAATTCTTAAATAGCTATAAATGCATCGAAAAATTACACAAATTCCACTGAATCACTTATCACATTGTCTCGTGTACATTCTTACAATATTATTAAATAGTACATTCACGACCTTTACAAATATTTGAAAAACAATCTAAATGTCTTGGTGGGGACATGTTTGTTCGAATTTTCCTTACGTAATTTTTCCAAATCACACTTAAAACTATAGTCATGGTTACGTCTACATGTCTGGCAAATAATATTCCTAAATTACAAAGAAATTAATTGATATGTGAGTACAATAATTATATGATTTAGGTACTAAAATCGAACATGAGTTCTATAGTGACATAGTGACTGCCATACAAAGCCTCTTCAACATAGCTAAATAGAATTAAAGTTTTGAACCTAGAATAATTCATGTACACTGTCTTCTACACAATAAGCTCATACAAACAAGACGCTTAGTGAAATAACGACCTAACTCAAAATGCTCGGTATTTTAAATACAGTGAAACATCGGCCCTGAATATTTTTTTAAATAGTGTAACAAGAAACTTTTAAAATGCTTTTTTGAAACTAAGATGCCAAACAGGCATTATATCAAAGTCAATATTTTGTAGAGTAACATAACATAATCGTATTAAGTTAGATACCATCAGGCAGAGGAGAGCAAATATACTGAGATACTGAGCCTCTATAAAAAAAAAGATACAATTTTGAGTTACGTCGGAGTTGTACATAGAGCGCTTGTATATAGATTTCCGCTGTTAAGTTTGCTATTACTACTTAAATGCAGTTGTTATGAGTATTCTATAGGTATCAAGTGCTTTCGTCAGACTAAACGTAAGTTTAGAATGGGAAGAATCGAGGGAAACATTACCTAAGAAATAAATCGGATAAGCGGAAGCGTTTCGATACGTTTAAACAAGTCTGCGTTGGGTCCAGGGAGGCGTGTTAGCATGATGCCCCATTGCACTTAGCACGTTTTTCGTCGTAGCCTCGACGCAGTGTGCCGCAACGCACTAATGAGGCATCAAGCTTAGGGTTTTTACCGTTTGACACTTTCCCATTGGTACTTCAATTCATTTTTAATCAAAATTTGCCTAAATTTGATCACTATGTTAAGGTGACGGGTAGGGCACACTAGCGACGCCAATCGATTTCAATTTTTAGCTACTAAACCGTATCTATTTTAAACAATTTCGGGGTTACAACCTCTCGGCAAACACTTATACTATTTATTAAATAACCATGCACAAATGTTGAGTGCGTTTTTGTACTCGAAAAATTGATTCACGCTAAAAGTGGCCGCTTTTGACGTAAATCAATTTTTCGCGTACGTGTGGGAATCAACATTTGTGGATGGTTATTTTTATAGATAGATAGATAATTAATTTATTGCATCAATGGACACACATGCATATACAACATTTTAAACATTGAAATAAAAGTACCCTGTAAAATAAAGAGTGTGGAACCCTTTCCTAAATTTTCTGCATGTATGCCGCTGTAGTGCAAGTGGGCCAAAGCTCAGTGGAGTTTTTGTTCAAAGACAGTCAGAGCAAAACACTGATTTTCAGCTTAAGCCCTGTGAGTACACGTGGCGCACCACAGATACCGAGTCATGTCATTGGAAGTAGGTAAAATAATGGCTAATTATTTTGGGTGGATTATGGATGGAATAAATAGTATAAGTGTTTGCCGAGAGCTTGTAACCCCGAAATTGTTTAAAATAGATCCGGTTTAGTAGCTAAAAATTGGAATCGATTGGCGTCAATAGTGTGCCCTACCCGTCACCTTAATAACGCAAATATCAATAACCAAAGGTTACGCATTAGAAAAAGGTTACCAAATAGGAAATTGTCAAAATAGGAAAAACACATCGTGACGGGGCCTGTATGAATCCAACATACTTTTCTATGTCTATGTGTGGTTTTGTTCTAGTCGATCCAATGTAACGACCTGGCTAGTTCTTTCACTTTGTACCATGGGAAAGGGGGGTATTCTGACGTCGAGCGTCTCGCGCGCGCTAATCTGCTTCGCCTGTTGTAGTAGGTCGGCTCCGCATAACTGTGGGAATGATATCGGTTGTATACAGGCTTTTCTGGGTACGTGTGTGGCTGTGAATAGTCCACTTTGTAGGTACTCGTGGTGCTTTGAACGCCGCCAGAGAATCGGTTCGTGTTGAAACCTGGAACGAAATTACATGTTAGAAGTTTGAATGTAATATTTTGCAATTTTACTGTGTATTTTTTTACAATAATATGTCTGTGTACCCGTGGGGAGTGTTCGCGTGTCTCAAAATTGCACGGTGTGGTGTGAGGCGATTTGCATATTATAAGCATCGCGGTGTTGATAAACCCGCCCTTTGAATGAAATTGTAGCCCTTAGTCGTTATACATAGATCACGCAGTATGCACCAACGTGCAGCTTGTATGCACCAACCTGCGATTCTCAAGAAATTTTCTACCTCGGACATCTAAGCTATAGAATGAACTATCGCCTGCGGTATCTCAGACCGATACGACTTGCAATGCTTCAAGAAAAGAGCGTATTCCTTTTTTAAAGGCCGGCGGCGGCGCACTTGTGACTCTCCTGGTGTTCAGGTGTCTATGGGAGACGGCAATTGTTTAGGTGATCGGTCTGTTCGTCTGCTTCCTATCACATAAAAAACAACCACATTTACAAACGTCCGTAAATCTGCATTAGGTAAAGCGACATTACCAGTAGAACATTCATTAATAATATATAAATATTTATATCAATAAATATTTCACAACATCACATTCATTGATCTGACTCCGAGATAGGTAGCTCAAGCACCTGTGTTACGGATATCAGAATCAACAGTGGGATTACAAATATATATGTCACCGGAAAATAACAAGATCCGTAAGTTTATCAATTTACTAGGAAGTTTATAAACTTTCGTAGGATTCTAAACGGGAGATAAATTGTATTATTTTACGTCCACACTTTCGTAAATTTATCAATTTCCGACGTCACACGGTAAATTTATAAACTAACGGATATCTATTCGTAAAATCTTACATGGTTCGACCAATCACAAAAACTCTTTTAAATATACGCATCTTTGAAATACGTAAATTAACACACTGCTCTTTGATTGGTCAATATTCATAGAGGCAATGCCAATCAGTTCGCGCATAGCGTTTGGATATTGCTTACTTATTATATTACGAGTGAGTTCAGTAATTTTATCAATGTACGAAAGTGTGGACGTAAAATAATACAATTTATCTCCCGTTTAGAATCCTACGACAGTTTATAACCTTCCTAGTTAATTGATAAACTTACGGATCTTGTTATTTTCCGGTGACATATACATATAATACTTTTCTTTTGTAAATACGTACTTATAATACATAGTAAACACCCAGACCAATACAAACAGACATGTTCATGCACACAAATGTTTGTACTGTGCGGGGATCGAACCCGCAATCCTTGCACCAGAGGTAGCGTTCGCTACCACTGTTCCAAACGGGTCGTCTTTAAACATTGAAGATTAATGAACGTAAAGATCGTTTCTAAAACTGAGTGTGAACCGTTTATAGCATTTTATTTAATTATTCTATATACCTGAATAGTTTTATTTTTGTCGCTAAATTATATTAATTATTCTATTCGATTGTCATTGACATCCCTAATATTCGTGGAACTGTATGTAATGTAGATACAGTTCTACGAATATTCGAATTAGTAAAACATTCTTTTTCGAATTACTACGTTTTATTTCTGTTGATAACTTACTGTTGTGGTAGTTGGGGCTGGGTCTGACGCACATCATCCCGTATACCCTGATGCCAGGAACCGATGCGTAGGTCGGCTGGTCGTGTGACATTGGACCTTCTGTAATGGACATAAGCTTTGGTCAATTTTACATCTTTCATTTTACATGATGACATTTTACAATTTTTTGTGGAAAATTCATTTAGGTTGATTTCACTGAACACAGAATGATCAATGATTAATGTTCCTAATATAGTAAGGAGAGTTTGTGCTCCTTTCCACTGAGTTTTAGATACAGCAGAGCTTGTATTACAGATATATGGTGCGACATATTTTCTATTTTTGATATTTTATCTAAAACTTATTCACATAGGTAACAATGGACTTATTTTTGATCTTCATTCAAAGTTTCTTTTTCGCCTGTGTTTGATATCATTTCTATACATGGTACTTTTAGACCATGACTTAATAAGTCCGATTTATAAAATTGAGCAAGGTCTTCTGACCTTCATAGCAATCTAACCATAAAACCAGACCAAGTGAATTGTGAGGGATCTACATTCGCGCAACTTGTGACACAGGTCTTCGCAGCGTCAAAGGCATACCTAATTTAAATTCTGACAACGTAACTTGTACTCGTATTATCGGGGCACCGGCAGATGACCAGGTATTGACTTGCCGGTTCTGATGATCTACAAATCCAGAAGAGACCCAGTCTCGTGGGGTTCGTTGATCACACAAGTCTAATACAGCTTTGCAGGTCTTCACTAGAGACAAACCTTTGTAGGCATACTTAACGTAAATAATGGCATCATCATCATCATTTCAGCCCATTGACGCCCTCAGTTGCACATAGGCCTCCCCCAATGTTATCCACATAGATCGGTCCTGTGCCGCCCGCATCCAATGGATTCCTGCGACCTTCATCAGATCGCCCCAACGGCCGTCTGTTCTCCTCGCTATGTGCCCTGCAAATTCCCACTTGAGGCATGCAATCCTTTAGGCTATGTCTGTGACCTTAGTTCTCCTGCGGATCTTCATCATTTTCGATACGATCACCACAGAAAATCACAAAATAATGGCAACGTACCTAGTATATGGCTCTCGGGGCACCGGCAGATCACCAGGTAGTGTGACTTGCCGGTCCTAATGTTCTGCAAGGCCAGGAGTGACCAGTCGCGGGGGGCTCGGCATTCGCGCATCTCTGACACGGCTTCGCAGGTCTTCACCAGCGTCACGGCTTTGTAGGCATACTGGAATTTGATAACGTTATAGTCATATATGTTATAGTCTCATATGCGCAATAGCAAGTCATAAAAAAATATAATTGCATCATACTCGTATTTTATTTATGGCAGTAACAACAGAATTTCAGATTATTTGAAAATTTTTAATTACTTTACTAATTAACACAACTAACTTGCAAGATTTGACCTAATTACACACTTATGGATTAGCAACCTATTTTTATTTATGATATTTCCCGATGATCATCATCATCTGACGATAAGATCATCATCTTATCATCAGTAATCGGAGTAATTGGAGTATGAATATTGAATGAGGGCAAATAATATGGAAAGGTATAATTATTATTTTTAATCCAAAATACCGATTGAAGGGGTATTTTAAGAACATTACCTTACATTACCCGTGCCCCAGCAGTGGGGACTTAAATGGGCTGACGATGACGATGATGATGACCTTACATTAATTCGCTATACTTTTCCTCTACCCTGAGGTTGTCTGGAAGAGATCGCTATTAGCGATAAGACCGCCTACATTGTTTTAGTATAATAACTTAGGCTAAGATCTGTAAATTTTGTGCAATAAAGTGTATCTATCTATCTATCTATTACCTTCGTACAAACAAAAATCAAAATGCCTACTCGAATTTTCATACCATACGATTCCTAGCGTTATCTGTCATACCATATGATTCGTAACGTTATAAAACAGATTATTATTTAGCTGGGTAAAAGTTCTGTAGTAAGTAAGAAAAAGTTTTCAGTTTTAACTGACTGACTTCTTACGAAGTTTCGCATTAGTGACTCAGTTTTTGACACTAGCACTTTGTAGTGCAGTCGCCTGCTTTGAAATGTAAACACCTCCCCTCTTAAAGCGGAACAATAAGGATCATATTTGAATGAGATTAGTGCACGTCCTGACTGTACCTATAACTCCCCCTGTAATTAATTTGTCGGCCAAGATAGCATTTTTTGGTTCCTTTTTTTGTACCTTACCGCCTTCTGTAGTAGTAGTAGAAAGAAGTACCTACTCGTAAACTCGTCAAGTCGTTTTCAAATTCACACGGTATTTCACGGCTACTAAAACTGGTTCTACATCTCGATGAAACCAATGTCTCATGTAAATAACTTAGAAACTGTAGTAAACATGCCTGAGGGTTTAATTTAATGGGTGCAAAACACCTATTAAATGTCGTTAAAGCCTTCTAGGTAAACAGCACTTTCAAGATATCCGCCGTAGAAAAATGTCGAACAAGACCAACTACTTTCGTTATCAACGTTGCGAGAGTGCGCGTTATGCCAAATAAAGATTGAACGTATGGTATTAAAAGTGAAATGATTTCGGACGGAGATAAATAATAGTGTTGTCAACTTAGCACTTTCGGTTACAGATCTAGCACTATTTTCGTAAGTCTAACATAATTTTACAATTAGCACCTAGCACCTTATTAGATCTATTTCGGCATCATGGAATGTGGAGTCAAAAACACGAGCTACTTTCAAAGAAATACGGGGGAAATTAATATTAAGTACCCTGCATTACAAATTCTTTATTATTATTAACTAAGTTGGCGCAGCGATCAGCGACCCTTGACTTACCCTGTACTTTGGCTTCTGACAGTGAAACGAGTGTTTACTGATAGCTTTTTTTGGTCTTCAGCATGATATTACGAATTAAATTCCTTCTGAGATACACCGATTTTTGGCCTTTAGTTAGACAAACTGCACTATTTTTGAAAAAAAAATAGCAATTTTCTTAGCACCTTTTCACATGACCCCCAACTACCATACGAGATATCGTGTTGGCAACACTATAATGGATGAAATATTGTTATTTTATTGGAACCTTATCGGCTATATATTTGTGCTGTTTTCTGTGGGTTTTCGACAAAAAGTTTCACTACTTTAATGAAATCGTTTTTACTGGTTACACAAACTTATATATTAATATAAAATAAAGAAATTTGAGCTATTTTAAGGAAAAATGTAGATAATTTGAGTACTTAGATCAGAAATTGATTTCAACTCAATGTAAGTTAGGTAACTGTCTCCTTCTTCTCATTTCATTCTCTTCTTATGTTCCGTATCGTAAGTCCAAAGCTGTTACTTCGGACGTATGCTGGGACCATGATGCAGGATTCTGGAAGTCTGACAATTACAATGAAGCGACTGTACAAGTTAGGTAATTGCCTGTTGTCCCCCATTCAATTGAAGACACATCAATACCTAAAAGGAAAGTCTGCCTAATTACGCCGTGACTTAGAAAATACTGAAAGGCACAGATTCCTATTCCTGCGGTTTTGCGATTGTTCTGTCAAAATGGCAAAAGAATTTCTTGTACCACAATGGGGACCATTTATGCCTCTGAATGTAAACCCTGTTCAGAAAAGACGATTTACTAGCGATTCCAAAAGCGTTCCGACTCGAGAATCGCGCGAATATGTGAACGGAAGATATAGGGAATCTATGGAGGGAACTAGTGTCGACTAAACATTTTGCCTACCTATCGATAGAAAAATAGTCCCAATATATAAAAAAATAATCAAGTTACCACATACATCTATCGTCTAGTTTCAAACTAGTGTATTCCTATTCCTCATATAAGGAATAGATGACGAAACCGGGTTCACATCCATACCCGAGAAAACTAGCGAGCCAATGTCAAATAATGTTTGATTTAATGGATAATTGTAAATATTTTTGATTATGAAATACTATCTATAGTATTATCATCAATTTCCAATATTACTATTTCTAATTTGAAAAGAAAACTTAATTCGGTACCTACCATTTAATCGTTTATCTATATTATTGATGCCGTCTAGATGTTGGTAGTGGTAGTGGTTGTGGTGGAGGTTTTTTCAAAGTCACAATACTGACGATCATCGATAAAATCAAAACTATTTCAACAAACAGGACACCTCACTAAAGCTATAAGTAAGTGGCGGATTGTCCAAGATGCTTAGGAACGGGCTTACTTTCATACTTATGGCTATCGATAAAATACAAACTATTTCAACATCTGGTCTACCTCACTATAACTATAAGTAAGTGGCGGATTGTTCCAAGATGCTTAATACCGAGCTTACTCTCATACTTTATCAATAAAATACAAACTATTTCAACAACCGGTCTACCTCACTAAAACTATAAGTAAATGGCGGATTGGCGCAAGATGCTTACCGGGCTTACCTTCTTTTTGGAATCCGTGGTGAGCCTCGTGGTATGGAGGTCGTCTGCGTTCAAGCTTGCGGAGCAGGGGTCCCGGTAGCGCGCTGGGCACGCGCAGAGCGGCTGAGTGTAGTTCAAACGCACGTACACGGCATTACAGACCTGCAGAATATAGTAGACTTGTGTTGAGTTCGTGAGTGAGCAGTTCAATTGTAACCCTCTTATTACAAAACGTGAACTAAGGATAGTCCCGGAACAATTTTCGTGCTAGCCCCTTTTAACATTGCATGTTGGAACGGGATGACATGAGCATTACTTGGGTAATAACTTTAGATCGCGATTTAAAATAAGGTGGTAACAGTTCACTCAAGCTAGTTCTTGTCACTCTTTCTTGTTCAATGTATGTAAATCAATTTTTTATTTAGTTCAGTTGATGCTTAAGTAAAAGAGAGTGAAAAGAAACAGCCGAAATGAAGAGTAAAAAAACGACGACAATACGACGGCCTCATAGAAAACCGGCATGAAGCAGCACTGTGCTGTGTTTCGCTTCGTGAGTGAGGGTACCAGAGACCCAACCATGGGGAAAGGCGATCTGCCACCTATCAAGATACAGATAGTTGCATGGCCGTCCATGAAACATTTTATCACTCATCTAGTCTAATAGGTACTTCATTCAGTTCAATCGGATCCGTAGTTTTTTAACGACATAAACTCTCTATATCACACAGTACTTCAATCGAACAACGAAACGAAATAAGATGAGTGATTTAGTTTTTTATATTCAACGAACTATAATCACTCTTTTCAGTTCAATGAACTGTTTTGCGCAGGTCTAGAGTCCACTATTTAACAGATTTCTGGAAACTTCTTAGAACTACGATTGTTAACTTTCGCGTTGTACTCGTATTATACAGTTAATAGTAAACCGGGACTAAATGCGTCAAAATAAGTAGGATAATGTTTGCCTTTTCCACCGTATTACAAAGGCTATGGTCATAAGCGAACTCAAAAATTAAGCAGTTCGTACACATGTACCTACTTGTCTAAATTCTTTGCAATTATTCTCGGTTCTTCTTCTTCTTTTTCATCTTAACGTCTAATTCTGCGTTGGGTCCAAAGATGTCGCTTTGGAGCACAGCAGAGGCGGCTCATGCCCATGCAGCGCCCGGGGGCAATCAATATTTGGCGCCCTCTGGCATCAAAATGCGCGAACAAATTGGAATAGTTTGGTGCTTAAAACACGCAATAAGCTGCGCAGTACGCGTACGTTTCGGGTACCCCAAAGTTATGACTTTCGGCTTGATATCTTAAATGAAACCAACAAACAAACTGTATACGAGTAAATGGTTGGACGAAGCGTTACAGTGGAGGCTCTTGGCGCGAGCGGCTCTCGGCGACCCCTAACACTATAGGTAAAGACGCTCCTGGAGCACAGGGTACGCTTAAACCATATTTCGGTACCTACCATTTAATCGCTTATCGATATTATTGTTGACGCTTAGTCCCCGTTATACAAAAGTTCTATTTGTACTTTTGAAACATATAATGTAAGAAATATCGTTCCTTTTTTTATGTGATAGGTGGAAGATGAGCAGACGGATCACCTGATAGTAAGCGATTGGACACTCGCGACACAAGTGGAGTCACAAGTGCACTGCCAACCTTTAAACCCCCCTTTCCCCCGGATTCGGCTTCCGGTACCCTCACTCACGCAGCGAAACTCAGCACAGTGCTGCTTCACGCCGGTTTTCTGTAAGGCCGTGGTATCACTCCACTCGAGCCGGCCCATTCTATTCCTCGTATCGAGCTGTCACGTATCTGTCAACTGCAACTGACCGCACAAGTTTGTGCAGTACGGTAGTTCGCGTTATTTTGGCAAAAGGCCTCTTTCTACAAAATGTAAAAGTAGCATTCTTTAACGCAGTTACTATGTTAACCTTACATGGATAAACAGACACTCCTCAAAGGCTCAGAAGTCGACGGAGTTTTATCGAAATCACACACCCCAATACTGGTGATTCCTCCCGAAATAGAACGGACTTGTGAGCTCACGAGTATCCCTCGTTATTGTATCTACCAAAGGAGACACTCTCCCCAGGACCTAACTTGCCGTGGCAAACCTGGAAGTCCCTGAAGAGGTTGCGAATCCGGGTTGGCCAGTTGTGGGAACTGTTGTATTTATACTATATTATGCGTATCTTTTACTAGGGACAACATGAGTAAATGTATGTTCGCATGGCGGATTATTGGACTGGAATAATTCAAAATTATCGACATAATAAGAAGACGTTATAACAATGTCTTCTGATCAAAACACAAGATTAATTTGTAATCTTTGTGCATTTGTTCAATGTACAATAAATGGTCTCTTTTTTAATACTATAGAGATCGTTATTCGATTCCATAATTCAATTAACTCGGGTTTTTCTTACATAGAGGTCGTTACACTAAAACCATTACAACTATAGTTGGTTAAAATGATATCATCGTCGTTCATTATATACCTAACTGTAAAGTAAAATGCTTTTCGCCTCTGGTATTTCACACTGGATCCAAAATCTATTCACTTGGACTGATAAGCCTATCGAGATTTGTTCCAACAATTAAGGCCTATTGTGTTGATTGCAGCTCATGAATTGACACATTTTCAATGACAGTTCTACTAACTGTAGAACTCGTATTGGCGTATTGGTATACCGTTTCAAACTGGCGATATCCTGATTGAATATCAGTTGCGGATTTTTCAGATTCAGAATTTCACGTCAACGATGCGTCATCATCATCATCATCATCAGCCGATTTAAGTCCCCACTGCTGGGGCACGGGCCTCCCTCAATCACATGAGGGGTAATTGCCATACTCACCACGCTTGGCAGACGGGTTGGCGAGGGTTTTGATATAAATGCAGAGTTTTCCTTCTCTGGGTGCTGATGATCATGCCAGCAGCTTTACCTTAGTCGCCTTTTACGACACCTCGGTAAGAGAGAGGGTGGCCTATTCTACTCTGCCGGGGACCACACGGCCAACGATGCGTATTGTTAAATAAATACAATCACAACACATATATTTTACGCATCAGAAACAGATACTAGCAAGGTGTATCTCACATTTTAATTTATCATCTAACATCATACCCAACAATAATTGGTTTTGTAAAAGATGTATTTCCTGAACAATATATATAAGCTTATATATAACCTGAGCCTCCTTAAGGCAAGACTGAATAGGCTTTTCACGGGCAAGCATGGCCCACCTTGAACCTCATCTTCACTTAACATCAGGTGAGATTGAATCTAATACTTGTCTGACGTATCATAAAAAAAAAGTCAGAGATTAAGGTGCACCAGTCCTGATTCTTAACTTTTGTTCTAAAATAATTAACTCTACATATTTCAAAATATCCTGCCACCGTATTTATGGACTGTATTGTGCAGACTCGCATAATCCAAGCTATCAACATAAAGGTATGCAAGTATGCAAGGTATCGAATCTGGTAATGGAATCTGCTGCAGTTTAAGCATACCTCGTGGGTAAAACTAACACGGTCTAAGCAAGTCTATATATCTCTCTCCATGTATCTCTAACTATAATTATTTCATGTTTACCTGTTGAATGGCACACTCTGGCAGCAAGTAGATGTGTTGGTTGTGAGGATAGTAGTGGTATTTTGTTGGCTTGGCAAGCACGGATGTTGACCCAGCTGGTAATGGCACCGTCTGAAACAAAACGAAAGATAGCTTAAGTAAAGGCAAAACTTTTTAGATGAAACACAATCTTCGACTTTTTGTTTCCATTTATAAACAAGAGAAACCTTTAGATTTGTTGTGTATTTGCTTCTAGAAATCAATATTCATCTTGTTGTTCAAGTCTGATCCAATAAAAACGAAATTCTTTTATTTGTAATTTTAAAAAAGTATCATCCAATAAACTGTCCCATTGCAGGGTAAAGGCCTCCATCATAGAAATCAAGTTTTGGCTAATATGATTTGCTTCATTTGATTTCGCTTGCCAAATGTAGATTGGTGATGATCACAAACCCGAGCTATGCCCGAAAAATTCGAAACATACTTTTCGCTGGACCCGGGAACCCAGGACCCCGAGATTACGGCTCGGTACTTAAATCAGTAGACCAACAGGGCGTTGGTCTTGTGGTTTAAGTATTTATGATAACCTAAATAAAATTTGCTCTTATTGCGTATTGAAATGAAATGAAATAGTTTATTCCTTGCCATACAGAAAAAATAATATACAAAATACATTAATACAATGTTTACATAGATTCTGGCAGGCTGACACCTGAACTAGGACAGATCCTGCGTCTCAGGTAGTCAACCCTCCACCCCCTTATTACACTTTAAAAAGAACAGGAAAACAAACTGTTGGCAAAAATAGATAACACTAAGCAATACGTTAAGTTAAAAGATATGACTTAGGTACTAATATAAACATAATAATTAACTAAATATAAACAGAAGGGAGCTAATATAGTGTGCGTGTGCGTGTGCGTGTGCGTGTGCGCGTGCGCGTGCTCGTGTGTGTGTGTGTGTGTGTGTGTGTGTGTGTAAATTGTAGAACATGTAACTATTACAAATTCATAATTTAAATTTTTAGGATATCTTCAGTTTTGTGGTAGTTATGGGCAATTAAGCTATCTCTAAGTGTAGATTTGAGTTGTGTTCTTGTTAAATTGATAATTGGATGTAAATCGTTAAAATGTCTGTATAAAAAAAAGTATATATTAAGTAGTAAGTTCACGTGCTCATATCCATTCCGTGAACCACATTATTCTGGTTAATTGTAAAAGTAACCTCTGAATGGTCGTAACAGTTCATGCGATGAAAGCGTCAATTATCCAACTTGTCATTAGTTATTGTCACAATGATGAGAAACGCCTGGAAGTCGGTCCCGGCCTGCAAAACTACAACCTTATTCATTCTCTCTTTAGATTTTCTGATAGTTTCTGTGTCAGTTGCTTTGTTACCTACCTAACTCTCTTAGTGGATCCCAATATCATTCCGAAACCGCAACCAACGCAGACGGCGATAGATCTTTTGATTATGGCGAAATTGTTATCGATTTATTAACTCAGTATTTTCATCTTGGCGTTTTTTGCGGAGCGGATCTTGCCTGGATGATACACTGTTTTGGTGTCGACTGACATATCCGAGGAGGCGAAGAGTCATTCGTGCGCGATGATTCTTACTCGATACAATAATGCTTCACGGTCATGCACCTAACGATTTTGTACAATTACGTTGTCACGTTGCCAGTTAAGGTTAATAAACTGGTTAGCGACCATTATCTATTGCATTTTTTTAATTCAACTTTTCGTTTTAGCCTTTGTGTATCTAATTCAATTCTGACCAAGTCTATTACAGAGAAGTTTCTGAAGTGGCAAAACGCGATGGCACTTAAATGTGTTGTACAGTTGCAGTAATAAATATTGTGGCATGTCATTGTAATTTGTATTGTACGACAGATAGTCTGCAGATGTAAGAAGTGCAACTTTTTTAGGCGCGAGAAACAAAAGTTGCACACTTTTTAGCGTTTGCGGAAATTTTATTGCGGTATATCACGGAACTGATAAAATGCTCGGTTGGATGGTTGTTCGTTATTTTTTTTTACGTCAACAATTATATTGTGCACCTGCTGAGAGATCTAATTTTGATAAATCTGTCTCTGTAAATCTTCCCTTTCACCTGGGCCATTGACCCATATCATTATCAGATAGGAAATTAATGAATAGAATCGTAACAGTTACTTGTTTCGTTTTCATTTCCAAATTATGTTTGAATTATTTTTACCTTATTCAGTTTTTCAAATTTTAAGCAGATTTTATTTGTGCATTTAAATACATGTATTTGAACTATTAATAACCTATCATCGTATAATGTGGGCTGATAAAAAAATTAAACCGCACAAAATATGTTCTAAAACAGAAAAAAGTTTGTACTTAGATTGAGCCACTTTAAGATTGTGGTAGATCCTGTGTCCTTTTACTATAAACATTCACAATTAGCTGTTAGTAAAATATTGTTTGAAAATAATTTCAGTCGAATACAGAATTTTGTCGGGAAAACATATTTTCTTTAACCCCTTCTATTATGTATAATTTTATCTCGTTTCTTATAGTTTCTCACTTAAAGTTTTATTAATTTTAAGTGAGAAACTATAATACTCGAGCTTGCACGTTACTTTTACGTGCAATATTACCTTGTACCTTGTACCTCTATTTGCAAATTTTATAAGTATACTCTCATGGAAGATTACTGACACGCGCCATATGCAATGCCCTTCTTCACCTCAATTGCTATATCAATCCTTGAATCTTAAAGCATCATTGACATTATAGCTACTTTCACTGTTTTCAACGAAACCTCTTGTTTACTTTTGCTCTTTTTAATTTGATTGAGTCTATGAACAAATTAATTGTTCTGTTTAGTAAGATTTGCTCTGGTAGTTGCTTTCACCTTTTCTTAGTTAAGATATCTATTGCAGTTAATTTTGTAACGATGATGTACTTGGTATCTTGGCAGTCTTAGCAATACTCAACTTGGCAATACATTACGCCAGAACTCCAAATTTCACCCACATCACTTGGATGGATTTTATTCCACCACAACTTTTTAGCCACGCTTCTCACGCCACTTCCTACCGCGCGTAGTAAAACTATGGAATCAGCTACCAACGATGGCGTTCCCGAACAGATACGACCTGGTGATCTTCAAGAAAAAGAGCTTTTTCCTCCCTTAAGAGCCAGCAACGCATCTATGATGCTCCGTTGTCACAGATGTCCATGGGCGGCGGTAATCACTTACCATCAGGTGAACCGTCTGCTCGTTTGTCTACCATAATGTAAAAAAAAACTTGTAGCCGTGATTGTGTTGTAAGGATATAAGTACGATTTCGATCGGATTCCAAAGCAGCGAATTTGTATACAACAAGGAATCATACGATTTTGAAGTACCTAAAAATATCTTAAGTTAATAGTTTAATTTGCTTTTGGCAACAAATATTCTGTTGACAGTCGACACTCTTTTGATAGTTTTTAAAAAGTCAATAATTTCTCGTGATTGTCTAAGGTAATGGCGTAGTAAATAGAATTCAGTAGTTGCACAGAATTGGACAGAACGTTTCGATGTGCGCCGCGCTCCAATGGTTTACAAAAACTGACAAAAATAGAAAACTAAGGCTGCGAATAAAATGCGTCGAACATTTTGTTCGCGCGCGATCAGGGTTAACCATGAAAGTTTTAAAAAAAATTGATTAGCTTCTATTAAGTAGAAAAACGTTTATATTATTACGCGTTCGTTTTTAAGATGTTAATGTAAAACAAAGAACCTTGAATTTTTCAAATATTTATTCGTACAAGTTAAGTAATTTCACTACTACTTTTTCCTTAGTATGAAATTAAAAAATAGTTCAGCGTCTTTTGTTAGATGGAGCTTGTAAAAAGGGTATGCCGCGTGTAAACAGCAATCAAGTAGGTGGTTCGGCGTTTTTTCGATAGATGTCACTATGCATTTTTACATTGCGCTAGTAAAGCGTGTTTCCGTAACACTGACTAAGTAGTAAGTTTTTTAGCAAATAAATGATTTCTGATCTTTTATTTAATCGTCTTCCTGACTGATCCTCGAAGGTGGCCGTTCTACATGGTCGTTTTCCTCGCTAGCACTGGCTAGCCGACTGATGGCTCTATCTCAGTATATAAATAAATAAATAATAAATATTTCACAACATCACATACATTGATCTGACTCCGAGATAGGTAGCTCAAGCACCTACCTGTGTTACGGATATCAGAATCAACAGCGGGATTACAAATATATATGTTATAGGCAATGTGTATAATGCAGGCATACCTAGGAAATGTATAGAATACCGGGGTCGTCCAGGCAATTTGTGAAATGATATTGAATGTTCAAACTATTTCACACTTTACCTAAAAAATGTATGGAATACCTAGGGATTGTATAGAATGCCGGTTGACGCATAGGTAATGTATGTAATCGATTTTCCTTCTCTATGATTAAGTTAGACAGGTACTGATCTTTGAGAGCTATCCTAAATTCAACTTCCACCAGCAGACAGCGCTGATGATAAGACATTGTGTTCTATTGGTTGATATGCCTAAGTATCTACGTGTTTTTTGCGTAGACAGCGTTTCTCACATAGCAGTTTCCTTCGAATAAAAATTTTACAACGTACAGTCAAGTGCACTTAGAGCTTGTACATTTTGACGTTTCCACCTCCCGTACCGTACCAAAAAAAATTGCTGCAGAAAGTCACTGTTGCCGACGGCCACAACCATCTATGTTTTGTATTTCCTTTACTTCTACATATAAAACAGTTGTGATTATATGTTGTGATGAAAATAAGTGGTTTTATTTAATTGGTGGGCTTTAGAAACCTTAAGCGTAGCTAACATTTGGTGTCAGTGTGCGTGAAAAAAATATTATGATTACTCGTGCCCAAAAGAGAAAACAGTGCCTAGCGTCCCGAGTGTCCACAGCTGCTCCTCAACAATATCGTCAAGAGCTTTGTCCGCAACATTGCGGGCACAGAGGCTCGCGGTGAAGGTGGAGGCGCAGTACATAAAGAAAATTAAAGATACCGATTGCGCGGAGGCGGTGTATCGCGCTCAGCTCGCGGCTATCAAGGCCGAGGCGAGGCGGTCGCCGCTCGAGCCGCGGCAGCACTCGGTCTGGACACGCCAGAGCAAGCGAGTGGCTTGTTGCCACTACTCCATAGGGAGCTAACGATTTTTCCATGCAGGAGTGCTACGTACTAACACAACGAACAAGTTGCGACTTGTTTACGGGGTAGTCCGCGCATTCGCCTCCTTCCCGTGGTCGTTCATTCATTTAACACATTGCCTGAAGCGCTTCGGGCATTTTATACAATAACTAGGCAATTCATGAAATTAATCGTATTATACACATTGCCTATAACGTATACATATAATACGTTTTTCTTGTAAATATATACTTGTAATGCATAGAAAACACCCAGACCAATACAAACAGACATGTTTATGCACACAAATGTGTTTACTGTGCGAGGATCGAATTCGCAACCTTTGGACCAAAAGCAGCGTTCACTACCACTGTTCCAAACGGGTCATCATATTTATGTTACTTTATGGCTCTGACCTACCAAATAATACTAACTGATTGTATATTACAGTGCAGCTAAAAATCTTAACGCAAATAGACTTCAAAGACAGTTTCATTAGTTAATTGATTTTAATTTAACTAAGATCAGGACTGAAGACAACACGAACATCCCACTTTGACCTAAAGTCAACTATCCCATTGTTGTAAAGTTTAGCTTTGGTTTTATCTTTGGTTTGATTACTGTTCTTTTGTAGCGTGGTACCGTACTGATTCCGACTTCGATAACAGGCCACGTCGGATGAATCAGGAGAGGGCAAACTATTCAGAATAGATCCTCTTCCAAGTAAATTGGGGTCCCGTACTGCTAATATTTTTGAGCTGAACACTTTTCTGGTACTGAACAGTTTAAGTAAGCAAATTATGTTTATAAGATCAGGCACAAATACTGCAGGAATGCGATCACACGCAACAGCGTGCGCGTGCGATTTCATTTCTCTCTCGCTCTAGTACCTAAATGACAGGTCTCAGTATTAGAAAAGGAAAGAAAGCACACACAGAAAAGTAGAAGCACAGGAAAGTACGGAAAGTACTTTTATTTTAACAGCCAGTACACAAAAATACCACTACCACCTTATTATAAATAAATAAATAAATATTTCACAACATCACATACATTGATCTGACTCCGAGATAGATAGCTCAAGCACCTGTGTTACGGATATCAGAATCAACAGTGGGATTACAAATATATACATATAAATATACTTTTCTTTTGTAAATACATACTTATAATACATAGGAAATTATAAATCCCGATCTTAAATTATTACCGTACTAAAGCTTCTGTCATCCTATTCCAACACTCAATGTTAAAAGGGGCAGGCACGAGTTTTGTTCCGGGACTATCCTTAGTTCTCGATTTGTAATAAGGAGGGTAAGGTTGAACTATGATGATGATGTGTACCTCAACCCTTAGGCAATTTTGTGCCAATTGTTATCCAAATAGTTAAATTCTTAAACAATTTGCTGTCTAAGGTTAAATTATAGAATTTTTGATTTGAAGATAATATGAGCTCAATTAAACATTAACACATATGTGTATCTTTTTTATGCTTTGTAACTCGCTACTCATGTATTTTAATTATGAAGAAAATAGCATCCTATTGCTAACCATAATATGTACTTAATCCTGTCTTACTTCAATACGTTACTTTGACTTGAACATTTTATGATTAACTAAAGGGTTTTTTAACTTTCTCGTTGCATTATACATACAAATTAACGCTTTTAGTCCCGTTGACTGAGATATCTTTGGTGAGGCTTCCTCATTTCTGATTCGACGCCGCGAATGCCGGAGATAACTGGGAGGGTTTAATGATACGGAACTCCTCAGGGTGCGAGACTAACTCTTGATGATTGTGTAAAAAACCTTGCCGGACGTCACGTTCACTTGAGTGATGGAATCGTAGCGGCAACGGTTTGGGTTAATGTCTCTCTATTATCATGCGTTGTCCTGACTTATTTTTAGAGATAGGACCAAAAGACGACTTTATTTTTTCGGTAAAATAATCGTTATTTTTTATTCTATTCTAGGATATAAGACCTTTTATAATCTCAAACAGTTTCTGGGTAGGAAACCCTTTAGGTTAGTTTATACATCGTTATTTTTTAGCGTTTACATTCCAAAAACCTCAAATAGGTATCGTGAATTAAGTCCATTTAGCATGTTAGATCAACAAAATAAGGGAAAAATAAACAGCTATTCCATAAATTATTGCCGGGCGAATATGCTATATTGTATGGAACAGCAGATATTTTTCGCTTATTTTGTTGATCTAACATGCTAAATGGACTTCATTTCAGTATAGGTACCCATCATGTGGTTTTCGGGATGTAAACGATAAAAAATAACGGTGTATTGTGGTCGATTGCGTAACTCGTGTGCCAATATTACGGGTTTTTTTTGACAATACCATATATTTGTATGCCATTTTGTATTGGCTAAAATGAATATTGTTATTATGTCATTGATTTAATTTTGATTTCGATTACTTTTACTTTTATTTTATTTAAATCTTGTCATTTAATTTTGTGAAAACCTGTAATATAAATTTATAATATTATGTTGGTCTGACCCCGGTACCTAATGTCTTAACATTTTTAGTAAATGTCACCTGACTCCTGCGATACAAGCATCCATGCTTAGTGCAGAAGTCGCCAAATTGTAAGACCCTGTAGCATGTTGTTGCCAATAAAGAATTTATTTATTAATTATTATTTATTATTTATTATTATTTATCATGAAAGTTATAAACAAAATCATATCAGCATGTTGCGTCCAAAGCTGTCGCTTTGGAGCCCGGGGTATGCTGGAATAAACATTTTTGAATTGAAAAGCATGTTCCTAAGAGTACCTTGTCATATAGGCACAGACGGGGTCAGGTCGAGTTACTCCCCCGCAGTGCAAAAATAGCACTTCTGTGTCAAACATAAATAATAACGGTCCAAAGTTCAATAAGGGTAAATCCACGTAACGCCGTGTCCAGGTGACACGTCGTTCCGCGTGAGAAAGTAGAAGTGAAGTAGCTTGCTACTAATATGACAAGGTACTAAAGCGTAAACATGTATTTAGAGTCTACCGTACTTTGATTACAAACATTATTTTCACTTTCAAACCAGCCGTCAGTAATAAATGATCGAACATTCTCATTACAAGCAAACTTACACCCATTAAAGATACACCATGACTTTCAACAAAGCCCGTGTTGTGATTGATATGCAATCTATCACCATTTTCTTTCACTGAGCATGAACATCAATTAGAAACTAAATAACGAGGCCATAGAGTAGTCTGTTTACATTCTGTGCACGGAAAACGCAGCAGGCTATCGTGGCTTAAGTATTTTATCATGGCATTCACACGTCTAACCAGCCATACCTAGCGATGCGCGGTGGTAACTCAGTAGATTGGAACGCGCCTTCGTTCGATTCGATTGGAACGTTGCGGGTTCGATCCCCGCACAGTACAATGTATGTTTTATTCGCCAGGGTGTTTCTCACAGAAGACCGGAGTGAAGCAGCGCCTGCGCTGTGTTTCGCCGTGTGAGTGAGGTTACCGGAGGGCCAATGGGGGGAATGGGAAATGGTTGGCAGCGCACTTGTGACTCCACTGGTGTTGCGGGTGTCCATGGGCGGCGGAATTGCTTACCATCAGGTGATCCGTCTGCTGCTCGTCTGCCACCTCTCATATATAAAAAAAAAACTTCCAGATATTTCTAATTTACTGTGAAATAATAACATTGTTTTGTCACCTCGTCGTATCAATTAAATTTTACATCATGTAATAGTCCTTCAGTAAAATATTACATTAACGAATATTTAGGAGATACTGTTTATCATTTGTAGTCTGTTATATAAAAGTTAAATGTTGATTAGTAAGTTTGGTTCATTGTCGATAATAAAGAAGAACGACCCATTTACAAAAGAAAAGTATTGAAATGTATATATTTGTAATTCGGCTGTTGGTTCTGTTATCCGTAACACAGGGTCATGAGCTACCTACTCGTATCACTGATTCAGGTCTATGTATGTGATGTTGTGAAATATTTATTATGGGAAAATGTCAAAAACTCTGTTGTTTATGATATTTTGTAAAGGAATATCATTATTTCCAATTTCCGCCACCTGCCAAATAACTGCAGGGCGACTATATATAAGAATTATGCTCTTAAAAGTGAACCACGTAATTTTAGATTCGCCTATCTTGAGTGTTGCTGAACATGAAAAAGTTTGAATTAATAAGAAAACATACTAAGGTTTGTTTACATAATGACGTGGTCTGTTCTTATTTATATTTGAGTCTTTGGTATCTATTATGTTCAAAAGAAAGAAATATCCTACAGCCAGATCACGGTTATTTAGGACGTGCCAATCATCATCATCGTCAGCCCATTTATGTCCCCACTGCTGGGGCACGGGCCTCCCTCAGTCACATGAGGGGTAATTGCCATACTCACCACGCTTGGCAGACGGGTTGGCGAGGGTTTTGATATAAATGCAGAGTTTTCCTTCTCTGGGCGCTGGTGATCATGCCAGCAGCTTTACCTTAGTCGCCCTTTACGACACCTCGGTAAGAGTGAGGGTGGCCTATTCTACTCTGCCGGGGACCAAACGGCCTTATACTCGGAACTAATGCTGTTTTGACATTTTCCCACAGAAAAAACGTTTTACAGCGCCCCCCTGTCAATGTCACTGATGTGCCTTCTGATCGTGGTTGCAATGTTCTCTTACGGATTATGTCTGTTCATAATCATGCTTCTCTCCATAAAATAACTATCGATGATTTCAAACACGTTCTCGAAATTGTGATTCAAATGCTGTTATTAAGCAATCATTATGAATATCATCGTGGATTGCATCAAACCTTACTTTCATACGTTACTCGTACGTTTTATGAAGGCCTACGGGAAAGAAGATTCGATATTTGGTACTGAGAACCACACGATGAGTTATTTAATATCTCTCCGATTTCTTCAACCAATTCTCACCTTAATGGCAAGCAAATTTGGTTCAATATTAATTTTAAATTTTAATATGCTTGTATCCCAACATGTAGTGAGCCTGTGCGTCATATCAGAAAGTAAAGTATTATTGCATTACCACGAACGAAGCTCAATCATGCGCAATTAAAATAATGCTTTTCATTTCATTGTTATCACGAGCTGGTTTCACGAATATTCTATCCAAAGCTCAACTCTCTAAGTAACGTAATAATACCAACTGTTATTTTACGTCTATGAGCCGTTACCGTGTAAACGGGGTCAGAGTTAGGGCAAAAACTCAAGTTCACACGATGTGTTTACTTTAGTCGAATCTCGGGTTCGCGATCTCGTCTAGTCTCAAAATTCGTGACATAACTCAGATGAAGATAAGTAACCAGCGGTAAATAGAAGATCAACTGTCGTGTTATGTTATTCTTGCTCGGTTTTTTTAAATAGCTTCGTTGGTTTGATTTGGATGTCAAAAACATCTACTTTTTTAAGTTAAGATAAGATAAAAAACAATTTATTGACCACAACACATTATGCATAGGTACCTACAACAAAGGAGAGAAAACGAGGTACAGAGACAAAAAGTTGCTGCCAACAAGGCTCAGCCTCAGCATATGCCACAAACAGCTGTTGCAGCGCTGGTTTTCAGGCTGGACCTTGGGTGACGCCTTTGGATTGGAAAAATTAATAGTACAGATATATATAAAAAGATATTATAGGTATAAACAAAAACGAATTAAACAAAATTAAAATTTATATATACAAAACAAAGATATAAGATTTTTGTAAGTTTTTTTTTTAATTGTAGATAGGTAAGCGTTTGACCATATTTCACCTGATGGTAAGTGATAATATGGTCTAAGATGTAGCACGATTACTTAGAAGACTTCACCCGCGCTTTGAAAACCCCCAAATTGTAGCCTCTAGGGAACACCTCCTCAGGCAGCTGATTCCACTGTTTAAAAACAGCTGATTGAAAACGATTTTTTTATTTATTTGTGAGATACGACTTAGTAACCCTCACGAGAGCTGAATAAGCTCTAAGGCCGGCAACGCAACTCTGATGCCTCGGGTGTTTTCCCGCCGGACTAGTGTCCACACGAGGTTTGTCACGCTAAATGTGACTACGAGTAATTTCTAGTCTACTCGTCGCCACACCGCTTTATGCTTTGCCGAAATTTATCGATTTAGCGTCGTGAGGTGTTGCAGATCTCAATGGACTGCGTTGATTTCTTACTTTTAGGTATGCCGTCAACTTGTGTGACCAAAAATTGAGTTGAAGCATTGTTGGTCTAGTGGTTTCAGTATCGGGCCGTGATCTCGGGGTACTGGGTTCGATTCCCGGGTCGAGTAAAGGTATGTTTAGAATTTTTCGAACATAGCTCGGGTTCGTGATCACCAATCCGCAGTTAGGCAAGCGAGGTGATTAAGCCTAATCTCACCATAGGAGCGACGACTTGATTTCTATGATGGAGGTCTTTGCCCTGCAGTGGGACAGTATACCTATAGGCTGATACTATACTATACTGGTCTATACTATATATAAGAAACACGTCCCATTTCTCACTCTAAACCATAAAGTGAGTAATGGGACTACAAGTCCATTAGAAAGCGGACAAGTCAAAGAATCATTACTCGTATTTACACATTTTCGAGAACATTAACTAGAGCTTAAAATCCTCATTAAACTTTATAGATAATTTCTGCAGCTGAACCGTTTCTTTTCCTTTTTATTCTAGCTTCAAAAAAAGACAAAAATCACCAGTTAGTGATTAGTGTGTCTAATCGTTCTCCAATTAAAACCCTAGTAAAAAAGTGTAATAATTTATTTCCCGTGGAATAGTGCAATCTCAGTTAATGCAATTAGCGCCGTCAACAAAGCCGTGTAAAATGTCCCGGAGCGCCTTTGAGACGTCATCTGCATTTTTAATTAAATTGCAATGAGCCGACGCTAACAAGAGAGTAACAAGTCTTGATACATCACTAAAAGTAAGAACCTTCAAGAGAGGAGCGTACTCCTTTACGGCAACACATTAGCGATCTCTCTGATGTCGTGGATGTTTATGGGCGGCGAAGATTACTTTCCATCAGGTGACTCGCTTGCTCGTTTGTCGTCTCTAACATAAAAAAAGGAAAACTCGCGATCTAAACTGATATAATAAAATGACTAGATAGATAATCATTATTAACAAAAATTTACAGGATATGATATAATTCTTAATGGTATTGTCTTATTTTCATAAATAGTGCGTATTCCTAAACTGAGACTGTTAAATTTTAATTTCACCTCAATGGGCTTTCTTATTTATCAGTATAATTACACGGGAAGAACCCAATACAAAATTATGCAAAACAAAAACTTAACAGCTATGATATTTATAATATGTATTTGTAATATGCGCAATTTTATTACAACTTTTTTCAATCATCTCCCCAGCAATTTATTCCCAGTTGCGTCCAAATCGATGGCTTCGGAGGCCAGAATGAATTAATATAAATATTTCATAACAGAGTTGCATCTAAGAGGAAACTCCACTTTATTTAAAAGTGACTCCTATAACTTTAAAAGAATACGGCGTTAGTTCCCATCTGTTTGTGAAATAATCCCATATTGGAGTTCCAGTATCAAAACTGTTGATTCCACGTTACGCACGCGATTTGCGTTCGTTGGCCGCGACCAACATCACAGGTTCAGGGTTGTCGGTCTGGACATTACGTAACAATATCATTCAAGCGCGAGCTAAATCTTCGATGTGATTTACTTAGTTACTATCACGCTTTTTATGATATAGGGGGCAGACGAGCAGACGTATCACTTGATGGTAAGCGATCACCGCCGCCCATGGACACCTGCCACGTCATAGGAGTCACAGGTGCGCTGCCGACCTTTTTAAAAGGGAGTACACTCTTTTCTTGAAGGTTTATAGTTGCTTCAAAATTGTCATAAATATCACAAAGTATTTAAACTGGTGATTCGTCATAGTCTTAAGTAAGTATATCATTTATAAACCACAAGATAACACATTCATTCACATTGTCAAGGCCTTATTCCAGCTGTAAATTTTCAGCGTCGTACATCACGCGAAAACTCGAAATTACAGCCACATCATCTAGATGGATTTATTCCATCACAGTGCGTATCTCACACCACTTCTTACCGCGCGTAGGAAAACTGTAAAATTAGCTACCAACGATTTTGTTTCCGAACAGATACGATCTGGTGATCTTCAAAAAAAGAGCTTATTGCTCCATTAAGATCCGGCAACGCATATGTGATGCCTCATGTGTTGCAGATGTTCATGGGTGGCGTCAATTACAATCAGATGAGTTGTCTGCTCATTTGTCCGCCATAGTGTAAAAAAAACGGACAAAGACACAAATGGGGAGAACATATATAGAAGTTTATGGGTGCACGAAATTCACCGCGTCCGCGACCAACCTCAAGAGTTCAGGGTTATTGGTCTTGATATTACGTAACAATCATGTCGCGCTTTGGTAACAGCTAAATCTCCGAAGTGATTTGCATGCTTCTCTTTTTTTTATACTACTCGCAAATACTGGCGGCATTGAAATTTTCCTTAATAATTGTGATGAATGATAAAATGAAAGTTGTAGCTTGAGCGGTTTCTATCTACTTTGTGCCTGCCAGCCTTTTCATGTCAACCAACACACCTGAGGTCTTCCTCTTGAGTGTTTTTTTACCCCATGATCTCCACTCTACCACTGCCTTAATTGCAGCACGTGCCGTGTTTTCGGGCGACATGACCAGCCCCACAAAAATGGCATAAACTGTAGGAAGCCTACACCCTAGAGGTTGAGAATGGCTACAGAAGAAGCAGATCTTCTTCATCTTAGCGTGTAATTCCCGGTTGCGTCCAAAAGCTATCGCTTTGGAGCCCAGGGTACGCTTAAGACCATTAATCAGGATTGGGGGGTGGGGAGGGGGGTCTGGTAATTACAATGAAGCGACTGCCGTCTGAACTTCGCAACCCTTTAACAGGGGCAACCAGACCAACTGAATCATGGTTACACGTTTCAGAAACTTTTTCCGAAACGTGCAGATTTTCTCACGATGTTTTCCCTCACCGCCGAGCAGATGGTAATGGTAGGAATACGCACATAGGTTTGAAAAAACCATTGGTGTATGCTCGGATTCGAACCTCGACCACCTGCGTGGAAGGACTCGTTCGTATCCATTGAGCTACCATCGCTCTAGAGAAGAAGGTATTTACAGTTAAATTCTTCAAAGTGGTGATAAACTCGAGCCACTCACAGCATTCGGTGTTAATTTCATTCATAATGCATATAAGATAAAATATTTATTACGTGCAGTATAATACAATAGTTGCTCCAAATTTAATCACACGTATAGTGCAATTAACCGCTGATTCTTCATAGTGCTCTCGCAATCAGCGTTCGTTGGCCGCGGCTTATGACCAGTCGCACAAGTTCAGGGTTGTCGGACGAACGGATAAGAAAAGATTTTCTCACGCCAGCACGAGCGATATACACATCACACTTTTCTTTGTGGAAACAATTTTTGCTATTATTATTATAATACTAGCTTTTGCCCGACGGAGTTAGCCCGCGTAGTATTCGTTTTTGTTTATCCTACAGGAAAGGGATAAAAAGTATTCTTTGTCCTTCTTTGGTAGGTACTAAGCTGCCTCTCCACCAATTTTCTGCCAAATCGGTTGAGCTGTTTTTGAGTTATAAATAGTGTAACTAACACGACTTTCTTCTAGCCCTCTGCGTTGCCTGTGTAGTATTTGTTTTTTTCATCCCACAGGAACCTGTCATTTTTCGGGATGAAAAGTATCCTTTGGTCCTTCCCCTGGTTTTAGGCTACCCCTCGACCAATTATCACCCAAACTGGTTTAGCCGTTCTGTAGTCATGAATAGTTTAACTAACACGATTTTCTTTTATAGATATAGATATAGATAATGGACTATTCACTTAGACCTTAGACCAAACCCGAATGATCCTGATTCAGATTATTCCTGCACCTAGCTATGCTTTCGGGGACACTACGCATTACGCAACAACTGTAATATAAATATTTCGATAGTACCTAATATTTTTTACATACAAATGAAGAATTGGTGATCGGCAGACCTTGTATGCCGTGTGGTCCCCGGCATAGGCCACCCTCACTCTTACCGAGGTGTCGTAAAAGGCGACTAAGGTAAAGCTGCTGGCATGATCATCAGCACCCATAGAAGGAAAACTCTGCATTTATATCAAAACCCTCGCCAACCCGTCTGCCAAGCGTGGTGAGTATGGCAATTACACCTCATGTGATTGGGGGAGGCCCGTGCCCCAGCAGTGGGGACTTAAATGGGCTGACGATGATGATGAGACCTTGTATGAGATCCATGTTTAAAATAATGAAATTAAATAAAAGACGAATGGCCGATGACAGACAAAATAGATGTACTGTGGCTAGCGTTGTTGTCAGTAAGAGGTGACTAAACTCGCCTTCGGAGTACGTGAGCGTACCCACTACTGGGAAGTACTGGATGTCCTGGTAGGTTGTACACCAAAGAAAGACTTATCGTCGCGGAAGTGGGGTTTCCGACCGCGATTGCGCTGAGATGGACCCAGGGATTTTGGTTAGGGTTAGAGTCCCACACACCACCTTGTAGTAAAATGATATCAATGTTCCAAAATCTATCTCTGCCTTACATTACAGTCAGCCTGCTATTTTATATAACATCTACACGGAGATCAGTGATGTGGGCGCTACCAAGACGTGCTATATCTTATGCGTTTATTTATTTATCAATAAACGATACACTTATCGCAGCACACTCGATTTGCGTTCGTTGGCCGTGACCGACCTAACAGGTTCGAAGCTCTTCCTTACCTGGACGCCAAGGATTTTTCTTCTTCCCAAGACAAAATATATTGACACATGAGGTCGACTGTAACTGACATTTATATCGAAGAGTTTGTTGACCAACGCGCTAGGCAGCATATCGTATCGTGTCTCTCCCTCACATGTTCCGTATAGTTTATGTCTGTATTACGCCCAACCTATGTGTGTGGAGCCTGTTTAGTATGCATGATTTCCCAGTTTGAAAAAGGACCTAAGTTCAGCCACTCAGGGAAACCCTAGCATTTCACTTAGTGCCTTTTTCCTTAGTATGGAAAAAATGTTCAGCGATTTTTGTTCGGTGGAGCTTGTAAAAAGCAGGTGTAGCTTTAAAAAGCAACCAAGCAGATAAGCAGATGGTTCAGTGTTGTTTCGGTAGATGTCACTATGCATTTTTACATCGCGCTAGTAAAGCGTGTTTCCGAAACAATGATCTTAAGCCGCCTGCCCACATTAGCAATTTTAGAAATATATTGGAAAAAAACTAAAGATCTAGAAGGTATTGGGAATTTTATTGGTATTCTTCTAGATGGCGCTAACACTGACTAGCCAACTGATGGCTCTATCTCGGTATATTAAGTTACTCTATGAACCCTAGCAACCGTAGGTTAGCAGCGTTGTTGTGACTCCACTGATATTGAGGATGCCTATTTGCGGCGGTAATCTCTTATCATCAGTTTATCCGTTTGCTCGTCTGCCACCTGTCACCTAAATTACATCCATGTGAAAAAGGCCCAGCCGCTAGAGATATCCTCTAGATAACCTTACTTCAGAAAACTGTCCATATTCCGTCAAAGATGTGATATACGCTACGTCGCCATGGATGCGACTGATATCCACCAATCTTGTTCATTAGATATCACATATTCGCAGCATAGCTGCATAGCACGTCTTTGGTGTAACGTCACCCTTATACATCTCAGCTTACGTCTGTGACAAGTCACCCCGGTGAAACAGGCCCCAGCCAGTGTTACATCTCGGCGCAAGCGCGCTCACTTCCGACATGGCCCGATTTATTCACGGGGGACATGCGCGTGCGATCCATCAGGTTTTTCCTTTAATTAATGGTTGAGATGGGACGCTTTTCAAGGCGTAGCTTGTAAATGAAGTGAGGAAGTCAAATCAGTTAGGACGAGTACATGTTGGGGATGTTGTTAATGAAGTAGTGAAGTTGGAACGGTAGTTGAGTGTTTGTCGAAGGCTTGATTGTCGAAGTGTTTGTACGAAGCAGTAAAGTTTTTGAATGGCGATAAAACTGGTGAATCGATCAACCTGATAGAGGGGGAATCTCTGGCCCGATTGTTAATCCGTAATGGAGAATGTTACTAGGTATATAAAATCGCTAGGTTTATAAACTATTGTCCCAGTAGAGCTTGTATCTATGTAAATACACTAGTTTTTGTTTCATCATATTTTTTCCGTGGGAGAGCCATGCTTCGGCATGAATGGGCCGGCTCGACCGGAGTGATACCACCGCCTCACAGAAAACCGGCGTGAAGTAGCACTGTGCCTTAATTCGCTGCGTGAGTCCTCACTAAAGGTAGCAGACTTGTGACTCCACTGGTGTCGCGGATGTCCATAGGCGGTGGCAATCGCTTACCATCAGGTGATCCGTCTGCTCTTCTGCCACATATGACAAAAAATGGACCTAATTTACAGGCATTTCAAGTTACACAGACGCTCGTGGAGAGTGTGACGTCATGTTATAACGCACAATACTCAGAGGTACGAGCAGCACGTTACAGGAGCGCGCGAGTGGACTTAGCTAGTCTTGCAATATTGGTACTGTGACGACGATACGATGTCACAGTATAACGCATTAGTTTTCTTTTAAATTTAATATCTTGGAAACTATACGACGTATCAATATATTTTTTGTTTTCAACGGAGTTTACGGAAAAACAATTTGTAATCATTCTCCACGGCGTTAAATATACCTTATTTTTAGGCAAACGCGTATCATCCTAGACCTCATCGTCGCTTTCCATCAAGTACGATTGTGGTCAACCGATATCCTATTGACGAAAAAAAAAATGGAATTATCTGTGTGCCGTGGCTACTAACATATCGATATATGCTTGAGAGACTCGCCTCTTCTTTTGTTTTGATGTATCATGACGGGTTTTCCCTAGATTCAGAAAAATCTCTATTTTGTTAAAGTTGGTCGATGTATTAACAATCCTAAATATAGTGCTATTTCGACAGGCAAGAGTTAAATTCTCAGTAGTTGAGAATCACGAAAACATTGGAAGAGCCTGCACCACCCCGTTATCAAATACATTTTTTATGTGGCAGACGACCAGAAGGATTGCCTGTTGGTAAGCAATAGCCGCCTCCCATAGACACCCGCGACACCAGTGGAGTCACAAGTGCGCTGCAACCTTTAAACCCCCCTTGCCCCCGATTTGGGCCACCGGTACCCTCACTTACGCCTTTTCTGTGAGGGCGTGGTATCACTTCGGTCGAGCCGGCCCATTCATGCGGAAGCGTTGCTCTACCACGGTCTCCCACAAATAATTAGTAAGCCAGGAGTTGAGAATGCAATTGTACCTACAGTTTTCAGGTCTATCTCTGTATTTGTGCGTGTGAATATTCTAGTTAATTAACTATAACTTATGTACCCGTTGACATTTAATTATTACGGTACTTACATACGTGTCTGTTGCTAAGGAAAGTAGGATAAAATGGCGATAAATTTAGTAGTACCTACCTAAATAGCGCTTTTCTTCCGCCATTGTAAAGTGCACGGCCAAGGAATGGGAAGCCATTCTCGTTTCTGATTTCCCGAATGAGGACCTCAAAAAAGCTAAAAGGCTTTTAAACTAGAGAGAACAGGCTATTACTGGGTTAAATCACCCCATCATATTCTTTTCCTCAGGTTTAAGGTACAGTGTGAAGTCAAGAGCCAGCACATCAACATTAAAAAATGTAGCTGTTAGTTGTTGACCCAATTTGTGACCCCTTCGATATTAGTTTATAATTTAAACCAGGGTATTTCACTTAGTAATTTTTTCCTTAGTATGGGAAAAATAGTTCAACGGTTTTCGTTAGATGGGGCTTGTAAAAAGCTGATGTAGCTTTAAAAAGCAATCAAGCAGATGGTTCGGCGTTGTTCCGGTAGATGTCGCTATGCATTGTTACATCGCGCTAGTAAAGCGTGTTTTACGAAATAATGACCTCAAGTCGCCTGCCCACATTATGAATTTTAAAACAGTACAAGAAATTATCCAGAGGCGAAGTAGGTATTGAGAATTTTATTTTCTAGCAATTAAAATGATTTCTGATATTTATTTCAATCGTCTCCCTGACTGATTCTCGAAGGTGGCCGTTCTACATAGCCGTTGAGTTTTGGTCGGTTTCCTCTAGATGGCGCTAGCACTGGCTAGGCGACTGATGCCTCTATCGCAGTATATATAAGTTACTCTATGATTTAAACGAATCACTCTATTATATTAATTAAAAGGCCTTTTCCGTCGAATGCTGTAATACAAAATAACATCTATTTCCTACTTTATCATTGCAATATTGACAAGGTAGCTATAGTGTGAGAACGGAAACTACTATGATTCCCTGTATTATTCGTTTCGCCCTCTATACAATTTCTATCCAGTTACTGCCAGTAATTCTAAGTTCAGCAATAAAAGAAGTCAGTAAAGTCGGCATTAGTAAAAGTGACATTACCATTAAAGTTTCAAGTCGTCATTAAACTTCAAAGACGGTTTCTGCGACTGAGTGTAAATGCTTATTGGACCACCACGACAAACAGGCCATATTTGTGCATGAATTCAATACCTTCATCATGAAAGTAAAGATAAGCTGTCTATTATGCCTGACCTAAATACCTGTGGTATTTATAGACATTCCCTGCAGACCAGCTTTCAATAGAATAGCGGTCAGGTTATTTAATATCGTGCTAGGATTGTTTCTCCGTTGTAGTAACTTATAGGAGGTTTCTATTTGCATTGGTAAGATAAATACTTAACTTTATGGTACATTTTATGGGGATGTTAGGTTGTATGAGATGTTGGATGAATTTATAATCTAAAATCTGGACAAGTGCGGCTATGTCGTATAGGTTGATTTTACTTATAGACTTTAATTTGTACTTCTACTTTGTTACCGATGTTTACTAATCGGCTAGATTCCTTAGCACTGCGTAGAGATGTAGCCTCCCTATGTATACTCTACCGCCTATACTATGGAGAATGCTTTGAGGAATTGTTCGGACTGATCCCTGACGTTTCATTTCGCCATATTTCCATCGACATCATCTCGATGCGTGGCAGTCTTCAACTGTGCGTTTCTCAAGAAACTTTCTGCTTCGTACGACAAAACTATGAAATGAACTATCACCTGAGGTTTTACCGGACAGATAAGACCTGGAAACCTTCAAGAAAAGAGCGTATTCCTTATTAAAAGCTCGGCGCACTTGTGACTCCTCTGGTGTTGCTGGTGTTCATGGGCGGCGGTAATCGCTTACCACCAGGTGATCCGTCTGCTCGTTTGCCCCCTCATCGTCAGCCCATTTAAGTCCCCACTGCTGGGGCACGGGCCTCCCTCAATCACATGAGGGGTAATTGCCATACTCACCACGCTTGGCAGACGGGTTGGCGAGGGTTTTGATATAAATGCAGAGTTTTCCTTCTCTGGGTGCTGATAATCATGCCAGCAGCTTTACCTTAGTCGCCTTTTACGACACCTCGGTAAGAGTGAGGGTGGCCTATTCTACTCTGCCGGGACCACACGGCTAAGGCGTTTGCCCCCTATCCCATAAAAAAACCCAAAACCGCACGTCTGTCTTTGGATCACTGACTTACGTATGTGCAGAACCGCGGCACCAAAGAGTGTCCCGTGAAAAACGCTCCTGAGTGGCCATTAACATTCGAATTTGAGCTTTGTGCTCAAATTTAGTTCCGTGTTTTTCCACGGGACTTTTTTTCGTGGCGCCGACTCTACCTGCCAAATTGTAACTCAAACGGTTGAGTAGTTTCGGACAAACTTGGGTTTAACCATAGAATTTTAGTATGACAGACAACAGCCAGACACACTACTTAGGATACTGCTTTAACCTTTTGATGTTCGAAACTTAAAAAAACACAACTCAGAACTCCTTTGTGATTCATTAATCACAAAAAAAAAGTTTAAAATGTATGTTGTCTTCATTGAAGTAAATGTAAATGATAAAATTTACGCGTGAGAAGAAACATAGCTTGTGAACTAGTCGATTTTATCATTAAACTAAGACATCTTGATTCTAAATAAAAGGAAATCTTGAAGGTTAACTCGTTACGTTTAAAACGGATGGGGGATAATAAAACGCATAAGGTATAAAATGGTTTAGGACTAATTAGTACGTACTCGTAAATAGATTCTGAAGGTAGTAACTTTTGACAGTGGGAGATCCACGCTTCGGCATGAATGGGCAGGCTCGACCGAAGTGATACATTGGCCTTACAGAAAAACGGCGTGAAGCAGCATTGTGCTGTGTTTTGCTGCGTGAGTGAGGGTATTGGAGGCCCAATCCGGGGGAAAGAGGGACTTATAGGTTGGCAGCGCACTTGTGATTCCACTGGTATCGCGGGTATCCATGGGCGGCCGCAATGACGTCTGCTCGTCTACCACCAATCGCTTAAAAAAAAACTATTGCACAAGTATATTTCGCGCGCAAGCTTCCCACGCTTTCAAAACTCTAGCATTTTTGTTATAAATTATCTATGTATATATTATTGGGTACATATGTATTGTTTATTATTATTTATGTTATGTAATATTATTAATATATAAAATATGTATATTTCTGCCATTCTCAATTTCTCATTTGTTGAACTACTTTGCACTGCCTTCCCTTATTACTAATACGATATTTCTTTCCTCTACCCAAAGGTAGTCTGGAAGAAATCGCTACAAGGGATAAGACCGCCTTATTGTTGCTGTTGTTGTATCATGCTTGCATTTTATTTTTGTGCAATAAAGAATATCTATCTATCTATCTAGCATGAAGAAACAGAAGGTTCATGAAAAATTACATCCTTAATTTAAAAGGTTGAGAACTATAATTTCCTAAACATTTTAACGATCATCAGTAAGTGACAAAATTGAGCATTTGAGATATCAATTAAGTCCTCGAATTATAAAGCAACTATGTGACGTACTTAATGTTACTCACTTAAACCTTAAAAGTACGTTAAATAATCGCAATATAATACCTCTCAGTAGTCTACTAGTGATATATTTCGAGATTTTTTGTGTGTTTTTTTCCAAATCAACGTTATGAAGTTTTAAAAAAACAATGAAGCGCTCGAAAAAAATATATTTAGCTTAGTTCGTGGGGCTCGTCTCGTCGGGATCACGACCGTACCCTCAGATAAGTAGTTTAAGGTGGGAACATTAATACGTGCGTACTTGCACGTACATAGTGGTGCGACTCGATTAATTCAATTTTCACTCGAATGAACTCAAGTCGTCCTTTTTGGGTATTTGAGCTCAAGAATCGACATTTTTTTCCGATATCTCCCGAGTTGAGTGTATTCGCTACGCTAGGAGATATATAAGAGGAAGCGGAGGTCACAATAGATTAGATATGGTCCCACTGATCACTGGGCAACGAATGCTCAACAGAACTTCGAGTAATGATAAAAAATAGGGTACCTACAGACTGTGAACCGACCAATTAAAAAATGGCTGATATGAGTTGGATACCGACGAACGAACGACCCAATACTAGCAAGTATTGGGTTGGTTGGCACTCTTTCGGGGACGCCTACGTTCAGCAGTGGCATGTAGTATTGAGGGATTTATCGTGACCGTCTGTAATCACGCAAGTAAAACTTAACTAAAATCACATCACTAATCTTACCACAACTCAGCTGTAATTAGTAAGGCGAAGTAAAGGTCGGTTGAACGTCGGTATTGCGGTGAATATCCCTAGAATCCAGGATTCGCGCTGGTTACCGTACGCTCAACCGAAGCCAGCGCGAATCCGTGACGATTTGTAATTTATCGATTCCAAGTAGAAGAGTAGGAATTTTAATACGATAGTTCTCTAATTGGTTTGGCGTGGTGTCAAATAATAAGCTTACAGAAGGTCAATACAGTTTTTTTTTTTCGAAAGGTACTTGGAGTAGAACATTTGAAAGATTATACTTTTGTCTGTCAGATTTTGTACATCAACGTGAAATCGAAAGAAAGTGCTAAATCCGTTGGCAAGCTAAATTAACAAGTTTCTTTGTACTAGTGACACAATTTGAGTTATATTATCAAAATTATCTAAAGTTTGTTTTAGTTTAAGACTTAGATAGATAGATACTCTTAATTGCACAACATACAAAACTTAAATGCTTACTTTCTTAGTGAGGGCGAGAATTAATTTAAAAAACATAGTCATAGCTTAGAACTTGTGTCGGAAGTCGTTAAGTATCGTTATGACGACCCGTTTGGAACAGTGGTAGTGAACGCTGCCTTTAGTCCAAGGGTTCGGGTTCGATCCCCGCACAGTACAAACATTTGTGTGTATGAACATGTCTGTTTGTATTGGTCTGGGTGTTTGTATGTATTATAAATATGTATTTACAAAATATTATATGTATATATTTGTAATTCCGCTTTGATTCTGATATCCGTAACACAGGTGCTTGAGCTACCCATCTCGGAGTCAGTTCAATGTATGAGATGTTGTGATTCCATACACGGAGATTTTCTTTCAATCACTAATACTGCTGCTAGTACCAAGGACTGTCACAAATGACATGAATGACATGCGTTTTATCTATCTTCGATCCGTTTATGGCGTGTATGTGTGCTACTTTTTTCTTCTTTTACATTGAGTGACACATCTGTACATTTTTGTTATGTGGCTGAATAATCATTGGCACGTATAAGTTACCTTTCAAGTCTTCTCTCAACTATCTCTAGTTTTTGCTGCCAGTACGATAACTTGTATTTAGGCGTCATTTTCTTACGCCCAAAAAAAAGTTTAAATAACGAAAGGCGTGAAACATATTTTATGTAATTGCTAAATCAACTTAAATGTTGCCATTTTGAGTGTTTAAAGTCCAAACAAGGCTAACAGCAGCTGTTGTGATAGATTTTTTTTTTAAGAAATTGGTCATTATGATAGGTTAATGTTATAATGTCTAAAAGATTTTTATCTTTTAGACATTCTACTCCTCTTTAGGTATATTACGAGAATGACCTACTAATTCTCTCAAAAAATTTGAAAAAGAAACCGCTTTGTGAAAATTTATGAATTAATAATCTGTGTGTTATACAGTAAAAAAGTATTAATTTCCAATCGATATCGGCAGTGATAGCTCTTTAAAAGGTACGAAAAGAGTATAGATTCAATCATGAACTGAAAGTTTATATAAGCTGATATCATCTATACAAAGATATGATATTATGCGCCGAAAAGTTAACAAGCACCGTGACATAGTTTTTTTTGTAAAATGGTTGAATGCCAATGGTAACTTTTTCTTAAAAACAGAACGAAAAGAGATCATATTCGCGCTTTTTATGAATTTGCACTTTTTCCCTTTCATCTATTTTTGTTGTTGCGAAAATATTGAAAAAAAGGACAAATATTGCTATTGAATTTGCTCATGAAATTGAAAAGGGGAGTGTCTTTTCTGTATCTCGGATCGTTGAGTAGAAAGCACCTGAAACTTAAAGACAAGTTTCATTATAAAAATGTTTGAAATATTAAATCAGTACGATGTACTATTTGAAAGTGAAACGTCTATGTTAATAAACCGCTACCGTGTACAATACGTACTCGAATCGTAGTAACATTCCCATTCGATTCATAAATGATTATTGATTAGTTCTTCTCATTAACGCTCATGCAATTTTAATCTTTCGTGGTTGTGTAATAATGTACATGTGTTTCCGTTTGTACAACTGTATGTATTGTTTTTTACACTTCCTTTTTGTTTTAAGACTAACAGAATTTGTTTTATATTTTTGCTTATCGAGATGCCTTTTAAATCTTTTTACTATTATATGACGTGTTTTTTTTTCATTCTTCCTTTTTTTCGTATAATCCTTTGTATTAGACATTTAATGGAAATTTGATTATTTTTCCCTGGATGTGACTGTATTTATTCGACTAGGTCAATATGTCATATTTCAATAAAGAACTTATAATATCTTACAAGTATTATTTTTTTCATAGAAAAGTTCACTAATTGCATATATACCTATTTGTGGAATACTTCTTTTTTGGTTCATAAACATACGTTACTATACATTGCCCCCGCGTTTTCTAAACGAATATACGACAATAGCCAGTCGTAGGAGGATTCTTATCGAGTCACGACTTCTGCCTCTGTCCCAGACACGGGTGCCCTTAACTATAATAAGTTTAGAAAGTTTTAAGTATACTATTTCAAGAGGTTCTACTAAATATTCTATCTCAGAGTTAGGTTACTGATTTAGAAGAATGTTGCAGAGATACGGAATGAGCTGATTAAGAAGGGTACAGGGGAAGAAAGGTTTTTGATACTTTAGCATGTTGTAAAAAAAATAATTCTAAGTTAAATAAAATCTGAATTCAAGTTGTTCGATTTTATAAGACATACCCATATAATAGTATAAAAATTATATTTTTAAATACCTAATGACTTTGAAAAATGTAAATAAACATTAACAGTTTTCTCAAAAATCTTTGTGACAAAGATCTTTCTTCCCCTGTACCCTTCTACTAACTCCCGCACTCACTTTTTTAGTGAGGTGTGTTAAGTACCGATTGAGTTTCTAACTGCCGCACTCAGAGACGTCAAATTAACTTTAATGTTTACTTAAGAAAAAATATTGACACTTATTTCAATACGCATAACTTTTTTGACTTTCCAAGATTAAATTAATGTGCATTTAGCTTAATTGAAGTCTCTTAGTGCGGTAGTATGTGACTCGTTCCGCTTGCTCAGCTAATTATTTAAAGTATTTAAAAACAATTTCAAAAAGGTTAAGCCACCTAGTATATCGTTGTTGACTTCTTTCGACATTTCTTTTTTAAACTCCTACGAAGACTTTTTTTTCGTCTAACCATCACGCTTGAAAGGATTCTAAGACCAATATGCGGGTAATATGAAGTTGATGATGTAATTAGAAATGAAAAAAATCCCCTTCTCATGCAATAACTTACTAACCTTCTAGTTAATGGCAAATAGTCATACAGATACCTGATTCTCAATCGTAAATATCGCAGTCGTATATACAAGTCACGCGATCCCTTAGAAAACTAGTGACTAGTGTTAAACAGCTTTACCCACTTATTATGCTATATTTATTTGTTTTTGATTGTTTCTGAAACGTTTATAAATATGATCTCCTTCTTGTACATGTTTTTCTCTTGTTATACCCATTAGTTTAAAGTTGTTATTATGTTACCTAGTATTTTTAAGTGTTAGATAGTAGTAGTTTCTTTTTGTTTTACCTTGTCCTTTATTATATTGAGCCCTTCTAGCCCCTTTCTGCAAACTGGTTTCCCACCCGGAGACTGTCGAATAATTTTTAAGTGCGTTATTTACTTAAACTGGTTTCCACTGAAAATTAGCGTCACGGTTTTACTAAGCCGTAGACACAAGCTGAGTGGGAACCATTTTGGCCACATAACAACATTATTTATTATTTTTGACGACCCGTTTGGAACAGTGGTAGTGAACGCTGCCTCTGATGCAAAGGTTGCGGGTTCGATCCCCGCACAGTACAAACATTTGTGTGCATGAACATATCTGTTTGTATTGGTCTGGGTGTTATCTATGTATTATAAGTATGTATTTACAAAAGAAAAGTATTATATGTATATATATGTAATCCCACTGTTGATTCTGATATCCGTAACACAGGTGCTTGAGCTACCTATCTCGGAGTCAGATCAATGTATGTGACGTTGTGAAATATTTATTTATACGGTACTCAATATATTTTTTTTACTATTTATTATACAGGGTGTATCTGTGAACATTTACATCCCTTTAACCACGTGTTCTACTAACTATTATGAACAACATTTGTTCTTTCACTTTTGGAAATTCGCATGAAAAATTTTCAACTTTTTATACAATCGGTCACGTGACTTGGTCATTTTGTATGGGGAGTCGAAAAATTTTTCGATGAATTTCGTAGTCTTTGAACAAATGTTGTTCAGAATGGTTGGTAGAACACGAGATTAAAGGGATTTTAATGTTGACAGACACATAATACCCTGTATAACATACTGTGTGTTCAACTAAAATATTTTCATTCATTCATTCATTCTTATATCTTAATACAGAGTTTCTCAAACTTTTGTTTTCATATGGGTTGTATTTAACGTTCAATGTCAAATTAATAAATTACTCACCTAACCTCACCTTTTTAAAACACGCCAAAAATACTAATTGCACATCAAAATCATATTTTAATGTGCTATGAGTGTTTTTGGTATGCAAATAGGTAATTTTTAGAGGGTTTATATTCCTTTTCCAATGCCCTTGTTAATACCTGCATGATGTGATGATATATGGCAGTCGACACTTTTTTCACAATTCGTAGGTAATACTTAAACTATACTGAATGTAAAGACTCAGTGTCGTTAGTCGGTGTTACCCTAAAAGACTACCTCGACTAGAACAGTCCAAGGCGTTGATACAGGCGTTCTATCAGAAATAATAAATCTGAGTAGAGGGCATGTTAGGGCACTCACTCGGACCCTCACGGGGCACTGTAAACTAAACAAGCACCTGCACAACATGGGCCTTTCAGATACCAAAATCTGCAGGTTCTGTCGCGAGGACGAGGAAACGATTATCCACGTCCTCGGCGAGTGCATAGTTTCGGGTCCATTCTCGAGTTTATCCTTGAACTGAAGCTACATGAGGTGCTGTAATAGGTTCTGGGGCTGCCACAATAGATCATCTACTGGTCGCAGTGGCTATGAGACGCAAGGCTCACTCCATTACTTTCAAATAATAATAATAAGCCGTGTGGTCCCCGGCAGAGTAGAATACCCATCCTCACTCTTACCGAGGTGTCGTAAAAGGCGACTAAGGTAAAGCTGCTGGCATGATCATCAGCGCCCAGAGAAGGAAAACTCTGCATTTATATCAAAATCCTCGCCAACCCGTCTGCCAAGCGTGGTGAGTATGACAATTACCCCTCATGTGTTTGAGGGAGGCCCGTGCCCCAGCAGTGGGGACTTAAATGGGCTGATGATGATGATGATGAATAATAATAATGGGACCCTGAAAAAAAAACGCTGTTCTAAAATAATAATAATAAATCTCTACAATGCGGACTATTTTTCATCTTCCGCGCTCCTGGAGCTAAGCTATGGACCATCAAACGGCCAACTAAACGTTCCGCGTATCCCACTTTGATAAATCCCGCTTTAAGCCAATAGTAATAAATCTCAATTACTAATTAGTCCAGCGCGAGACGCTCGTGATGACAGCAGGCAATTTATCGAGGTGATTTCTAACTGCCGATCTGTTTCCTGAACCAATGTTGGCGAGCAAAAACTGTACTTTAATTGACAGATTGCTACTAGTCATGATATTTATTCGTAATACACGAGTGTGTCAGTGTGTTCTCGATTTTTGCTCCATCACACGACTAATCCAATAGTAAATATCTTCACTTTCTTCGTATTTTGTTATAAGTAAAGTTCAAATAAGTTTTTTCTCAAATCTCGTACCTAAATTTGACAAAATATTGTATTTTGTGTAATACGAGTATATCCTAACAGTGTATGTTAGGAATGTTAGTAGCTTACTATTTTCCGTGAAATTAGGGCGTATATTTGGCTATACATGTTGGGTGTTGACATAGCGCAAAGGATTGCAGAAAGCATGCCTCAAAAAGCAATGGGCAGGGCACATAACGAGGAGAACAGACAGCCGTTGGTACAGAAAGGGCCTCGCGTGGAGGCCACGTAAGGAAGTAACAGCCGTGGCAAGCCCCCCACAAGGTGGACCGACGATCTGGTGAAGGTTGCGGGAATCCATTGGATGCGGGCGGCACAGGACCGGTCTATGTCCATGTGTCTATGGTCTGGATATAGTTCCAGCAGTGGACATCTGTTGGCTGAATGGTTGGTTTTGACGTGTGAAAAAAAAAACATACAAAACTTTCGAAATAATTATGAAAACTGCAGTATAACATCGTTTTAGCTAACAAAAGTTTAACAAACATTTATGATTAAGACCCGTTGTATTTTGGTTTCGAGTAGTTGCATGCATCATCTCACCGATCGTTTAGACTCTAATTAAGGCATACCCTTAGAGTTAGGATGTTGCTCTGGGCATATCTGTACTATGAATACTGAATGACAATAGCCGAGGCCGACTCTACCACAACTCGACACGAGCCAATTTAGCTAGTTCGTTTTCTAAACTAATGGAACCGGGAATCAATCCCTTGCTTGGACTCAACACTTAAGCCTTTTGACACTGTGTCAATCGAGTTTGAACTTACATTGTTTTAATGCGTAGATTTGTCTTGTGTCCAAAATCGATCATACTTTTAGAAGCAATATTTTAAAGATTAAAACGTGTGTCAAGTTCTAAATTCTTCTAATAGAGTAGACCACTTATTGCCATACCATTCTAGGTTCATCTTCATCAAGCCCTTATGGAAGCGATTAGTACGAAGTAATAAGATACCTACTACGTGCAACTATTAGTTTACTTTTGTTGCGGTTCTTTGATTGGAATGTGGAAAACAATTATTAAAGATACGTTGCAAGAAAGAAAAAACACATGGGCGGTCAGAATGATTAAATCAGGTAGATACATTGTAGTATGTAATGGAGTGAGGGTGGCCTATTCTACTCTGCCGGGGACAAGAATTGGGCTCCAGCAAATAAACAGTATCCTTTTTCCCCACTGCTCAACTAGTTGAGCAGTCGGGCATAGTTTCTATTATCAAACCACTTCTTCCCCACTGTTAAACTAGATAAGCAGTTGAGCAGTCCTCCTGATTCTACAGATGCAGAGGACCAGACACAAACCACATGGCGCATTCAGTGCTATGTATACTATGGCGACTAAGGTAAAACTGCTGGCATGATCATCAGCACCCAGAGAAGGAAAACTCTGCAATTATATCAAAACCCTCGCCAACCCGTCTGCCAAGCGTGGTGAGTATGGCAATTACCCCTCATGAGATGGAGGGAGGCCCGTGCGTCAGCAGTGGGGACTTAAATGGGCTGACGATGACGATGATGATGATGTAATGGAGAATATTTACTAATTTAATTTTTTTGTAGCTCGTAAACCGAGTTGAAAATTAGGAACTACTTTTAGTTCCTTTATGTGTAGTTTATATTTGATTTCAAAATAAAGGCGTTATACTAATGAGATGTCATCGCACGCAACACTCGCGTGCTCCGGTAACGCGTCGCCCGTACTTTTTACTATTGCGCGTTATAACGTGACGTCATAATCTTCACGCGCGCCTGCTTACGGTACGGTTTGAATACGGTATTCGTCTATTTTTTATTTTTGTAATCAAAAGACCTTTGGATCATAGACATCGTGGAAAGAATTACTTGATCACATTTAAACTACCTGAGATATCAAACTTTAAAATCACATTATTTTAGGCAAATCCAATACGCTCCATACAAATGGTGACTGGCATGTGACGTCACACGCTAGTATTTTGTATGCATTTCATTTGAATTTTGTATGGCAGCTTTATAACATTTTTCGTTAATATCAATGGTTCTAATATAATAGTTGGTGCAAATTGTATGGGTTATTCAAAGGTATAATTATTTTTTAAAAACTTCATAAAAGTGTGCTTCTAAAATGGACTTGCCCATAAATCTTTGAAAGACCATAAAACCGTCTAGACGTTATATTTTTAATGAAGCAGTTTTGTAAAATCTCGAGCTTAGTAATATACCCTAATGTATGTAAGTTAATTAAAATTTGGTATTTTTCAACGAAACAAAAACTAGCATATTTTTATATGTACAAGCTCTATCGGGACAATAGTTTTAAGCGATTTTGTATACTAACATTCTCTATTGTAATTTGCGTCTCAGCAAATGTAATTCAAGTCGCTCTCAGGCCAAATTGAGTGACGATTGCGCAGGATGACTGGAGCTGGATGCGAGAAGCCAAAGGTCAATCACGATTCAAATATTTGTGAAGACCTGTGTCCAGCAATAAAGATGAAATGGTACATATGTAATAAGACAGTTTTTACTTGTTAAAAGTTGCTTATCTGTATACGATGAACCTAAGGGTATGCGTGATATTCTCTACTACATCGTAACTGAATTTTCAAAATCGAAGATTTTATTTCATTTTGGTTTAATTTATATACAAAGTCAGTTACATCAGATCGTCTTGCTTTGTTATTTTGAAATCACCGTCGAGCACTACCGCACTGTGCATGTGAGCTTGATTATGTAGCTATCAGCATTCATCGTTTGCAAGGTTCATTCAAGTCCGCCTTTAAAAAATTGGCGCACTGAAATGCAACGCATTAAAATTTTCCAAACCCAAGTCAAATTCAGGCAGATTAGGATACCCATCACCCGCTTCGTCCTCTTACATCCATGCGGGTCCTGTGGCATGCATTTCCCGCATCCCGCATGGGCGCTATCGACCAATAAAAATGCACCATAATCATGGTCTTGTGTATAAGAATACATTAGCAGAGGTAATTCTAACCGCTTGAACGCAAGCTCCAATCATGGCGTAGAATTGACGCTGTGTAATTTGGTTCATTATGTTTAATTATTGTCTTTACTCTCTCATTATTATGAATATTTCTTTGAGTTCACTGGTCCGTACCACTGGCTTAATTCAAGTAACGGGTCGTTTATAATGCATTTGAAATGTACTTTCAATGTATTATATTATTGTAAGTATTGTCTATAATTTGAATGGCCCCTTAAGAATAAGTATAAGAAAAATCACAACCTTAATAGCGCTTGATTGTGGTTATGGTACTCTGTCAAGTCTGAAACTGGCAGGTTTGATTCCCGGTCGGGACTAATTGCAAAATTAACTTTTATAAATGGTCTCACGTCTGGATGACGCTTCCTGCTCAATAGCAGGATGTCAATTCATCTGCTGTGCACATAGGGTTGCCAGATGGTCGTGATTTGGTGGAATTCTCCCTACTTCTTGTATAATCTTCCGAAGTCCAGGAAAAAATGTTCGTCAAGCGAAACGTAGAAATCCAATTTTCATTTTGATTTTTGTGACGATAGCAACATTCAATCTGGCAAACTTATATGCACAGGACACAAAAGATACCTTTTTAAGGACCTAGATGATATTTTTGTTGAATTGTATAACACTTTTATTTATTTATTAACTGACACAAGAGGATGGAAAAAGTGCTTAGATCTGACCGCGAAGTAAGAACATTAAAAATGCTTCTGCAGCTTACGAAACTTAGCCTCGATATGGTATGTCCTTAATTTACGCTCTGCGAGGTATTTGTGTGTCTTAAAAATAGTGATTATACGAAAAGAACCTCCGCAGTTCAGGCCACTTAATAGGTACTCAAAGAAAATACGACCCATGTTAGTGGCAAAAATAAACCAATTACCAACATGTAGAATGGGGGAGGACAAATCCTTAAGGTGCATTAAATTTCCCGGTGCGGCCAATAAAAACGTCCCATACTATGTTACACTGACGCTCACGCACTCTCTTGTCTCTCCTTTATCTACAGGTCCTTGTAGTGATGGGATAAGTGTCCGTATCCTTAGGCATCCGAAAAATCGGATCTGGTTAGGTAATGACTGCCGATTTTGGACGGATATTTTGAATTGAATAACTGTTACTATTTTTACTTATCCTTAACTTTTCATTATTAGTCGTCGTTATTCAACAATGTTAGAAGTCCCTAGTAAACGATAGGATACGCTCCATAAAAATCTTATTCCTTTATACTCCTTTTTTTTGGACAGTCATATAAAAATAAGAAACAATGAAAGAATTAACAGATTTGCATACTTTATCGTCTGCTGTATGCTTGTGATATTTTCTGTCGAGTTGCATTTTCTAACGGGACTTCAAAGTCTGGCCTGACTTTATGCGTTTTTCATTCAAATGATAAGAAAGTTGAAATATCCGACTCTACTGATTTATTCACTCGCGGTCAATATGTGCACCGCGGATCTTGAATAATCGAGCGCATCTCTAGTCCTTAGATCGGGTTTCAGATTGTCGTGTACTTGTCGCGGGGGGATTTGCTACGGCCGCCACTTCGGATGACTCTAACAAGCTCCCGGAAAGGAAACAAAAATAAGTGACAAGGAGAGGTTGTGACGCAAATGGCGAATTTAAGATGCGCGGGAGTACGTAGGGTTCAATATTTAGGAGTTGCACGCAATCTTTAAATAGACACACGTTAAATTTATACAAAGGAAAATCATTTATGTGCACGATACTTTAACGGTGCGATGACTGCAATGGATTAATTGGATTAACTTCCTCATTTCAATTATGTATGATTTATGTCAGTTCCAGTAACTAAAAAAGTCTATTCATTAATTATATACGAGTATGTTTATGGCGTGACAGTCTGAAATCAATACGTGCGAAGCGATTGTCTGCTATTGTAATGTATATTGTCTATCTTAGATACGTCACTTTCAGTAATCTCCTATAGATTACGGTCTGTCGGCTATATTTTCTTACAAAATTAAGCCTTACATTCCAATGTTAACATTTAATTTACGTAATATTTGAACAAACTTACGGAATGTTGTTTTAGTCACGCACCAAGAAATTTAAAATTTGCGGAACAAGACACCACGGTTGAAGCAAGTGTCGAAAAAGTATAAAGAGTAATCAAACATGACGTATACCAAACGGTCCCAAACACCACCGAACAACGACATCTAACTGTGGGACCCGAATTAGATCAGAAAGAAAATTAAATCCCATTCTGATAAAATCTGCAGCACGTAGGCAATAGACATGGGTAATTGGATGTACATGTTTGAACACGGATTGCGTGGTTAACTAGACAACGTTGCAGCGGTTGTCGTGCGTGCGACAATTCTGTTGTGACCAACACCGCCGCGTCGTTTTGTTACGTTCCATCTTTAACGATGTCTAAAGCTGCACTTCAAAACTACCGCAAGCCTCTTAACGGATACAAAACGACTTTCGATTGAACGCCTTCCAAGTTAAAGCAGCGAACAAGCGCTAAGAAGACATTTCTGTGCTAGATGCCTTTTCTGTACTAACATTTGTTGCCATTTATAGGACGCGGATCACTTCGATAAGTGTTTTTATTATGCAGCGAAACCTTTCTGCAACTCGCAGACCCTTTCAACCCACCCGCAGCATGGACATGCGGTGATAACCAACCTATTATAAGATAAACTGAATTTATCGCGTATTAAATCTACTTGTAGTTCGCGATCGGTGCGTAGTCCACGCTTATTATACCCTTAAATTACGATCGTTGTAAACGAAGATACACGTTAGTTAGGATATTATCCTTATGAGAAACTATTAGGAAACATTCCGCACAGCTAATGTCGGCATCCGTGAAATGCGCTTTATAAAGCGCAATAAACATTCGCGTCCCTTATAAAGCACTTGAAAGTGGCCGGAGAAATTCACTAGAATTGTGACGTTAAATAGAACAATGCGAAGCATTGAAAACGAGTGGGTAAAGATTTACATCTGATCGAGAGGTAGTGGTCTTTATTGTATGCGCGGCCTAGAGGCTCCCAAGTCGCGGAGACACAATATTCTATTCGGTATCGCGTATCTCCGCGGTTTCATCTATGCATGCGGAGGCACGTGCGGTGTACCGGAGAGTCGATACCCCGATAAGGCGGCACTGATCGTACATTACGCTTATCAAGGCCCTGGGAGCGTTCGTCTATACATTCTCCTCAGCATCCTTCTTGTAATGAATACTGCGCCGACGCGTAATTGGCCGGTGCGACAACGCCAACTGCCCGTAATCGGCTATTTGCCTAGGGTAATTCTTCCGCCACTATTGTGTCTTCGAATGTCTCTAAACTAAACAATGGTAGGGAGTGAAATATTTCTACGCCATTCAAGGTAGCATTGATGCTATTTAACGATCGATGTTTGGATTTTGTGGCGTGTTTGCCGTGTAATTTTGCGGAAGGTGATTTTAGTTTGAGTAAAAAAGAGTTATCTCGAAGAAGTCTAAGTTGAATGGTGGTTTTTATGGGCGTCCGGCATGTAGAGCTGGCCGCTGTACCGTTGAACGTTGCGGTAATCTGATACCTGTCGGTAACGATAGCAGATTAGTCTCTTTTTCACTGGGTGCTATTGTCTTCCCTATCGTCTCGATTTAACGGTGAACGTTATGCAACTCGTGTGACAGGTTCCGAGCGATTTTTTGCGCGTGATCGATCGTCATAATCGCATTTTTGTGTCGGCAGTTTTGATCTGAACTGTGCAGCGTAACGGTTGGCTTGACTTGTTGTCATTAACTTGTTTCACTTTTCTTGGTATTAGTAACTGCGGTTATTGTGACTATTGTACTAGTGATTTGATCGAATCTATTGAACTTATCTTATTACAAAGTTTGATGTTAAGAGTATTTAGAATCATTTGTTGTTTTCCGAATTCCTAAAAATCATTAAAACATAAGCTTTTTATTGGTGTTAATACATTAATCAAATAATTAATTAATGTAGAAAAACTATACAGAGGTAGTTGAAATAAAAAGCTCATGAACATGGTAAAACTGTTATTTTTATTTTTTTAAATCTGCAGCATGAAAGATAGATAAGCATTCTTCATAGATTCAAATTGTGTTCCGTTCCTAAAACATTATATAACGAGCTGTCCATAAAAGTAGGACTGGAAAAGATGACAGTGGTCACTAAACAAAAATAATCATGCTTTATTACTAATTCATCATCACCATTTCAGCCAATAATCGTCCACTGCTGGACATAGGCCTCCCACAATGATCTCCACACAGATCGGTCCTGAGCCGCCCGCATCCAAGGGATTCCCGCGACCTTCAACAGATCGTCGGTCCACCTTGTGGACCGACGATCCGACCTCCTATACGTGGCCTCCAGTCGTGGATCTTCTGTCCCATCGGCCGTCTGATCTCCTCGCAATGTGCCCTTGTTACTTAACTTAACATTTATTTAGTTCCTAATACTTCTGATAAACAGCTTAGGACGTAACCGGGAATGATACGCTAAGATAAGATGAGACTTCAGATAAATCAATGCCAACAGTTAAACAACATTGTTGAATGCAAAGCGCCATTTTCTCGTTCATAGAAGCGATATGTAATTAAGTCTGTTAGCTTATTATAAAGGCACGTCACAGTAAAGTGTGAGACAGGTTCTCTTGCAGGTTCCCTCTATTTATAGGCCTTTAAAACGCCGACAAGTGGCACTGGCCTGGAACATACGGCTAAGTTTCTACTTATACGGTTAACCATTTCAACTAAAAATGAAGGGTTTTCCAAAATGAACTCTCTGCTTTAAGATATGTTCCCTGAACGATAAGATTTGAACGTATTAAAGAGTGAATAGGCTGTTACTAGACAGACTTGATCCATCCTCGGCCTCATTGGCTATTCTAATATAAAAGAAAATGCTATACGTAAACTTTGAAATTTACTAAAATGGCTTTGTTTATAAATGGTCCAAATAAAAATTAAGCTTTATGAAAGAGCAAAAACCATCATAGCGGGAGATGACTGTCTGTCTGATTGACAATTTCAAAATGGCGTATAGTCGCCCCACGGTTATTTGGCACGTGGTGTAAGTAATTTGGTGTCATTATTATATAATCAATGAATATGTCACTGTCTGCCAGGATCATTTGCGTTAAGTATAGTGGTTTTAGTGTACCTATGTTGTTTTTGTGTGTCGATTGAGTTGTCACGTGGACAACTTGCTTAGACTTTACCTGCAACTGCGTTTTCGTTTAATCGAATGGTCTCGGCCGAATCCGTAGGTCGATAAACCGATTCATTGATTGACAGAGACACTGATTTTACTGTCTGGCATGGCTTTGACTGAAAATACTTCTATCCATAAATTACACTTGACATTAGCAAACTGCCCTAACATCATAGTCGATTGTAAAGCAAAAAAAGATCTTAAGCTCCATCCAATCTATGAATAAGGCGTAAAAAGGTACCTAAGTGCTTGTAAGTATTATTTTTATAGAAAACAAATTGAAATGAGCATTCAGGCATTTCTTTTTAAACCATATAGTGCGTGCAGTTTTATTACCAATATGATTTATACTTTAAATTAAACGTTTGAAATAGGGTTAGGTTTAAGATAGAAAATTTTCAATCACCATTAAAAAGCGTTAAAAAGCGAGCTCCTAATAACTCTCATAGAAATGGCTCCACATATCATAACGGCTAAGACAGACCACGCCGCCGTTTCTCACGCGGCCAATTCGCAATAAATAAAATCGCACAACTATGTTGTTGCAACAATCATCCCCTCGTAAGTTTCCGGAAGAATTCCCGCTGTCAGTTGTTCCCATCTCGTCGAAGTAGTCATTAGACGGGTCTTCCGCGGCGTGTGCGCATAAGGATGATAGGATACTACTGAGTTATCGATAATTTTGCCAGATACATACTTACTGTAAATGTCGTTAGTATCGATACAATAGTTATCTATCTTCCCCTCGTAAGTTTTCGGGAGAATTCTCTCTATTCGTTGTTTTCACCTAGTTGAAGTAGTCTTAAAACGGGTCTTCCACGGCTTAGACATAACACGATACCACTGGACATATCGATACTTTTGCTAGAAAATAAGACTGTTTTCATCAAGTGCAGATAATTCTCGTAACGAATAGTTTTCAATCTTCCTCACGTAAGTTTTCGGAAAGATTCTCGAGTATGCACTTCTTTTCTTATCGTTTCATCCCTATGTGAGTAAGAGCATTTTGTCCGATACCTACTCGATAATTAATTTCGAAATATCGATACTAAAGGTGCTTGATATCGGAAAAAAGTATCGAGTGTGCAAATGCTCGATCGTTTCATCACTACCTGCGCGTGCGGCGTGCGTAATGGCCGGTCGAGCGTAGCGACCACCTGAGGGCTGGGGCATACTGTTTGCAGCACAATGTTCATGGCAATCGGAGCGATGGTAGCTCAGTGGATAAGAATGTGCGCTTTTTGATCGAGAGGTCGTGTCTGGATTTTTAAAATGATTTGTTCGGATTTCCATCCATAGCTCAACGGTGACAGAAAACATCGTGAGATAACCTGCGCATTTCGAATTTTCAAACGAAATGATGGGTCCTACCTAATCCAAGATCGAACTGCTTTTGACGTAACCGACGACACGCTCCGGTACACGCTGGTTTTTGCGTTGCATGCAATGCGGAAGTTACCAGTTTTTGTAAAATTCTGCATGGAAGGGTTAAAATGTCAATTTACCGTATTATTTCGGCAACATCGTAATCGAATGATTGTAAAATAAGGAAAATTGACTTTGTGCGACTTAAAAGACGAATGTGACATACGTCGCAGGCGACGACGCTCAGTCATACGAGTAAATCAAAGCTTCGACTGGTTTTGACAGTTGACACGATGTGACATGCATACGAGTGTTGTTTGTGACAAAAAGCGAGGATTTTCATATTCAGCCATGTATTCATAATAGTCTATGGTTTTTGCCATTTTGGAAGTTACCGGTTTTTTGTAAAATTATGTATGGAAGGGTTAGAATGTCAATTTGTCGTATTATATTGGCAATATCGTAATCGAATGATTCAAAAATAAGGAAAATCGGCTTTATGTGACTTAAAAGGCGAATGTGACATACGTCGCAGGCGACGACGCTCAGTCATACGAGTAAATCAAAAATAGGTCTTCAGATGATGGTGATGTGGGGAAGATAGCTTTCCTAATTTGTAGCGTAACGGTATACCATTACCTCGTTCTAGTATAATACTAAATGTCTATGTACAGACGACCATAAGTTTACTACTAAAAGCTCTCTTTCTTTTTCCCATTCTAGCCTTAAAGTCAAACACATACGGTTCAATTTCCTTGCCTTGCTTACCTTGACCCGATACTTAAACAATTCAAAAAGAGATAAAGACATTGACATAATTCCAAAATCGTTTTAAATCAAGCCATTACAAAACTTCTAAATCATCACAATTTAGAAGAAGTGAATTGACCCGACCGATTTTCCCATCGCGTGAATGAAAATAACGAGGTCTTCGAAGTCAAGCTTCCGACTCTTCGAGTTAACTCACAAGACGTTAAATTACATTGCATTAGATATTATTATAGTATTGTATCTTAATAACAGTACAGTAACAGGAACGTGTCTGCAAGACCGTTAAATGCCTAAGTCCAGCTAGCTGCCTAGCAATTGGTGCCGTGTACGAACCCTAATGTTCTCAGGCTAAATCATGTACAAAGCTTTGAACGTTTGAACCTATGCACAGGGACGGGCTTAAGATGGGGTTACTATGTGGATTGCGGAAAGTTAAGTTTTTTTTTATTATGACGTATTGGTTGGACTTGGAGGAATGTGCATGTTTCGCTATTTGATACGACTGCAGTTCGAAAGATGAGGAGTCTACTTTTTCCCCCTTATTACAAATCTAGATATAAGGATAGTCCCGGAACGAAATTCTTGCCAGCCCCTTTTTACCAACTTCATAAAAGCTGGAGGTTCTATGTTCCACTCTATATACACATATCTATTTTTTATGTACGTTCGCCGATTTCTCCGCCAATTATAGACCGATTTGCACATTGCTCTTTTTTTTTATTCGAAAGGGCACATTTTCTCCATCTTAGGATATAATTATGGAAAGAAAAATGTAGGACGACCCACAAATTTGATATGCGCATATAATGTTTTTGTATTTTTTTTTTAAAGCTGAATCGCGGGATACATGATGATTATACACATGCTGTGGGGAAAGGAAAAGTATGAAAAATATGGGAAAAGAAAGGAAAATAGAAAGAACGAGGTGATGTGGCCAGTGGAATTTACATCCAGTCAGTGAGGTGGTCAGGTGATAGGTCACTATCATCTCTTTGATGCTGCAATTGATGACACCGTGACTTCACAATAGGCACAAGATTTTAATTTCCTACAGTTTTAATTTTCCAGCCGAGGTGCCCCTTGACTCTACCAGCATTGCCTTAAAGATAAACTGGCACTGCATGTGCATAGCTGTGGATGCGGCATATTGGTCGTTTGTCCGTTTATCTATTAACAATAGCATTTTATGTTTGATGACCTTTGCTTGTTTGGCAAAGTGAATGTCTTCATTCAGTGACAATATTGACAATTCCTTTTATGTATTGGCAAGTCTTCGTTTGATTTGTCGAAGTTCAGCAATATATTTAGAAATAGGAAATTGGTGGGGTTATTCATGATGTTTGATAGATGCCAACGGCTTCATCAAACTGTAAAGGAAGTTTGCGTTTGGAAAAACAAGTATATGCAATATGAGTATAATAGATGAAATGGAAAAAATATACAAATGCCATAACAGATAATAGTACAATAAGGCAGTCTTAACGCTAGTTTTTTTTTTCAAATTGCCTTGAAGTAAATTAAGTTTTTTCTTAGTTTATAGTAACTACTACATACTAGTACTTTTGCAAAAAAAGCTTTTATTTTTAAGAAATTCGATATTTGTTCCCCGAAAATATCTAATATTGGGATACCGGGGATATACCAATCCATTGTAAATTTTAATAACGAAAATCCGAAGGTTGTCGACCGCCAAAATTGTACAAAAAGTTTCTGTAATACCTAGTACTTAAGTTGTGTTTTTGTGCAATAAAGTATAGATATACTTTATTGCACAATTGGAACTGTAAACAGATAGAGAGATAGATTATCTATATATATGTTTACAGTTCCTATTTGCATAGTTATTCCTAGGAATATGCTGAAGAGTAAGATCGATCAATTTCAAACCAAACATAATATTCGCTAAGCAATCATTTCAAACCGTACGAAACTACACGGAAATCTACAATTTAATAATTCATAAACGTAAATTGTGCTCCTGTTTCAAGATTAATATAATGCCATGCAAAATGTTCAGGCTTTAATGCATACCACGTTGTTAGGAGGTAATCTTTGCTACTAGATTTTAATGCCACGACTTGACTCGAGGGCATACACAGAAAGTTATATCTATATTGTTAGATGAGTTGTTTACTGCAACAAAATAAGAGCGCATTAGAGGTTGGAAAATAGCTTGGTGCAGACGCGGATAGACAAACAGAAAACCACTTTCTTGCAATTCTAATGATTCCAGCGATATTTGAAATGATTACGTTTTTTCTCGACGGTGTCTAAATGCTTTCATATATGTAGGTACATAATGTAGATATAAAAAGTGAGTAAGTTGATGGTATAATAATCGTAACTGGGTGCATATATTTTTATAGGAATACCTAGTATAATTGTTCGAACCGCTTCCGCATTTATAATGCTGATATCTCAGTAATGAAACTCCTTGACGGGATCTGTTTTTCCTGACCACTGTATTGAAGACATCTTTAAGGCAAGAGTGAACAGGCATCTTCTAGGCAAACGCGGGTCATCCTAGACCTAATCGTCGCTTTCCATCAGGTACGATTGTGGTCAAGCGTTAGCCTTTAGTAAAAATAATAATCTTATCATACACGCTAAACGTTGGTTAGACATGTTGAAACTTAAAATCAAATCTACCAACCCATATCTACCCATGTTATGTTCTGTAATAATATATGTTTTTACAATTTTTTATAAATAAATATTCAAACCATTTACTACAGTAATATTTGTTTGAAAGAGCTTACTATTATTATATTAGTTTAGAAGAATTAAACAATTTCCGATACACTCAGTTTCGATAAACTGAGTCACAATTTATAAATTTTCTTGCTCAGTCTAAGCTGGGCTATTTCAAGAACACCTCGCAGCTTTACACCTTAGTACTTAATAATTATATCTAGGTTCATCATTATCATAAGGCAATTTCTTTAGAGATCACGATGAAAATTAAATATAGGTTTGTCCTAGGGTTATTGTGCTAGAGTTAGTTAAGGTGGGATCGTGCCCGGCAAACACTTCTTGTTCTGATGGACCATTACTGCGGGTTCGAGACCTACACTCAAAACTCCATCAAGCCAAAGAATACTGCACCAATCTTAAATCTTAAGCCATAAGGATCACTATTGCACAAGTGTTTCTAATAGTGTGACTGACTGTAATGGACATAGTTTATGGGCATCAGGCAGTTAGGGTCAGATAGTATGACATAATGACGACCAGTAACTGGCGTATTAGTATAATATAAATAAATTATAATCGGCATTAATAATTTATGTCGTAGTTGGCGGGTACGTGATTTGTTTATTTGACATGTTCTGCCTTTGCAGTCATACACTTGCTTTATATTTCCATTCAAATGCATTAAGTGGACAAACGTAAGTGCTGTGTAAAATAAAGATTTTTTTCGATTGTTTTTTTTTATTATTTGATTGAATCATTAAAAAAAACACTATCATTTCTACTAACGACAATACTTACTAAAACAATGTTAATTTTGCTTTTATACAAATTTAATGTAGTTTAAAATAATGAACCCAATACTTAATTACATAACAAGCTTGATTATGTATGAAAAGCTTGTGCCTCTCCTGGTAGTTCTAAAACAAACGTAACTTTTAGTTTAAAATCATAAATTTGCGAAATTAGCCATTTAAAATTGTGTTAAAGTACCTCAAAGGGAATCCAATAAAACGCGCAATGAGCCATTCCAAATTTTATTCTATGTAAATTCCTGATATATCAACTACATACGACAATATTATCTCCTAGACGAAGTCTGGAGTAAAACCAGATTATCTATTCATTTATATATTATATTACTCGTATATGCGGCTATCCTAGATTGCCTTTCAAGTTATTGCTTGCCCTTAGGGCCTAGTACTACAGGAACGGAGTTAACGCTATCTTCGGATATATTAATGGTTATGACGCCTCGGAAAATTTAAACGGATATTTCAACATCTGAGATTGTATTTCCCTTTCCAGCTTTTGATTTTATTATATTTAAGTGTTAAACGATCTGTGCTATGTTTTGGCATGTTTACGTGTTTACTCGTAATTAGCTTATCTTAAATTACGAGACCTATTTTGTAACTTGTTTATTTAAATAGAATTGAATAGTTGTTCTATTTAAATTAACAAGTTGTTCAAAGAAAGCTACTGTTGATATTACCACACAAGCGTGCGTACATTTTATTAAAAGACTGGCACGGTAAGGCTTATGCAATACATTTTGTGTATCAGGTGACAGGTCCATGTGACCTGATTGTATAAGTAACACTGACAAAGTCACAAATAATTATTTGTGTATTTCTTCATCTAGTAGGCCCACTACCTTTTGCCTATCTTTTAAATTAGATAAAAACTAGGTTGCCAAAACTACTAATGAAGTCAGTCTATTTTTTGAACATATTTAAATGCCTCACCAATCACTGGGAAACAATCAAATAAAAAGACGTCTGCCGTGTTCAAAACTCGCCGCTTAAATGACAAATGGCCTGATGCAATAAAGAGATGCCACCTCATTAATCAAAAACTCGAGTAACTTTTTGTTGAAGCGCGAATTCACGTCAAACGATTTGAAATACATTACGACTGGATTTTATTGAGGCACAAAGAAATAGTGGGGACTGTGCAGTATTCGAAGAAAATGTTAAGATTTGCGATATAAATGAAGCGAGAAATTTTGTTGATTTTTACTTTTATCTCGCTCTTGTATAGGTAGGATTTGTGAATGCAAGTTAGGGTTAGTAGTCGAGACAAATGCTTTGCTGTATTTTATCTTTTGTAAGCCTAGATTACGCAATCATCATCCATCAAAAATCATGTTTGCGGTAGCCCACTATCAGCAAAATATTAAAATATAGGTCTATTGCTTATCGCCATCTATCTAAATCTATATAAGCGAAGCTGACTGACTGATCCATCAATGCAGGGCCTAAATTATAGGGTCAAGAAACTTGAAATTTTGCACAGGGGCTCCTTTTATAGCGTAGGGGAGGACTAAGAAAGGATTTTTGTTAATCCACCCTCTAAGGGGATAAAATGAGGGTTAAAAGTTAGTAAGAAAGTTTGCCGTTTTTGAAGTTATTCGAATGAAATTCAGTATGAAACTTCTTCATCGAAATTCAGGAAACACATGTAAAATAAATTAAATTAAATTAAACAAGTAGCCAGAGTTAAGGGACCAGTCACGTTGACTCGCGTGGACGGTGGTAGGCGCAGTCATTGAATATCGACTATATGAGGTAATGTGCAAGTTTTCACAAACAAAACGCACGCGCGGCTTAATAGTGGACACGCGGCTAAGTTTAATGTGAACTAGCCTAGACATTTACGAGGCTCTTAGTGGCTTTGTAAAAGGGAATGAAAGGTTTTCAAAACCATGTCTCGAATTTCGAGTCGTTTCTCACACGAATGGGGGTAGCGTGATAGCGTCTCCTCCTACCTTTTCCTTAGCGTTTACCGTTTAAGAATACACATGACAAATTCCTGGTTACATTTATACTGTGATATTAATAATCATCCATTGAAAAGCAGATTTAATTTGTGTCTACTATTCATCCTTTTTATGTTTTTTTTAACGAATAACAGTAGCTTTACTCCACCTTTTGTTTTATAATGTAAACCATCTTTTATCTTCACTATTTATAAATAGGTAAATCGGAATAGGTATCTTATAGGTAATCCGAAAACACGAAACGCTTGCTTGATGTAATCGATACCTGGCGCTATCTTTAGGTATAAAGTGGAACTAATGTCCTGAAACGAATTGAGGGCAGGTCTCTAGTTGTTTAAATAAAACATGATTTAAGAATAGATAAGTATCTCTCAGAGGCAATAATTCAACTACGCCCATGCGAAACAACCCAGTACAAAAAGTTTAACACTATTTTTTTTACTTGTACACTCCGCGAGTTTACCCTTATTCCCTTTACCAGGCTCAACAGATTTCTGATTTAATTCCCCTATTCCTGTAACATTAAAATTGCTTCTAAATCAATCCGCCTCCGCCCACGGTTTTCGTGGGCACTGTTGTTGGACGCACAATAAATCCAGACGCATCGCTATCATTATTGTGATTTATTTCATCGTTCCTTCCGACCACGAGGTCTAGGGCTGTAAGCAAAGGCTCTATGAAGACACCTTAAAATCTACATCCATTTACAAATCTATCTTCTATACTATTTATAAAGAGATAATTCCTACAGACAGCGGCTACGCTAATAGGTAATCCGCAACAGTAAACGCTCGCGCGATGTAATCGATACCTAGCGCCATCTATTGGTATAAATTGGAACTAATGTCCCGAACCAAAATGAGGGCAGGCCACTAGTACTTAATCTTTATTTTGACGAACCATTTTGCGCAGTGGTTTGAGGATGCTATGCAAGGGTCCGTGTTGGATTTCCACACTAACACTAAAGTTTTTGAAGAAAAGGAGATTTGTTGAGTCTTTGTGTTAGTACCTTCATTGTTCCTGATGTCCATAGTACAAGGGAAAACCTTAGTTTGGAACCAGGACATTGTATTTTACGTTGTCTTAATTTTTTATGACATAGAACTGGGCATTAACGAATTTCGTCTTGAGACACTTCGGTAGATGGGCCGAAAATATGCTACCCAGGCGAGTTTGATTCATCGATCGACCTCTTTCTGGAAGTTGCATTTACCAAGCTGGACTTTTTGCCCGAGATAAATTTATTCGTCCACAACTGTAGAGTGTAGAGCTTCCAACATTTTCCAACCCACAACCTTTGTGCGTATGAGGCAGGTTCACTAACAAATGCGCCATCCGGCCAGTAAAAATTATCAGTCTGGCCAGTGAGATTTTTTTTTTAAATTCTTAAATCCTTCGGACAACCCTACGCTTTCATGGAACTTTTCCTTACAATCACTGCTCGTGCTTTTACTTAACGTAGAAATTGCCCTTTCGCCGACAATGATTGCCCCGGCTAATGTTGGCGGAACTCTGTGGTGGCTTCCGCGTAGCCAAAGGATATATTTATTTAGAGAAAATTTATAGTTTTAAACCATACTAACAACTGTCATTAACGAGGTCGGCGATTCTTAACATTTTTTGCGCGGTGTCTAGCTGCGCAGGCGCCACGGATAAGCGTTAAATTTATTCTTTAACGCTTGTGTTTTTTAACTTTAGCTTTACAAAATTGAATATAAAATTCAAATAGGAAGAATTCGACGTTTCCAATTTTACCCTTTCGATACCGTTTTGTAGATTACGGGTGTCCCGCAAATAATGGATCAAACGGTTATTGTGAGTAAACTCGCTTGGTGACTGGTAAAATATTGTCACTTTTTTGCCTTTGTTGATATTTGGCTTGCCAGCAGGTAACCTTCGAATTGAGTTGGAATTGAGTAATTTTTTTTAATAAAGATCTTTTTTGAAAACCCTAAGGTGTTTTAAAAACTGGTCAAATAGGTTGTAGTCATCAAGGAAGCTATAAATTATTTACAAAAGAAAAGTATTATATGCATATATTTGTAATCCCACTGTTGATTCTGATATCCGTAATACAGGTGCTTGTAGCTCAATCTATGTGATGTTCTATCTCGGAGTCAGATCAATGTATGTGGTGTTGTGAAATATTTATTTATTTATTATTTATTGCTGGACATCCTGGATAAATCTAAAGTCTAGTTAGCTTAACTCGTATTGGTTGTTTTGTACTCATTGTCATTATGACATGTATTTTGATAGATCTAATGTGAACTGTTAATGTAGCAAAAAAGGCGGTAATTAGATTGTTATTGTGATATATGGTTAATCCCGAAACTGCGTAAGGCCACAGGCTTCGCCAGCGCCCATGCGGTCGTTTAGGGATAGGGTTGCCAGATGGTATCTGAAAGAGGGGCTTGTCGTCCTTTTGCATGTTTTATCCTCCGTTTTTGAAACCAGGGAGCAATCCGTTTTTCAAAACTTTATAACTTTAAAAGCCGATATTTGTATCGGCGAGTCAATAAATATGTTTTATTCATTTATTACTCAACTTAAAACAAGATTTTTACTAACCTTTCCTTAAATTTACATTAAGGCTTTACCGCGACGATATTCGATTTTTTTTAAATTAAGCAGCAAATACTTTAAGGAAATGATTTTATGCGACTCACCTATGCAATAATATCTTCCTACACCAACAATAAACAATAAACTCCATATTTGCAAAAAATGGCCACTTTTAGCATGGCCATTTTTAGCAATTATCAGGATTAATCTTACTTACAGGAAGAAATTATTACATTTGTGTGTCGCAGATGTCCATGGGCCGCGGTAATCACTTACCATCCGTGAGCCGTCTGTTCTTTTGTCTGCCATAATGTAAATAAAAGTATGCCTCAAAAAATTTTTTACACTTTAAATGTATAATAATCAATATAAATCACTTGGCGGCGCTAATATCGCCGCGGTATCGCCTTAATTAATAAACTCCCAACATAGTAAAATATATTTGTATGCGTCTAGAAAATGCAAAATGTCTGTCTTATTTATAACCTGTAATTATGTTTAAATTACCTGTCAGATACAATAAACAGGCCAATTTAAGTTAGCTTTTGAAGAGCTGGTGTCATATTATTATTAAGCATCAACATCCCTTACTATTTAATTTTTTCTGCATCAATTGCGCATGTCATGTTTGACATTAATAATAGTAAATAAACGAATATTCTGTGCGCAATAAGCATTTTTATTAGCATGATCACAGTATAGTTTAGTTACATCCAAGTAAACTCGCGACCAATATATTGGCATACCCGTTATAATACTGAATTGGAATTAATTAACTGTAGCATGGCCGTGTGGTCCCCGGCAGAGTAGAATAGGCCACCCTCACTCTTACCGAGGTGTCGTAAAAGGCGACTAAGGTAAAGCTGCTAGCATGATCATCAGCACCCAGAGAAGGAAAACTCTGCACTTATATCAAAACCCTCGCCAACCCGTCTGCCAAGCGTGGTGAGTATGGCAATTACCCCTCATGTGATTGAGGGAGGCCCGTGCCCCAGCAGTGGGGACTTAAATGGGCTGATGATGATGATGATGATGATGAACTGTAGCATGATCATTGCTTAGATTTAGCCTGATAAAATGTTTGCTAGTATTTTATAAATATATTTATGTATTCACTGGACACGTTGTTATAACATCTCAAATGTGTAACAAACACGTATGCAATGTATAAATGAACACAAGTATCCACCTTAGTTTGAAGAATCAGTAGGTAGGTATCGGAAAAAAAATGCATTCACATTTATTAAAATCCTTTTAACTACATCTGCAAATCATTCTGAAGGCCAGGGGGGCTTCTTGCAGACTCGACATTGAAGTCGAGTTACAGTTTTTTTATGTAATAGGTGGCAGACGAGCAGACGGATCACCTGATGGTAAGCGATTACCGCCGCCCATGGACACCCGCGACACCAGTGGAGTCACAAGTGCGCTGCCAACCTTTAAACCCCCTGTCCCCCGGATTGGGCCTCCGGTACCCTCACTCACGTAACGAAACACAGCACAGCGCTGCTTCACACCGGTTTTCTGTGAGGCCGGTATCACTCCGGTCGATTCGACCCATTCATGCCATCATCATCATGATTTGTATAGACGTATGCAATCTCTAAATTCGACTTCGATGTCAAGTGCGCGAGAATGAGACCCTATTCTGGAGCTTCTCTATAGAAATTCGTATGAACAAATGTATGAATTCTCTATAATTGACTTAAATCTCGAGTGCTTGAGAATCGACCCTCTGTTCTTCTTCCATTCTTTATATATGTCGCGCGTTTACAAGACCAGGTCACTGCCATGTGTTTTATTGTGGTCTGGCATTAAAACTGTAAGCAGACCGCAGAGTTTAGCTCAGTACTTACCCTGTTACGTTTTAGCAGTTACCAGATAATATTACTTTGTACAGGATGTATTGGTAAACAGTAACTGTTTATCCTTCCCTTTAATCACCTCTACTACCAACTATACTGAACAAATTTTGTTCTTTGACTTTTGGGAATTCGCATAAAAAAGCTTGTCGATCACGTAAGTTCACGATCACGGCAAAAAATGGAACCCTTATAGATTCGTCATGTCTGTCCGTCTGTCCGTGTGTCACAGCCAATTTTCTCCGTATTTTGTTAACCGCATTACGATTTTTACACAAAAATTGGAAAAAAATAAAAAAAATGGGGGGTCTCCATACTTGAAACTGAAACTCAAAATATTTTTTTTCATCTAACCTATACGTGTGGGATATCTATGGATAGGTCTTTGAAAATGATGTTGAGGTTTTTAACATCATTTTTTTTCTAAACACAATACTTTGCGCAAGAGACGCTCCCAAAGTGGTAATTGTGTGTGTAAAAATAAATGAATTATAAAACTAAAAAAATATATATATGATATACATAATCATAAAATCTAACAACGAAAATTGGTTTGAACTAGATATAGAGTTTTTTTTAATACGTTATAAACCGTAAACCGCAATTTACCTTCCATATCTTACTTGCTGCTACGGGAACCCTTCATGGGCGAATCCGACTCGCACTTGGCCGCTATTTTTTATGAGGCGAAACAAAAAATCTATGAATTACTTAGAATAATAGATAGAAGTGATGGTTTAATTAAAGGGTGTAACTATACTGTTATATTCTTTAAACCTGTATTCGTCACAAAATCATCCAGAATGCGTGTACGCTCAGTGCGCTTTAGGTCCGGTGTTGCTCGGTGAGTAATTTTAGCTCGTAGAGTAATTTTTTGTGACCCCTACGACATACCTATTTTATATATTTTTTTAGTTAAACTTAGATACGCTCACTGTCTTGCATGTAAAAATATATAAATTTTTGTTTAATTTTTTCTGAATAAGTCACATTGGGGAGAAGTGACATTAAGGATTCTGGGGGTAGGACTCAAACACTCCGCGTGGGCAGATGCAATTTTACTAATTTAAAATTTGTGGTTTTAGTAGGTATATAAATCTGATGTTCTTTTTAATTGTGCGGTGAAGTGTCGGGCAATGATCCTAATAACAATCGCTGGATACAATTCAACAACGTTTTTAACACTGCTATTTGTGTGTTGAGTGAGTTGTCACGTGACAAATTGCTTGGACCTAATATAGTCTTAAAACCAGCGATTGCATTTAGAGTAGTATCGGCAGATTCCATCGTAAACGCAAAGCACCGGTGTTTTATTGAGTGCCTTTGACTGACTTCGACTGTTGACTACCCACCTGTCACTTATTCTCAATTAGTTAACGCTGGCCTTATTGACACTGGCAAAATATCTTCGGGTAGAGCCATTAAAAAATGTGGTATTGAGATGGGACAGAACAAAGACTTCTTAAGGAGTGAAGAACGGCACCGGGGAAAGTGCCTTTAACAAGTACCTGGTTAGCGTTTCCCAAGATTCGTTCCGTATGCCGAGACTGTGAAGTACCATGGGCTGGTGGTTGATTGTCAGATATAGAGAATCTGTGTCTATTTTGTGGTAGTGTTGTCGATGTTTCGTTGCGTGCTCGCGTGCACTGCCAGATCAAGTCCTACTGATAGTACCGACAATTCTATGCTCTATTCAGCTTCTAATTATGCATTTCCAATTTACATTTTATAACGCCACTGTTATAGTCGTAATTACTCTACGTCTAACTGTGCCGTTTTGCGAATAAGTTCTTTGTAAACTTCTATGACTTGAATACCGCAAAGTAGTTCAATTAGTCATATTTCTTGTAAACTTTAAACATTAATACCTCAGTGCTTTTGTTTTATGTATATATGAGTTGGGCCTTCCGTACACCTCACTCGGCACAGCACGATTTTACACCGGGTTTCTGTGAAGCCATGGTATTATTTCGGCCGAGAAGGCCAATTCATGCCAAAATGTAAACATAAGTACATGTTCTTTTTAAAAAGGCCGGCAACACAATAGCGATCTCTCTGATTTCGCGGATATTCATGGGCGGCGTTGATTACTTTCCATCAGGACCCGCTTGATAGTTTGTCGTTTCTAGCATAAAAAAGTGGCTTTCCCAACGGTAAACTTGTTAGGCCTTGTTTACATTGGGCAGACCTTAAATATATATGAATGTTTTACAACTAATTAATTATTTAATTAAGGCGTCGAGACCCTAACATAGATATAAATCCTTGGAATAGTGTTTATAACCTACTTTTGATGCTATTCGTAGGTTACAAATTCCTCAATACCTTCTATGATGGTCGTTAAAAGGACCACTCACTAGATAGTGATGCGTTTAATGAACTCCATATTGTGCTTTTGTATTTGGGTTAGCAAAACCAAATTGAATCCACATACCTACTTACCTAACTACTAACTTCTAAAAAGGTCTTTACTTACTTTCTACACCCTTAAGAGAAATGTAACTGCACGTCATACATAATAATTGTATTCTGCAGTAGTATAGGAGCTGACCACAAATCTTGATGGTCGCTAGATTAGTAAATTGTGTTTCTTTTTTTGTGTTGTAGGGCTTGACATATGTGTTTGGTGGCAGACAAGCAGACGAATCACCTGATGGTAAGCGATTGCCGCCGTCCATTGACACTCGCAAGTCACAAGATTGAGTCACAAGTGCGCTGCCAATCAGAGATTCCCATACATTCGTCCCAATTAGTTGTATGTTGTATATGTGTTATATGTTGAATGTGATATCTATATCACGTACCGAGAATTAAGTCTTAGTAATTAGTATTATGTGAGTAGCCAACGTTATTGCTTTAGGAAGTATTAATATGGTGTTGCAAAAAATATAAAAGTAAAGTATAATATCATAGTATCAGCCCACTGCAGGGCAAAGGCCTACATCATAGAAATCAACTTATCGCTACAATGATCGGATTAGGCTTAATCACTTGCCTAATGCGGATTAGTGATCACAAACCCGAGATATGTTTTTGAGGCATAAAAAATAAGGCATTTACTTTTTCCGATTCCGGTTTAATGGAAAAAATCTACGAAAATATACTGCCTTTAAAAACCATGAACTAAAATGTGTAAAATAATATTTTTAAAACTCCATTGACTTCTCATAACATTTTATAACAGTACACTCGAAAAAAGACCTTATTGAAGTCGGTGCCAAATCCCAAGCAATTTAATGTATAAAATGTTATATTACTACGGTATTATACTGGAGGCCCAATCCGGGAGGAAGGGGGTTTATAGGTTGGCAGCGTACTTATAACTCCAATGGTGTCACGGGTGTCCATGGGCGGCGGCAATCCATTAGCATCGGGTGTACCGTCGGCTAGTCTGCCACCTATGACATAAAAAAATGAATACATATGTATATGAGTACAAGTACATACATAATGGTAGGTAGTAATGGACTCTGACTTCGGTAACACCTTTTTTGCGAGTGTACCTACTGTTATAAAATGTTATGAAATTTGAATAAAGTGTGAAAAATATTATATTAAATTTTTTAGTTCGTGGTTCTGAAGGCGGGTTTTTTTCGTAGAGGTTTTTTGTAACTTCACTTAACCCAGTTACCTAAGCGACTCCGTGACGCATCGGAATTCGTACCAGATTTAAATAAATCAGCCTTTACTGTCAACCAGACAAGAAATTCTAGAAAAACTCGACTGTCTCTCACAATGGACGATAGCTTGGTGTCGACGAAAATGCCGTTGCATCGTGTCATGTTCGAGGAGACATTATTGTGTGTAGGTTTGTGGAAAAAAATAAGGGCTTGAAATGACTTCATATTAAAATTTTAAACAACCCACGTAAGCACACCGTGGTGAACAGTTTTTGTCATAGAAAATGAAAACTTAACCTAGATCAACCATTATTAAAAAAGTGTTAAGTGTGATGCCAACCGCTTTTTTTACATTATGGCAGACAAACGAGCAGACGGCTCACCTGACGGTAAGTGATTACCGCCGTCCATGGACTTCTGCGATGCTTTTCGATAATTTGAAAAAATACTCGACAGTTTTAAAGTATTATGTACGCTTACTAAAACTTTCCACAATTGTTTTCAAACAGGAAAAATAATCGATATTACTTCAATGTATTGCCATTTAAAAAGCTTTTATACTGCAGACATAATGCCGAAGTCATGTCAAGCTTAATAAGTAACTGAATTACCATATTGGCGATAAAAAAAAAATCAATATTAAGTTCTCGACCGGATCGGTAACTTCTAAAGACCGTTGCTCATTATGCGAGTGCGAAGAATCCTTTTTTCCTACTTTCCTACCTTATTATAGTCCAACTTGTCATAAACGGCGAGTTGTCTCAATCGTGACATTATGTAGGCTTTCATTTGTATTTTAATGAGCATAAATAAAACATAGGATCAGGCGAGATATCAAGACCTTGTTTATTCAAATTATAGGCTTGTGGGCTAAATGTTAACTTAGCGATAGTTAACTTTTATAACCTTTTGTGCAATACAGATCATTATCTAAATGCAGTCTCAACAACTGTATGAGTCCGCGTGATGTGTAAAGATTTCCATTTTGCTTACATTTTCGAGACAAGTTAAATTATGGTGTTCATGTCTACATGGACTGCATGATATCAAAGTCAGTGTTACAATATCAACGCCGAAATTGAAAGTGGAAAATCTAGATCGTGTACGCGCTAGCGAAGTCGATCTGTCGCATTGTGCCCGCAAGTAGTGATGTACCGAGTCGGCGTTTTTGATGTTCAAATATATTTATTTATTTATTAGAAATGCTTACGGCTTGACATATACAAACATTTACATAGGTAGCATTTATCTATTGGGTATATGTACCATCCAAAAACCACATTGTGGCGATTAGACTGTATATAAAATGAGCGCTGGTGAGGTGTGCCAATAAAAGCCACTAATGTTATTCCTTCAGATGAAGGACTCATAACCACGACATTAACACACTAACCTTCAAAAAATAACAAAAATATTTTTTTAGATTTTCGCGTTGCATTATAACTATAATTAATCAAGACGGAAATTAACACGATATTTATTATGTGATACAACATTGTGTACTCACATATTTTGGTCACGAGCGGACTCATCCATCATGGAGAGTCCGCTCGTGACTACGGCTGCTATAACGTAGCTGAAACGTAATATATCAAAACCAGTAAAATAAACAATATAAAAGAGGCTGGTCCAGCCGTCAATCCTCAACACATATAATAGGTATCGAGAACGAAGTCCATTCCATTTCCATAGTCATTCCATCCCCACCATCTCGATGGATGGCGGTCTAATACTATGCGTTTTTCGCGGAACTTTCTACCACGTATCTCAGTTCTGTGGAACAGTTTGCCTGCGGGAGTATTTCCCGACAACTACGAGTTAGGGACCTTCAAGAGAAAAGCGTAGGTACTCCTTTTTAAAAAACATTTTTAAAAATCCCTTTTCATGGGCGGCGAAGATTAGTTTCCATCAGTAGACTCGCTTGCTCGTTTGTCGCCTCTAGCATAAAAGAAATGCTTTCATGTTAGTCTACAAAATAAGTGAGAAAAACTGTTGAGGATTGACGGCTGGACCAGCCGTCAATACACACATAGAATAGGTATCGAGAACGAAGTACATTTCGATTGTCATTCCATCCCCACCATCTCGATGGATGGCTGTCTAATACTGTGCGTTTTTCGCGGAAATTTCTACCACGTATCACAGTTCTGTGGAACGGTTTGCCTGCGGGAGTATTTCCCGACAACTACGAGTTAGGGACCTTCAAGAGAAAAGCGTACTCCTTTTTAAAAATCCTTTTTCGTGGGCGGCGAAGATTAGTTTCCATCAGTAGACTCGCTTGCTCGTTTGTCGCCTCTAGCATAAAAGAAATGCTTTCATGTTAGTCTACAAAATAAGTGAGAAAAATCAGATGTTCTTTAACATTATTGCCGGGTGGATATTCTATTTTGAATGGAAGCAGATTTTTTTCGTTTCGCTAAATAACCTTCATTCATGATACCTATTATAAGATTTGCGGGTTGTGAACGATAAAAAAATAACAGTGTATATGTGAGCCGTTACAAGCATTCACAACATTCTTATAAAAAGTTGGTGCCATCTCATCTCAGCGTGTCATTCCCAGTTACGACCCAGACAGAGTCTTCGCTTCGGAGCCCAAGGTACGCTTGGACCACGGCCCATGAATTGGCGAATCTGGTTATTTCAATGAAGCCTTTCAGCATCGGGACACAAGACGGAGAAGGGGTTACAACCCTTATGTCGTAGAAATACCGGCAATTAGTACCCGTAACCAATGTTTCTTTGGTAGTTGTTCGGATATTTTGAAAAACTATCCGAAAGGTAACGTACACCACCATATCTTCTCAAGATTACTGGCATCGGTATTAAATAAAATTAGTGGGTTTCAGTACTTTTTGAAACATATAACATTCTTAGTTTACTTTTGACGACAAATGATTAAGTATATTTTATTACAAGTATCAATGGTCGGAAAATATGATTAGAAGTAAGAAGGATTTATGTATCTCCGGTTGAGCCGACAGATTCATGCGGAAGCGTGGCTCTCTCAGGTACTCAAAATTGTGAATTCAATCAATTGCAGTATCGTAAATACTCGTGTCGTGTCGAGTAGGTATTCGAGTCAGTAATCGATTGTCTTATTCAGGACATCTCTACTCAAAGGATACTTTTGACATCATTGTGCATTGTGCTCATGACTTTCATGAATAAAAAGCGCACGTGTTTGACTTTTTATGAGAGACTAGAGAAGGCCAAACGGACAAACAGACAGGTGGGCGGTCTATTGTAGTATCTAAGCGGTAAACGGCGTACATAAACACACGAACACGATACAGTATGGGAGATTGAGTTGAGAGGTGGCAGAGGTTACAAGGACAAGTTCTTTCGAGAAATACTTTTTTTTCGTCTTTATAAACATTTTGTGCAATTTTTTTTTTCGTTATGTGGTAGGTGGTAGACGAGCAGAAGGATCGCCTGGTGGTAAGCGATTGCCGCTGTCCACAGACACACGTGAAACCAGTGGAGTCACAAATGGGCTGCCAACCTTTAAACCCCCCTTTCTCCCGGATTGGGCCTCCGGTATCCTCACTCACGCAGTGAATGACAGTAGTGCACAGTAGTGCTGCCTGACGCCGGTTTTTTGGCCCATTCATGCCGCAGCGTGGCTCTCCCACGGTCGATTATATTAACAAATACAGATTGTATCGGTAAAGAATTGTATATTTCTGAACACTCATTCGAACAGTTAATATATGCCTGAGTTTTTAAAAATTGAAAACCAAAATTTACCTACTTTGTTATGAGCAAATCTTAATTTTTAGCAACTTGTGGCAGCTAATTGCAATTAGTTAAGTAGGTATTCTCTAAGAAACCCCGATTTTAGAGAACTCTCTTCATTGGTAATCCGTCTCAACGGCTGCCACTTATCACATTAAAAAACTTTGAAATTTGTTTACCTGAACTGCAGATACATACATTTTTAAATAAATGCATTTTACAAAATGATTTATCCTGCCGCATTTAATCAATATATCATCTATGTTTTACAAATTAATACCTTTGATGCATGATTTATCCGCCATAGGGTTATATAACTTGCTTCCTATGCAATATGTTTGCATACAACATTGATTAGCAGATAAAATTGCTTTTTGCCATGTATGGCTTTCAACTGGGTTTTTATTAGCGTACATCTAATAAGTGATGTAAAATCTGTTTTAAAACTAACATATTACTTGTCTTTTCCCTCCATAATGGTTTATCATTAAATATAACTCGTGATTACATTATTTACATTCATATGGCGCTTGTTATAGTCATCATCATCATCATCAGCAACCCACACTCGTCCACTTCTGGACATAGGCCTTCCCTAATGCACACCACTGCTCCCGATTTTCGGCCACTCTCATCCAGCCCACACCAGCCAGCCTTCGAATGTCATCATCACATCTTGTCGCAGGGCGTCCTACACTACGCTTACCGAGTCGCGGTCTCCACTCAAGGACTTTACGGCTCCAACGGCTGTCAGTTCTGCGGCTAATATGACCAGCCCACTGCCACTTCAGTTTGCTAATTCGGTGGGCTATGTCGGTGACTCTGGTTCTCTGTCGGATTACACCATTTCTGATGCGGTCCTTCAGAGATACTCCGAGCATAGCCCTTTCCATTGCTCTTTGAGCTTGTTGTGCAATATTAAATATCTTATTTTAATAGAAGGGCACACTAATTGATCACCGTTACTGCAAAATAAAGGACGAGTTATTGCTACGATACCTATATTTAAGTCCGTCTTTGGGTTAATCACGTAAGTCGTTCAGTCTTTTATATGCTAATAAATAGTAAATTTCATCTCAATCGGTTCAATAGTGTTGGAGAAAATTGAGCGCAGCAAACGAACAACCCAACACCAGAGTAAACTTATAAGGGTCCCGTTTTTTTTTGGCGGTTTTCGTTTTCTTTCCCTAAAGTCAATCTTCTAGTATAAAAGCATTTATAATTGTTATGAAATCTATTAACAAGTGCGTGCTGCCATAGTACTTGAACAAAAAATACACAATGGTGAATAAAATTGAGACCAATAAAGTAGGTGCACAGCAATTTACTCCAATGAAAATTGCAAAACATAAAAATAAAAAGCCCATAGGGAAAGGGCCTACACGGCGTAGTTAAAACTTTTTGTATCTGAAATCTACAGTACATTACAGGTACAATGTATATTTTATTCTGCTATAATTTGTTCGCAAATTACAGGTTCTCAATTGATCTTTTAAAGCTATATAAGACCATTATAATATTAGATCCATTCTCAAGCATACACCAGCTAATAGAAATAGTACAAGAAATGACACATTGTTACCTTTTTAATACGTTTTGTTATGTCGGTCGTGAGAATATGTAACACTTTGCTTACTAGATGCTTTATGACTTGCTAATTTGATGTATTGTGATGGTTTTTTTTGTCTTAATGTATGCTATTCTAATTGTAAAATTAAAATACATTTGCTTTGTCTTTAGTAAATTAAACGGGGTTAAATTTTTTTGGTTTTCAATCGAGCTTATTTACTTACATACAAATAACAAAAGAAAATGAAATGTATATACAAAAGAAAAGTATTATACGTATATATTTTTAATCCCACTGTTGGTTCTGATATCCGTAACACAGGTGCTTGAGCTACCTATCTCGGAGTCAGATCAATGTATGTGATGTTGTGAAATATATATTTATTTATATTTATTTACATACACATTCTACGTATGCTAAATTTCTCTTGAAAAGTTTACCTGAGGTTGGAACATGAAAAAAAAATCTTTGGACACAATCGGAACTTTTTAGGACTATCTCAGAATTCATCGAATGTTAAAATGCTTTAAACAACTAATTTGAAAATATTTCATAAAATAACGTCAAGCAAGCTTACATGTTTTGTAAAACAGCTGTTTTAAAAGTCCTTTACCTCCACCCTTAGTGATCTATCCATACAAAATCAAACCAAAATAAAACGAATAGTATTTTTGTGTATAAGTACTAAATCTTCTAATCTTTTGTGAGTTATTTCAATTGTACACAGCATCCATTAATCAAAACTCGATGGCCCATCTGTACCCTGCTCGTTTTTTATACCGCCGAAGCACGCGACTCCACTTTCTTCCAAGTGCATACGGAAAGCTGACAAATCGCTTTATAATGATTCCTAATTCCTAAATGATCGTCTGCTTATTCAGCGCGCGAGTCATTGCTTTACGGTTTGTTATGACGTGTTTATGTTTACACTTTTCGGTCGGATATTCGATTGACTAATGTCAAAGGCAATTTTTAATTTAGATAATGTAAAATGTGTTCATTGATTTCGTATGTATGAATTGTTTATTTTCGTTGACTTCTTTATAGATTACTTCGTAATATTGGCAAAATTATATTTTCATTAAAAAAGTAAAATGTAAAATACGTATCTAAATTATAAGCGAAAGCTGACTTACTGACTGATCTATCAAAGCAGGCCATCAGCTATTAGGGAATAGAATATAAACTTGATTTTATGCACAAGGATTCCTTTTATAGCGCAGGCAAGCACTAGAGGAAGGATTTTTGTAAATTCAACCCAAAGGGGGTATAACAAAGGTTAAAAGTTAATATGTAAAGTTGTTTATTTTTGGGCTTCGACGCCATATTCCAAAAAAATAAAAAAATCGTTTTGACACTTCATGTCACTCACTTTCCAAAATGAAGTCCGAATACGAGGTGAGGATTGCAGATTCAGCGGGTAGGGCTAAAACAAGCCGCATGGGCTGATGCAATTCAAAGGTTTTAAATTAGTGTCTAGTGGTTTTTAGTGTACAAATTTGGTGTTTATTTGTGCAGTGAAGTGCCGCAAAGTGATCCTAATAATAAGAATCGTTGGATTGTATCGTTTTTAACACTGCTATTGTGTGTCGAGTGCGTTGTCTTCTGCTTAGGACCTAATAGAATCTTAAAACCCGCGATTGCTTTTAGAGTGATATCCACTGAATCCGTAGGTCGATGAAACGTAAAACACCGGCGTTTTATTCAGTCACTGCGACTTTGACTTACTTCGACTGTTGACTACTACTTATTCTCAATAAATTACTTGACATTGGCGAATTATCTTCGGGTAGAGCCAATATATAAAAAAAGAGGTGAGGACGGGTCACTAGTTTCCTATAAAGCTAAAGCAGTGTTGGAGTAAAACACATCAAAATATAAAAAACCAATATATTATATTCACAATGCATATATGTAGGTACATTAACAAAGTGATATGTATTTTAAAGAGAAATTTGAAAATGACACCCTTAAGGCGACAGCGATTGATTTAAAGCGAAGTTTTTCATTAGAAAGCATCTCTCCTTTATTTCGCGTGTAGATAATAACGGCGTGTCTTAACGCTTCCGGGTCCAAATCAAACATCTTAAAACCCTACTGTTCTCAATATAATCGATAGTAATAACATTGATTACTTATACATCGGCCTCACTCTATCACTTATGTCTTGTTATGCGAAATTCAAATTATATGCTTTGTAAATACTTAACGCTATATTAGACCGTAATTGGATTGTCTTCTTTCGTTATGCATGGAATTACGTCAATCATGAATAATGAAACGGTTAAGTGGTAGAAAGCTTTCGATAAATCGTGATATCTCTCAATCTTCGTTAGATTTTGACAGTTTTCTTGCAAAATTGTACCTATTGTACGAGTATTGAATTTTCAATAAGTTTAAATAAAAAAAGGAATGGTGGCCATAAGTAAGATGCTTTCTATCGCTCTTGAAATTGTTTAAAATACCTAAATGATGATGATTTAGTCATCATTTAGGTAATAACTTTAAAAAAAAGTTACTATGATTGAAAGCTTTTAATGAGACCTTGATACCACGGCGTCACAGAAAACCGGCGTGAAGCAGCATTGTGCTGTGTTTCGCTGCGTGAGTGAGGGTCTCAGATGGCCAATCCGAGGGGAAGGAGGGTTTATTTATTTCTGGCAAACTTTACAGCATTTCAAATTCATGCAAAATACTTCAAAATTATATTCTTACTTAGCCAGTTAAAAAGTTTGTCACATTAAAATTAATTTTAGAGGACGGTTTAAAGGTTATCAGCGCACTTGTGGCTCCACTGGTGTAGTGGTTGTCTATGGACGGCGGCAATCGCTTACCATCAGGCGATCTGTTTGCTCGTCTGCCACCTATCACATAAAAAATAAATACACTAGAGACACTTATCTGATACCTAGTGGCAGAAACGTCCAGGATCCCAATTCTCGGGATTTTCGATATGAAAGACTCGGCGGATGTCGCAAGACAATCGTACAAAGAACCGTTTTTGCGATATTCGATAAATGTCACAAAGACGCAAGTTGGGCTCCTAATAAAATAGGCAGTAGTAAAGTGACATCACGGTACCTGCACATTTTAGTAAATTAAGAAAATTAATTTCATTTCTTGGCGTCCATTCGTTTTTGCAACAAAGTGTAAATCAATTAAACGTATCAGACGAAAATCTTACGGAAACAATGGAGATAACAATTTGCTCACTGATCATAGCTCCAGACTATTCACATGTCATTACTTTACATACGTGCATATCTTCCAACTGATTGCTCATTGTGTGGGTGTTATTACCTGCGCAGGAGTACGTGGGAACCCGCGGGAACCTCACGTCGAGCACTGAACCTTTGCACCCGTTTTTCTCCCATCATAGCCTTGCCTGACTGCTTTTTCTAGTATTAATTTTACTATGACAGAGCTCGAGAACATATTATAGCGACCAGGAAGGAAACGAGTATGAGTTCCTGATTATGTAAACACTGGTTTATGATTATGTTGTATATTTTCATTAACTTGTACAGTTATCTGACTAATGATATCTGTAACACAAGTGCTTAAGCTACTTAGTACGGAATCATGTCAACGTTTGAGATGTTGTGAGAATTATTATTATTATTAATATTATAATGATGAGACTTGAGACCTTTTTATACCTTTTTACCCGACTACGGCAAAGCAAAAGGAGGGTTATGATTTGACAGGCTATGTATGTATGTATGTATGTTCATCTGTTTCCACATAGCTTCTAAAGTAGTAATCATATTTGAACAAATGAGGTGTCGTTAGAAGCGTCTTAGTTGTCTTCTAGTTATAGGCTACATGACGTCACGTTAAATTTATTACAGCGCCCTCTAGGGGAAGGAACTAAAAAAAAATTTTGCTTGACGGTACCGTGTGGGGTATCAAATGAAAGAGCTTTTTAGCACATTTCAAATATGTAATTATATTTACATAACTAAAAATATGTTAAATAAAAATTAAGTTGAAAGTAAAACCCGACTACCAAAAAAACACGTCGTGGTCGTATGTCACATTGATTTTATTTTATATTATAATGAATCTGTTTTGCTACAGTAGGTGGCATACGACCACGGCGATACGGCATAATCATTTCAGCAGAGACAATTTTCTTGTTTTGTACTTTTTAGATCGTGTTTTTTTGGTAGTCGGGTTTTAGTTTTTAAACTTTATTTTTTCAATAATAAAGTCAGTTAACTTTTAGACTATTCATTTAATTTTTTTATTTAACTTGGTAACGATAGTACCTATATGGTGGATAAAAACTTTTTTTATGTCATAGGTGGCAGACGAGCAGACGGATCACCTGATGGTAAGCGATTGCCGCCGCCCATGGACACCCGTGACACCATTGGAGTCACAAGTGCGCTGTAAACCTTTAAACCCCCCTTTCCCTCGGATTGGGTCTCCGGTACTCTCACTCACGCAGCGAAACACAGCACAGTGCTGCTTCACGCCGGTTTTCTGTGAGGCCGTGGTATCTCTCCGTTCGAGCCGGCCCATTCACGCCGAAGCGTGGCTCTCCCACGGTCGAAAAATTCGAATCATACTTTTCGCTCGATCCGGGAGTCGAACCCAGAACCCCGAGATCACGGGCCGGTACTTAAACCATTAGACCAACAGGGTGTTCTTTTATTTAATCTATTTTAATTTAATTTTACTTATTTATATTTTATCTTGAGTTAACTTTAATCCATATTCTGAAATTAATGAAGTTGTGTATAAAATAAGAAATAAATAAGTAATGTACTAGAATATAAATGTGAGTCCCATTGATGTAGCATAGACATTTCTATTAAGCATCTCTGTCAGTAGCACAATTTATTTAAGATGGCTGGTGTAAGTTAAATGCAGACTGCAATATCTCAGGAAATTGCTAAATTAAATACCAAACCTAAAACGAGATAGATTAAACCTACCTACATAAAATAATAACGAAATAACTTGAGACTTTCATGACCTTCAAATCAATAAACCTAATTCATGTATCATAAATATCGCCTTCAGTACCGCTTACCTCTGCAAATTTATATCAGTATTCGGATCTAGAAAATGGACCATCAAATAACTGACCCGTAGCTGTTTCTTGATCTCATAAGAGATGTTATCTGGCAACAATTGAACTTGTTGATCGTTGACCTACCGCATTCGATCGAGCTTTCGGAAGCAAAACAAAGGTATTATCATAGTATGTAGACAGCCAGTATCAGAACAAGGGTTGCCATTACTATAACTGGGGACAAATACTGGACGTTGCCCGAAATTATCTAGGGGACGTGATGGGGTGTCCCCAAGGACGTATGGCAACCCCAACTTAAACATTGGCAGGCCGGCTATGACATTACTTGCTAGTTTATTTCATTATAAAACTGTTAGGTTTCCGGACTTAGGTACAAACAGGTCTCAGTAATTAGACCTGTTTGTACCTAAGTTAATTAGGGACAATCCGGGAAATCCAGTCCCCGTCACCTGGCAAAGGTGACGGGAATGTCAAAGCGGTCACAAAATAAATTGACACAGGTCGGCTTAGGCTGGCATATATATTTAAGAGTTCGTTGACCTACGCGCTAGGAAATTCATCGTATCGTGTGTCTCCTGCGCACGTCATATCTCTCGCCAAACGTTACCGGAATCACTGTATACTCGTGCATTTATGTGTGCGTTGTTTGTTTACCATGCCATGTAGACAGCCGGCGTTAATGTGTCTCCTATATATGTGGCAGACGAGCAGACGGATCACCTGATGGTAAGCGATTGCCGCCGCCCATAGACACCCGCGACACCAGTGGAGTCACAAGTGCGCTGCTAACTTTTAAACCCCCTTTTCCCTGGATTAGGCCACCGGTACCCTCACTCACGCAGCGAAACACAGCACAGTGCTGCTTCACGCCGCCTTTCTGCGAGGCCGTGGTATAACTCCGGTCAAGCCGGCCCATTCATACCGAAGCGTGGCTCTCCCAAGGTCAACGGTTGCGACACAGTGCCTGTGGCCTTTTAAAAGGAAATGAAAGGTACCAAAACTGTTCGTTGTTGAATCTTTTGGTCGCGTGTGTGGGCACACTGCACTGAAGCGTTTGCGCTGCGAAGTCCTTTCTGTCTACAACCCGGAGAACGCGCCTAACAGCGTAGTGCCCTTAAGGTGACGGGTAAGGCACACTAGCGACGCCAATCGATTTTAATGTTTAGCTACTAAACTGGATCTATTTTAAACAATTTCGGGTTTACAACCTCTCGGCAAACACTTATACTATTTATTAAATAACCATGTACAAATGTTGAAACGCGAAAAGTTGTTTCACGCCAAAAGCGGCCACTTTTGGCGTTAATCAATTTTTCGTGTACAAAAACGGACCCAACATTTGTGCATGCTTATTTGATAAATAGTATAAGTGTTTGCCAAGAGGTTGTAACCCCGAAATCGTTTAAAATAGATCCGGTTTACTGGCTAAAATTAAACTTGAATGGCGTCGCTAGTGTGCCCTACCCGTCACCTTAATCGCCACCTCTACTTTGATTCCTGAAAGTACACACGCCATATAAGCTGCTGGTAATATTAACACTGTGGTACTTCATATGTTCAGATTCTCAACTGAGTTGAAGGATCCTGACCTTGAACCTAAGGTGATACTTTCCTACCCTGTACTCAGTGTTAGTGTGTTCTATTCACTCATGAATTCGTTTTCGCTCGTACTGCGATATTTAGGCCTTGCTCGCGTTGGATGCGCAAGAGCAGTGGCAGTCGCGGACCCGCAACTAAAGCCACGCTTTCGTTTTATACGTGAACACCTTGCATATAACGTCATAATGTTTGATATTCCGCTACCGCGGTCTGCCACGACGCTTGCAAGCGAACGTGTTTGGTCCCTTATTTATAGGCCTTGCAAACTATGAAAGCTGATAGGAACAATGTACTTGCTAACAATGCGATTACAAGATGATTTTAAAATAAGGAGACATAGATTTTTTAAAATTATTATTAGTATTACATAACGTCTAGTGACATGTGTTTTAAGTTCTTCAAAATGACGAATATTGTTTCTAAATGGAAATGTCATGCTGTTATGACATTTAGTATAATTTAAACCGAAATAAAACCGTTAGTCGTAATCATCTGCAAACACCTTTTCTATGAGAGTCGCGAATCGTGTTTAAATAGCCTAAATTCAATTGAAGTCATCATCATCCTCCTGCCCTTCACCTTTTTTCCCATCATTCATGTCCGATCCACATTATCGGACATGATGAAAAATTAAAAATCACAATTCAGACATCTCTTTTTCGGCCGTCGACTGTTCCTCAACCCATTTACATTTATACTCAAAATTCAAATTCAATTGAAGTGTAGATACCCCATCATATCCAAGCATATATCTTCTTACACTTGAGAAAGAGACGGTGAGTTTTACTACAGTATAGAACAAGAGCTTTGGGTAATTGTTTGCCAAGCGTGAGGTTGCCTGTTTGTAATAGTTGTTTGTAGTGTGTGGAAAGCGACAGGCGTATTGACTGGCGCCTTAAACTTTGCTAGTTCCTACCCATTAAGGTTGCAGGAAGAAAATAAAAATATGCATTTTGTATTCCATTTTGAAAATAAAAGTATGCATCGTTTATTTAAAATCAACTACCAAGGTAATTTCCACAAGGGCCGCCCATGTGTCTTTAATTCTGGTCGGAATAGTAAGTAACCCTATCCTACAGATGGGACGCTTTAAACTAGTAACCTTATATTAAACGTTATCTCATTGCCAATAAAGATGATTTTATCGATATTAATAATTAAAAATAAAATGTATCGTTATGTCAAACTAAATGCCGATGACATAGATAATTATCGCTATCAATCTATCTAAATCGACGTGTCCGCAGTTTGACACGTGCTTGTCATAATAAGTCTTATCTGTGTTTGGCATAAACAATGAACCCTCTATTTTGGTATCACGACCATAGATAGATAAATCGATATCTGTGGCGGATTCCGCGGGGTAATTGTTTGTGATACTTTTAACAGTGAATTGTTAAGGTTTTCCTCTGATTATGGGCGGCTTTCACGAACAAATCAAGTTTAATTACCATAGGTCGGAATTAGGTAGAGTTATTTTGGTATTTACACTGATTTCATTCAGTAGGTTTAAAGTGGATATGCCTTAAACCTCGAAGTTAATTTTAAAGAGCTGAAAGGAAGCGCGTAATTTGTTGTAAAAAATTAGTTTTTATGTGATAAGTAATCCTAATACTACAGCAGCAACAGACAACAGCTAACTTAAATTTACTTTCAGCTTTTTTAAATTACATTATTCACCTTTAAGTGTACCGCCGCGTCATTTCAAACATATTCAATACACCAATTATGTGTACATACCTTATGATGTTGCACAATCAGTATTGATTCCAATTATTTTACACAGACATATCAATGACTCGCATGATATTTGTCAGTTTACCTGTAAAAGAAAAAAAATCAAATCAAACATTTCATAAAATAGTAAACTTAATCTAAATGATTAGTCGGAATACCAGTGTCACCGAATTGGAAATACAGTATTTAAAACTAATAACGATGTTGATCGTAAGGAGATCTAAGGGAAATTCGCCGTACATTTCCTTGTCATGGAAATGTTTTAATAGGTTTCTTAGCAATTAATTTCAGTGCGTTTATAACTGTTATAATGTCCGGTTTGAAGGGCAGGGCACCAGGGCAACTGTGACGAAGCTGGACCACTTAAAAGCCAACAGAAAGGCAGGACGGACGTTTCGACGAGAGCTACTCAAAAAAGACGGAAAAATTAAAATGCAAGCATAGAACGCAAAAACAGAAACAGAATGTCATTTTTTTTTAACAAGGGCGTCCGTACTCCCTGACTAAGTAGAGCTGTCGGTATGTCTTTAGGCGCATACGTAGAGGAGAGCAAGCATTTTTTACAGCGACAAAAAAAAAGGTGGCATCCCCAGCCCCGTTCTCTACCAGTCTAGTTTTTTAACCTGTAGAGTATAATATGTCGACGCTCTATTACTGTGATATCACTAATGGTTTGTTGCATTTTCTATATCGATAGTATGATCGAAGATTTTCTATTATAAGCGCTCATAGGTTTCCATAGTAACCGCTAAGGTATAGCATTATAATGCTATGCTATTGCAACCTCACTGGTATGAACAATAAAGAAACAGTGCGGAATTTGATTTATTTGTTTAACTTTCGATTCCGCTATCTTAGGTGAATATGAATGGGAAAGTACAAATTGAATTCGTGGCCACGATCTGGTGAACACAATAGTCAATACGTCAATGCATTGTTAAGAGACATACTAATGTTAAAAAAATATGAACTGTGTTTAATGGAAGATGGCACCTTCCATTTCAAAAAAGTCTATAAATTTCGTGCGCAACTTGCTCTAAAAATTAACCAATAAGTAACTCAATTATGCCATTATTTCTGGCAAACGTAAAGAGAAGTACCTCAATAGATATAGACACACTCACAGTAGTGATCAATAGATATTTGTCACCACTGTAGTGGTGATCAAATAACCCGTAAAATATAGCTTGTTTAAAATAACATGTCATAATGGTCATTTTTCCAAGTGTCCTCCATCCATAGATTTTTATTACTATTGACCTAATGATCATTTTTTATAACAACAACAGTTAATAGGGCTGTAATTTTAATCAATCTATATTTTACGGACTATATCTTAGTCTTGATCGTTTATGAAGACAAATGAATCGATTTGTCTTCTTATTTGATTGATTTTTGGTTCTGGTAAAAATACGACGAAGAAAGGTTAACCTTTCTTTACCAATAAGAAAGAAATACAGAGTTGGGTATGGCGGCAATAGTGACTAGCCAATTAGCCGAACAGCAGTGCACAGTCGGACGACATTCTCGTATGCATGATATGATTTCAAGCAAATGTCATTACGGCAGTCATAATGTCACTATTTCACAAGTAAAAAAGTAATTTGTTCTGAGAATATTTGTCGTCGCTTAAAGGCGTTCTTTCAGATATCTTCTGTTACGTATCCGTTTAAAAAGTTCATACAGAACCAATACTTTTACCAATTAGCTGGTGCATTAGCTTCGGTTACCTAGCGATCTGTCAATTACTGTTGGATTCCCGTTCCTGCTAAATTAGGGTGACCAGACAATGGTATAGTTTTGAAATATTTTTTTCGTATTTTGTAAAGATGAGCCATGAAGATGAAATAAAAATGAAAAAAAAAAGAAAAACGAATATCTTTAGTTTATTCATTGAGGCCATTCTAATGAGCTCATACTCGATTTTTTTTGCTGAAGTAGGGTGAGAGTTCTCAGAGTATCAAATCGAAATGGTCCTTTCAATCATCAGAGAACTGATTATCAAATCAAATAGTATTGTTACACAGTAATAACGTAAGAACACCTATTACTAGTGATTTCGAACACCAATCAAAAGTTGATCTAGCTTTCTTTCTATAAATTTCCTGGCATAGGTGCTATGAGTAGCTTATTTTTAATTTACATATAATAATAGTTAGTTAATAAATAATTGTACATACCGTTACATAATGAGCTGTACGCAGTCTCTTACAACGAAGATTTTAGTTTTGCGAAAACCAATAGAAACACAGATTTTATCAGCTCAGCTGAGGTTGACAACCCTAAATCCTAAAATGCACAGTGATACGATTTCAATCGATCATCGTGTGACTTTTACCTTTTTATTGTATTTATAGTAATTGGTAAACTCGTACTTTTAGAATTAGTCTCGGAGCTAGATGGGTTCTTTCAGACTGGCATGAATTTGTCACAGCGCATTGACTGTTGTAAACCAAGTTTTTTAACAAATAAAATAAATGTGTACTTAGAATTTGGTCAAAAAATATGCTGTACAATGCACAAGTACTATGTACAAACAATTTACAAGTAACAACTTGGAACAGAAAAAAGACATTAATTAAGTACATAAGTATATGTACCTCCAACATGTCACAACATATTCGTAATGAAGGAATTGTAATTGACTTTTGTTCTTTTAGTTCAACAGCTATCGTTTTCTGTTTAGTGAGCACGCTTTTTCTATCATTGCAGCTTGATGCGTTTACCAAAACTCAGCGGACATAGCATATTCGGAATTCTAAAATCGAATCCGTTCTTATCTGATTACCTAATTTAAACCCTATCAGTATTCGTTAATAATTTAAAAAAATACACGTCTAGTTTTTATCACCTCGCCAAGCTTGCCTTTTTTGCGTCCTCTTTAGACAATGCGGTTACTGCGGCCACGTAAACACCTTTTTGCAAACTTTCTTCGATTATTTACTACTGTCCGAGTTTCTTTTTACTGATTGGCCTATTTACATAGATAACCAACTGCCTTATATTTCACTGTAAGTTTGGGGTTTATTGCTGGTGCAGTTTATAGTAATAATTTAAGATTATTATGGTCTTAAATTACTTAAAAAATGTAAAATTATGGTAAGTAATTGAAGTCGAGATGGAAGCAAAGAAAAGCCTATGATAGGCGACAACGCTCCTTCTTTCTTCATGTGGTTATAAATACATAAATATGAAGTTAATATCTTCCTAGAAATACGAGTGCAAAATAAGCTTGAAAAATCGCAATTTTTATTTTTTTAAATGTCTTGATCAACTTCTTATCAATAAAAAACTGGTGGCCAGGTCTATCCGTAACATCAGCCGTGGAAAGATATTTCCAATACATGGTTTTTAGTCTCAGTAACCGCTAGGTAATCTTCATTATTTCTAGAAAATGTGATCAATTTTTTGCTGTCATGATTCAAAAACCAAAAGTTGTATCGATAGCTACTCGAAGCTTGTTCCTCCTATTGTTCTATACGCATAGGTTTCTAACATTAGAAATTGCCTGTCATCAAATCATTGGGGATCGGGGCTTGTTAACAATTTACTACGTGCCTTGCCGTAATGTTCTTGGGTTAATCGCAGGTTGCTGCTATCTGACATTGCTTGTAGGCTGGAGCTTTAGTGGGTCATTGGGACGCATGCACGGGCTACGCTTTCATAAGCTTAGGCAGATGAGTATTATAATGACCTAATACCAACTATAATGTAATTTACGTGCTGATCATCTCAGACATAATTCTGCTATACAGTCATATGAGTCTCGATAGTTTAATCATCTCTACTGATTCCAAGTCAAAAAAATATTTGCCTTTATTATTATTAATAGTACAACTATGACATGTTTTCATTTCCTAGAAATGATCTAGTAGTGTCTCGCTTCTTTCTTCTCCACGCAAATGGGTGCAATTATGATGCGAGAACTCGGCTGTGAGAACAATAATTCCTGTGCGTGAATCCGCTCCGAAGATTTCTATCTCTTTATTGAACTTGAAATCTTAATTGCTTCTCAAAATAGCTCCATAATGAGATATTTTGTGGGAAAATCTTCTTATTAATTTCCCATGTTGACGCAACTTTTGTATGTGTCAGAACCGAAACTTTGATGCACAGAATAGTCACAAAATATGTGCTTAAATATACACTCAAAGTGGTAATTTTCAATACCATAATTTTTTTAAGTTCTCACCGGACCTATAGTTATATGTTTTTGGTCGTAAACATATTGCAACAGAAAGCATCGATGTGCTCGTATTTATTTAATCTTATTATACTAACTATAAAGCACCTGACATTTCTTATAACGGAACTTTTGTACTACAAATGCAATGAAGGTCAATTTGTTGGTACCCACACCGAATTCCAACAGCTCTGAAGCAAACGGTATGTCACCCTTCAATGCAAAAAAAACGAAATCGGACGCAACCAAATTGAATAAGAGAAAAGTCCGGTCCAACTCCCATTAAACGTTTCCGTTTCCCATACGTTTCTAGATCAATTGCTATGAAAGGCATTTGTAATTGTCAATTTTATTGCCTATTCTTCGTGTGGTGCTAATTTAAAAGAATGCCTGATCGCATATCAAAGGTAAATCTGGTTGACCCACATCGGCTGTTGGTGGCCTCATGTCAGGTAGTATAACACGATTTAGATACGTTTGCACGTCTCCGATAACTATCTGGCCAGCATTGTTTCACGTCGTTTACGAATAAACTTTTGAATCATTGCTTTTGCGATACAAATGTAGATTGTACGATGCGCGATGCGCGTTTTACTTTCATGTTGAATTTTATTTTCACTAAACCAGCTAAGTTAGACAAGACATATCGTTTGGAGAATCTTTGCAAATTTATATTTCCATATGTTTCATTACCACTACACATTATTTGTCCACATTCTTACTAATGACAAATTGAATATTCAGTTAATTAGTCTCGCGGTACTTTTACATAATTCAGTAATTACTTATACGGTTCCTGATCTAATCTATATCATCCTAATTGTAAGCATCATCGGCGAAGGTTTACTCACTATACATTATTTGACCACATTCTTACTAATGACTAATTGAAGATTCAGTTAATTAGTCTCGCGGTACTTTTACATAATTCAGTAATTGCTTATACGGTTCCTGATCTAATCTATATCATCCTAATTGTAAGCATCATCGGTGAAGGTTTCACAATGAGCCGGAATACAAAATTAGTGTTTGTAAAAACTTGTGCGGTTCACCGACGCCACTCGGTACATCGATAGTACCTGTTAACGCATCTAGGTCAGTTTTTATACTTCGTTTTCACTATTCAAACAAATGCAAAGCTTCCTCACCTGGAATTTTAAATTCAAATGTGTCTTTTTGTGTATTAATTGTCTGAGAAACAAAAATATAATTAAGTCACTACAATAACGCTTAACACGAACAATTGCTATTTTCCCAAGCGTTTTGAAATTTGACACTTCTTTTAAGTATCGCTAAAAGGTATTGTTTCAAACAGCGTTAATGATGTAAATAGAGAGTTTTGTTGGTTTATTTCTATTTTGCTTTTTGTCATAAGCTTGGCTATCGCTGCCATTTTCAATTATTAAGATGCACCGTGCTTACATATTAGAGATCATTAAGTAAGCCGTAAATAAGCACGGGCTATTTGCAACAAATTTCACACATAATATTGCCATTCTTCTTATATTTTCAATGTTGCGTGGCTTAGTTGGGCGTGACGCGCCGTTTTGTCGGCTGCTCTTGCCGATACGGTCTACATGCGCCAGAGCATCCGTCAACTAACCCCTGGTTTCGGCTTCCAGTTTTCTTCTGATAAAGAAAGTATTTTATTTCCTTCAGAGATTCAATTACCAATATGTAGGCCATTCCTTACATCACTAGGCTTTCTTTCGTGAATAATTCGTTCTCATATTTATTTAAAACATATAGTTTGCATATTAGCTCTTTTTCTTTAAGATTATAGAAGTTTTCTTATTAATATTATCTAGTACATAAAATATGTAGCTAACTATAGATTTTATATACCTTAATATCCCCTTTTACTATAACTTCACATCTTCCAATAATTATTATTACTTTTCTCCCACCTGCATCATTTGGACTCAGACATTTCTAGTTCCTATTATGAACAAACTCGATATTATCTATTATGCAACAACTATTGTTAACAAATAAGTTTCAAGTTGCATTGAACGATGCTATTTTTCAATTATTTTCCCACGCATTATTGATTATTCAGCCAATATGCAATCTAAACAGTGCTTCAACACAATAATTATTCAAATTGTTATTCGTAATGTGCTTTGTAGCAAGTAACCTTTCTTTTTCTTCTGCTAACGTTTCTACTTTATCAAGATTATGTGCTGTTCTAAGCGTGCATTTATAATTCATTTGAATAGCATCTGCTTGTAAAATAAACCTGTTCGGTTTCAATATTTTTAACATAAATAATATCTTGCAAATTTTTGTTAATCGATTCTCTTTCTCGTTTAGCAAAAACTCATAATTAAGAGTACGTATGATGCTGTGCATGAAAATAAATTATCTTTCTTATTGTTAAATTAAAATAGTTTTTTTATAGTTAGTCTTTCATGATCTGGTAGAAGATCAAGATTCTTAATTAAGTATTAATTTTCTCCATTATAAATATTTTTTCTGGTTTGACTAACTTCTCCAAATTTGAGAGGCTTGTTGCTAAGGCTCAAAAATTGTTCAGCGTGCTCAAAATCGATTTATACATTTTCCTATCGTATTTAATGATATTTCGTGGGTTATGTCAGATTAAGCGGTACTTGGAACGGTATTACAGATGGCGATGCAATTGTAACATTGAATTAAAGTGGGACTTTCGGGCACGACCACAGCCCAGTTCCGAGGTGAAACGCAAGGTCGGGAACCGCTTGCTTATTGTGCTTATAAACTTTTTGTCATGCGTCTCACCAAGTTGTATTGTTGAAGACAACTGAACTACTCCATTGAGACAGATATGCCGTGCGATACTCAAGTCGGAAACAGTTTTTTGCCCACCTTCCGTGTTGGCTGACGATCGAAAGCCCCACTTACTGTGACGCAAATATGCGATTAGCTGTGCATGCTGATGCATGTGTCTTCAATTACGCGTTTGCCAATGTAAATTGTTCGGCAATAACAAGAAATTATTAATTTATTCATCTCAATATCTTCGGTTTCAATTAATTTCTTAATAACTAGTAAGTGCTAGCTACCGTACATTAGCGATTTCTTTCTTAATTGCTTTAGCAGCTGTCACTAAGTTTTTAAATATCTCTTTAAGAAGCTTATCTATCTAATTAGTTTTAGTAGGTACTCATTCAATTATTTTACAGTATTTTCACTGCATAAATATGTAGAGTAAATAAAAATATGTAATAACTATGTGTTTGTTTATGCCGCCTAAAATAAAACAAAAAACGTGTTTAGATGAAATCTTCTCAATGCTTAAAGCAGAATAAACATATCAATATATAAAAAAAAACAGAAAATCGATATTCGCCAGAGGCAATTTTTTTAATTGTAATTGAATTTATCTTTAAAGCAATTTATATGAATTACACTTCTATGATTTCCAATATTTAGCAGTATTTATGTTTTGTCGCAATTAAAGTCCCTTTTACGACGTACAAGCACTTTACTCAAATGCCGGTGCTAATGGACCAAGAACGCCTTAAATAAAACACACACACTTGTTTACAATTACACAGGTGATAGGAAAGATAGTTAGTAGACAGACTGTCCCTATCTTTAGATCGATATATTAGTTCTAAAGGGACAGAATGGCTGAGCGTTTTAGAGAATCTTTGAAAGAGTCCTTTTAAAAGGTCGTTGGCAGCAGGACTTGAATTATATGAGCTAACGACCTATAGAGCCGTTCTACTCGTGATGCTCGATCCAGTCGTAAAGTGCCTGCGGTTTGCTTCAAATCCGAAGTGGAAATGAGCTTGCTGTTAACGTTTGTATTACATTCACGGCTCTAACCGCAGACTGAGGGGAAGCTGTCTTTATAGTCGCATCCCATAATGCCTCCAATGGTTCCTGCCACGGATGGTTGATGTCACCTGTCGCTTGCCGTTACAGACTCACGAATAACTTGTAACTTCAGATATTACTGCACTTGTATAAGCGATAGAGATGCGCCAACTCGGGATTAACATCACGAGTTAACTTAAGTTGAAATTCACGTTAGTCAAGTTACGTAATAGTCTAAGACTGCACAACATATGCTATTTACATTAGTTTAAGATTCTTTAAAATTAAGTTAGTAAACACTTATGCATGGTAACTTCGAAAATGTGAAACTACCCCAAAAATACCTCAGCTGTGTGAATCAGTAATTTTATTATCAACTAAATCGGTTGTGCATTTAGTAGTGACCACACTCACGGTCCAAGAAACGCATTTGAGTAAACATCACTTGTGTATGTTCAGTGTCTAAGTGTTATAAATAGATTTTGAAACGCATAACAATAGTACTTAATCTTAACTTACTTTTTTTGATGTTGTTGGTAAATATATCTCGACTGCCATTGCGAAATGCGATATGGCGTTTTTGGCCAGCAATGATAGCGACAAAGATATTAGCTATGCTCCGCGATTTACAACCCTCATGCCCAGGGTAGCCATTGTGGGCATTGCCTGTCTGGCAATTCACCAGTAGGCGGGGCGTGCGGGGGGAGAGACAAGTAGAAGAGGTTCTTACCCATCAGTGGATGAATCTATAGGCTGTTGATAATGATGGATTTAGTCGCAATATTCGAGCTAAGCCCAACTTGAGGTTGTATTTCTAGTTGACATTACTAATGAGCTAATAGTTCGCACACGGAAATGTGTAGTAAGGATTTATCATTGTTGCAATAAGGTTATTTTGTTCAATAGCTAGTGATGCCTATACCCCTTACCGCTGTATTGTTCAGATATATGTTTCCGGTGTACCTGTTTATCTTTATTTATAGTATATTTAACAATTAAACTTTAAGAATGAATGTTAAATTCCTTTAATGGTTTGTCGTTATCTTAAAAGAAGTTATGACTATGCCAACTTAACGTCTCGTTAAATCAGATGAAACAAAAACGTGTGATGTTATTTTTAAAGCTTAATCGGCTTCCCGTGTGGTACCCGGCAGAGTAGAATAGACCACCCTCACTCTTACCGAGGTGTCGTTAAAGGCGACTAAGGTAAAGCTGTTGGCATGATCATCAGCACCCAGAGAAGGTAAACTCTGCATTTATATCAAAACCCTCGCCAACCCGTCTGCCAAGTATGGCAATTACCCCTCATGTGATTGAGGGAGGCCCGTGCCAATATTTCGGCGCTCTTGTGTCTTCACTGGTGTCGCGGGTATCCATGGGTGGCGGCAATCGCTTGTCATCAGGTGATGCGTCTGCTCGTCTGCCACCTATCTGCCACCTTAACATAAAAAAAGAACTGCGACACAATTTTTAACCTCCTTCAATTCTCCTGACAAAAGTTTTCAATATATTGTTTTATACTTTCATGGTCACTAACATTAGAATAGTTATTTACGAGATTTCCACCATGTACCTTATTTCTGAGTTTCCGATATTTCGGCGCTGTTGCAAGCGCCATGGTCACGGAGTAACTGCAACAGTGCCGAAATATCGGAAGCTCAAAAATAAGGTACATGGTAGAAATCTCGGAGATAACGATTCTACAAGTTTTCAATTTCCATTAAGACTTATTTTCTCGTAGTTGTTTTCCGCTCCTTTACATTACGACCAACCGCGGTGTTGACCGATGTTCGACATCATTACCTCATTGTACGATACGTTACATTGGAACAAGCGAGTTAACATGCGACTGAGTGTATAACATACAGTCAGCCACAGATTAGGATGCGGTCACTTTTCTCCATCCGATTCTTACCTTAATGCCAAACATTATTAAGGTGAGAATCGTTATGAAGAAAGTTAACGAATCCCGTCAGAAATAAAAGGCGGACCATTGTATGCATGGCAGACTCTTATTGCAAAGACCATACGGTCTAAATCTTCTATTTATGTTGCTGATACCAGCGTGGGCTTGTAGACAGTAACGTGGATGTGTTTATTCCGCTTGTTTACATTTTATATTGTGTTATTTGCTGTCTGTATATCTATTAGCTTTCTTTATTAAGTCAGCTTACTTCGACATGTTGTAGTTATTTTTTACTTGTATGTAGTATCTTTCTGTGTTACAAGGTATTTCGTAACTTGTGTCCTGTATAAAAACGGGATGACAAATGTAACAATGTGAGCCAAACTAATACTACTGAATATACTTAATTTACACCTTTAAGGCAAGAGTGAACAGGCATCTTCTAGGCAAACGCGTATCACCCTAGACCTCATCGACGCTTTCCATCAGGTGCGATTGTGGTCAAGCGTTAGCTTATAGTCCGACAACAAACACAGTTCTTTTTTTGGGTAAAAATGTAACACTGTTTACTAACCAATTAGTTCTATTGTAATTTTCTATTGTATTGTTCTATTGTAATGAATTACTAAGACAATATTAGTATTATTCAAGCACGCCCCTTTGTTTAAAAGTATTGTAGCGTGCTACAGGGCTGAAGATGTTTATGAAAGCTTAAATATGGTTAATAAACTTTCTACATACTTCGCTTTGAAGGCTCCAATCTTATCCAAGACACAATCGAAGAGACGCAAATTCCTTGCTACCAGAGCAATATGGGCTACTGGTACCATTTATCTTTTAGATTAGATACGAAGATGTGTATTTATTCGAACGCGTCCTGCGTATCCTAGATCGGATACATTGGTTATTCCCACAGTGTAAATAGCAATGGCGAGCCATTGCTATTTACACTGTGGGAATAACCCTCTCCATAATTCGAGAATTATGGACTTGCAAAGGTCAGCGCGTGGTGGGGGAAGGTACGGTCAACGAACGTAGTAGTGTTCTAGTTAGCCGGCAAAATCGCTTGTACTGCACTATGCGTGAGGGCAGGGATTAGCTTCGCCCACCCCGCTGCGTGTGTGTGCAAGCAATTATAGCTGGTACACCGGAAAATTCGTTGACTGTACGACATTTAGGTAGCGAGTTCGTTTTACTCACGACATAGTATGATAATGAATAGGTACTGAGTACTTAAGTCGAAGTTGTCGTGTTGTTGTAATCGACATAATTCAAGAACTTCCAACTCCGCATCAAGCAGCGCCTTTCTTCCACTGTCCATTACCGTATCCTCACTTTCTTTGGACATATTACGCGTCGAGATGACTCATCTGTGGAAAGACTTGTAGTGCAAAGCAAAGTTGAAGCCAAAAGAGCGCGCGGCAGGTCACCAATGCGTTGTACCGATCAGGTAAAAACTGCTGTCAATGGTCCACTCTACGAATGCACTTGAGAAACATCTCTTCGTGAGGTAATGCGGAGGATTCTGCAGCAAGCCCACTCTGCCAAGAGTGTGACGACAAAGAAGAAGACTAAAGTCGAAGGGCTATAGGTGAACGGACGCGACAGTGAGCACGATTGAAATGTTCGTAGCACGGGTTACACACCTCGAGTTTTCGTTACCTTAGAATAGTCATTTACGAGATTTCTACCATGTAACTTATTTTTGAGTTTCCGATGTGTCGCCACTGTTTTAAGCAACTTACCCGTAAAAACTTCAGTTACTCCGTGACCATGGCGCTTGCAACAGTGCCGAAATATCGGAAACTCAAAAATAAGGTGCATGTTAGAAATCCCGCTAATACCCCACTATTCTAATGTTAGTGACCATGAAAGTTTCAAACAATATTTCGTCAACTTAGGGTCGAGTTCACCAATTTTTCAAACAACGATAACGGTAACAATGCAAGCACCAATAGCGAGCACGGTTAACGTGTGATTATCGTTATTTTAAAATTGGTGAACTCGGCCCTTAGTCTCCAGAATGGCGCTTGTGGACGCTTCTGGAAGCCCTTACATTGTGCTGGTATAGTTGGTTCCGTATATCCCTCAGCCTTACTAATGGGCGATGCCTTAGACGTAGATTAGTCACTTATGTCGTTCCATTTATCGTACCGGCGGTCTGACATAGACGCATGAGTGCCATCTGATTGAAAATTCGCCTCGCTCCGTTGGAATATATACAACGTTGATGGCTCTGTTAGCGGTCGGCGTCTGTACTCTATTGTGATTTATGTTGTTTATCTAATATCGAAGCGGGAAATGCATTCTTCCCAGGGTAATGTGATGGGAGGAAGGCTCGTTTACGTTGGCATTTAATAGTGGAATGATGGATATGATACCATTTGTTTGACAAACGACTTTATGGCAACGTTTATGGCGACTTTCTCAATAGAAGAATTGCATTTTGACTGTCGTTCACTTTGCTGACTGTTTGCGATTCACAGGACTCGTCTCATTTCAGCGAACATATTTTCAGCCTTTAATAAGTTTCTGAACTTCATAAGACAGAGAAATCAGTCTGAATTATGATTACACATTTGAAAACCATATGAAACGTGCAGATTGCCTTACGATTTTTTCTCTCACCGCCGAGCTAATGTTAGAAATATGCACATAGGCCGCCAATACATTAGCGATCTCTCTGATTTCGCGGATGTTCATTGGCGGCGGTTATTACTTTCCATCAGGTGACCCGCTTGCTCGTTTGTCGCCTCTTACTTACTTACACGCTGGCTCAACAACCCGAAGTGGATCTTGGTCTCCGACACGAGAATTCGCCATTCTGTTATGTTATCGCCAATCTGACCTTATCAGGTGACCGAGATTTTTCTCGACCTGATCTATCTAGCGATGTCTATCTTTGTCGCCTCTAGTATAAAAAAACATAGAATTGAAAAATCCACGGGCACATGCTCGGATTCGATCCTATGACCCCCCGTTTTAAGACGGTGCACGACTACCAATGCGCTACCATCGCTCTGAACACTTGTTTCTATTAAATCTAAAAGGGCGCATCGGTTACACGGTCTGCTCCTCAAAACCGCAAAGGGTTGCGGTTTCCACTCAATGGAAAGATGCTGCCACTCATTATAAAGTGCATTTTCTCGGTGTGAGGTCAAGAAAAGTCACAAGTACTTGGTGATTGGCCTCTGCTATTCACGGTTCTGCAATGAACTAGTGGTGTTCGAGTATTTTCTTATAACATAATTGACTCATCGACAAAACTAGCGCCGCCAATAGATTTTGTATTAATTTTGGCGATTATGAAACATTTTTCAAAGTACTACAGTGAATCGATTTTTCAATTTTTGAGGCAAAATTATATATAATTACTATAACTATAATTCTGATACCAAAATCTTCAGGTTCTGTCGCGAGGACGAGGAAACGATTATCCACGTCCTCGGCGAGTGCATAGCGCTGCACCGCTGCAGAAGCCGGCACCTGGGAGCACACATGATCTCAGCTGACGAGATCAAGAGCTCCTCCATCAGCTCCATTCTCGGGTTTATCCTGGAACTGGAGCTACATGAGGTGCTGTAATAGGTTACGGGGCTGCCACAATAGATCATCTACTGGTCGCAGTGGCTATGAGACGCAGGGCTCACCCCATTTTTATCAAATAATAATAACTATAATTCTTGTAATTGCTAATAAAAATTATAGTTACGTGTACGAAGATAATATTTACATAGGTACATCTCAAAAAGCGGCGGCAATCGCTTACCATCAAGCGATCCGTCTGCTTGTCTGCCACGTGCCGTAAAAAAATAATACAAATCTACTGGTGGCGCTAGTTACGTCGATGCGTCACATTAATGCTGAAATGTCAGATTGAATGCTACGGTAATATAATAACACAACAAAATAGCACTTCCTCACCACGAAGAAAGAAATAACGTTAAAGAAGTCTTGTCCGCCGGGGGGCGGCCGGGTTATGTCGCACACAAAGCCTCACTGCGTCAAATAAAAAAAAACCCGGCATGAGTTGCATTTTTATTTCATGAGATAGGGGGCAGACGAGCTGACGGATCACTTGATGGTAAGTATTAGCGCCGCCTATGGACACCTGCAATACCCGAGTCCAAAGTACCGAAGTCACAAGTGCGCTGCCGATCGTTCAAAATGGCATTTTTAAATACAGTCCCTACCTATTCCTCCGTATGTTAATTATAATGACTACTATTGAAAACTGGACTGAGGCTGAGTCCCTCATCTCAGCGTATAATTACACTGCTCCTGCAATTATACTCCTTTGAACTCTGTCGCTCTGGAGCCATGGGTACGTTTGGACCATGATTTAGGATTTAGCGAGTCTGGTAATCTGGACTATAACCAATCAAGTCAATAATTCACTCGGACATTTTTCTACTCGAATACAATAAATTTTATTGTCACTCGAGTCCCATCACTACAATGATCTCAGCGTAACGGCCTGCGGCTCTCTCGGATTACTATAACCTCGTGACACACTTCGACCTACTCCAGGCCAAATTGATTCCAACCTGCCCTTAGATAGGGCTGTCGCGATAGCTATACATGTCACATGATGACATGTCACCTGGCATTGTTAACAAAACCGCCTGAATGATCAAAGCCGACCAATCAATGTCACGATTGTGACAGGTCCCGTACACGTCCTTTTATTACAGGGCTAATTTAATTTTTCTTTATTTATTCAGATAGGTACTAGCTTTTGCCCGTAGTTTCGCTCGCGTTAGGAAGAAACAAAAAGTTTTCCCGTGAACGACGGACAAACAGACAGACACACACTTTGATATTTATAATATTAGTCTGGATAAATCGGGCTAGGGTGCTTACTGCGCCCGTTTTTGCCGTGTTTGTATAAAACGCCAGAACGCAACAGGTGGCTTAATTTGTCCGTCCCGTAGAGAATGTATAAAAAAAAATTAAATTACCATTTATTTCAGATCATAGGTAATCATAGGATAGGTATAGACCTATCACATCCAAACAAAGGAGAAAGGGAGGCGCATGTGAAAGAGAGGGAAACTCAGATTTGGTCGTAACGTCTGCTTTAAATTAGGCCCTCTGGCACCAGGCTTTCACAGCCAACACGAAGAAGAAAAACTTGACTACGAGGAATACTTAGAAAAACCTATGCTTTTTTGACTTTCCCTCTAACTAGACGACAGCCCTATCTTTAGGCACCGCACCTTGACCTAAGATACTGATATTTCTCAGTCTGAGTCACGCGGGACACATTCTAGGTTCATATTTCATCTGCCATATTAGGTATGCACTGTTTTCTATTTCGCTTCAAGGGCTACTTTGGAACTGCTGATGCACTTCGATATTAAACTAAACTTGGGTTCTATTTCGTAAAAATACCAGCCTCTTTGCAAATTTGTCTTACCGACCAATCTATCGATCTATTGGTAGCATTGATCAACGTTTATCAACAATCTACGCCAGCTTTGATGGATCGACGGATGCCATTCAATAAAAATAATCAGCTATTCATGTAATTTTCAAACATAGTAATTTCAGCCTCAGAAACCATAATACTAAATAATCTTGGTATTAAAGTTTTCGGTTGAAAGTATGTTTCAAATAAATTGAAAACTTAAAGTAGAACTTTAATTTATATGTTCGTTTCATTATCCATATTACAAATATGTAATATGTTCTATTTGCATAATAGGTATCATATTAATCCATCAAAGTTTTGCGTGATATATGAGAGTTTCTCCAATTTAAGTACATATGTTTAAACTGGAGGACTGACTTCTACACTTTAAGTATTTTAACGTGTAGAATGATAATGGTAAATGACCGGGAGACCTTTTTTTGATTTACTCGTATGACTTAGCGTCGTCGCATGCGACGTATGTCACATTCGCCTTATAAAGCCGAGTTTCCTTATTTGCCTATATAAACGGTAAATTGACATTCTTACCCTTTCCAAGCAGAATTTTACAAACACCGGTAACTTCCGCATTGCAAACGGAACGCAAATACCGTAGATTATTGGCTGAATACGAAAGTCTTTGCTTTTTTGTCACAAAAAAACTATGAATATCATTGCATTGTGTCAACTGTCAAAACCAGTCAAAGCTGTTGACAACTACCACTATTTTGACGTTGCTTCTACCGCTCGCTTTAAGTCACTCGACCAACGAGTGGGTGGGGTCACTCGTTGTAGACGAGTAAATCAAAAATAGAGCTCCGGTTCTTTGACAAGAAGTGGCTACTGTGACCACAACCCCACAACCCATGCTCGACATAGAGATCTTCGACTAAAATGGGCTTCGTTATCATCTCCAAAATAACTGGTGCGTTTGTTGAGGTGCGACAGTTATTTTCGTCATACATCCATGTGTTAATCCTTTACGGAAGTAAACGCAATTTAGCAGGTTAATGTGGTACCAGGCTCCTGAAACCCTGAATCATGGTTCAAGCGTACCCCGGGCTACAGAGCGATTGAGATGAGAGGGACACCTTGTTCCCCACATGGTGACAGACAGACATTACTTTTACCTGAGACACCGATAAAAGGGGTTCTGTTTTTGCTTAGAGGTTTGGAGTCCGAAAGAATGCACTTCAACGATGAGCCAGCCTTAGTTGTGGTGACCCGCGGCGATTCTCACGCGGTTGACTCCATTACACGTGGAAACTATATTGGAGATGAACTTGCACTAGACAATCGTTAGTCTTTCTGATAAATGTGCGAATATATTCTGAATAACGGTGCTATAAAAGCAAAATATATTGTTCTGAACCACTGTTCTTGGAATTTGTAGACCAAAGGTCTTGGGATTGTAGAAAGAATAATTTTATTGATGCTTCAATTAAATCCGAACTGAAGAAAGTACTCAAACGGTATGAGCATTGAGCACACACTCAACTGATACTCAAAGGCTGCAAACATGTATTCAAAGTTTATATTTCAAAATTTTCCCAATAAAGAAAAGTTCCTAGATCCATTCACAAATTCTATAAAATGGAGTAAGTCATTTAAAAATTTACACATTATTTATTACCTTTATGGCATTATTAGTTTTTTTTTTACTACAATGGTAATGCTCCTTAATTGGATCAAAAGGACATATCATAGCGATCATGGAACACCGCGGCTGGAAGCTCACTTCGGAATGGGACGAGCGTAAGTTTAAATCAGAGCATGCACCTCTGGATTTTTAAAATGTATGTGCGTAAATCTACCATCAGCTCGGCAGTGAGGCAAAACATCGTGAGTAAACCAGCACGTTTCGGATAGTTTCTCAAACTTTGGACAAGTACTTACAATTAGAGATAATCATTCTGAACGTTTTTTTTATCTGATAGGTGGCACACGAGCTGACGGATCGCCTGATGGTAAGCGATTGCCGTCGCCCATAGACACCCTCGCGGGTATCGCTACCATTGGAGTCACAAGTGCGCTCCTAACCTTTAAACGCCCATTTCTCCCGGATTTGGCGTCCGGTACCCTAACTCACGCAGCGAAACAAAGCACACCTCCTTGACCCCCGTTTTCTGTGAGGCGTACGTGTAGTTTGTCCTCTCTTGGGGCTGTGAAGGTCTAATGAGTGGTTTGTTATTACCAGACTTTTAAATGCTTGAACATGGTCCAAGCGTACCCTGAGCTCCAAAGCGATGGTCTTGGACACAACCGGGAAAAATACCCTGAGATGTATAAGTGTGCCGCTTCGATTTACCATGACCGATTTTGTTTTATATTAATGCATAATGTTAGGTAGATCTGCTATCATTCTCACGCTGGGAACTAACGATATGAAAAAGAAACTACGAGCACTTAAATTGTACAACTGGAACGAGAACAGATTTACTCATTCATCCATTAGTGTGAATCGTAATTGCTTATAACCGTTTCAATTTCTCTTCATTCTGCTTTTATTGACATTTTGAACAGACATGACGAATCCTTAAGCGTTTCGTTTTTTTTCCGCATTTGGCTGCGGAACCCCTTAATATTTTAAAAAGGAGTTTGGATTCACAGTATTTACTTTCATATAATAGATCCTATTAATCAAATTGTAATTCTTATTTCCTATATTCTTTGAGATATGTATGTACGTAAGTAGTGGCAGGGGCGTCTTTACCTGTAGTGCAGGGGGTGCGATGCACATTGGCGCCGAGAGCCGTTTGCGACAAGAGCCTCCACAGCTCTAACACTTCACAATGAGCAAGCGTTCAATCATTTTTACAGGATATTTCTTTTAGGATGAATTTGAGTGCCCAAAACACTCCCATGTATGTCCTACGATAGTTTTCAAGTTATGAAATTTATCCATGGCCTTCGGCTTAAAATCTTAAATGAAATACCCTATATAAACGTGTTGGGTGCGTACTGCGCAGCTTACTGCCTGTTTAAAGAACTAAACTAATCCGTTTTATTGGAATATTTTGATACAAGAGGGCGCCAAATATTGATTGCACCTGGGCGCTACATTAGCAAGAGCCGCCTCTGGGTAGTGGTGACAGTAAGTTATATACTTCGGCAATTTTTTTATTTTTTTCTTTTGTCTGCTTTACAGGGTGTATCTGTGGACATGTCCATCTCTTTAACCACATGTTCTACCAACCATTCTGAGCAACATCTGTTCTACGACTTTTCGAAATTCGTCGAAAATTTTTTCGACTCCCCATACAAAATGGCCAAGTCACATGACCGACTATGAAAAGTTGATTTTTTTATGCGAATTTCCAAAAGTCATAGAACTAATGTTGTTCATAATGGTGGATAGAATGCGTGGTTAAAGGGATGTAAATGTTCACAGATACACTCTGTATAGCCGAAAACAACAGAATCAATACTACTTACCCGTAAATATTTTACAACTAATATTTGCTGCTGACTCTGCATATCAACTTCACTATCACTTAAAGGAAAACAATCACCATGAGTAATTGACTCAGCTTGAAGTCTGAAAGCGATTCTATAGTTCTAGAGTCTTACTCGTTCACCTACTTTAATCTTTTACTAAGTGGTTGATTAGGCCCCACTATTGGGCTGCGCTGCAGACCTAAATGGGCAGTAACAGACTCAGAAAAAAGAACATTTAGATACACACACATTTAATATTTACATTAGATTTATTTGACTTTAAGGGCGCCATTTTAATACCTAGGACAAACCACTAAAAAATGTTTTTTTAACATTATGGCAGAACCGAGCAGACTTTCAAATAATTAATAATAATTTTAAACTTAAAGATTTCTTTTACAAAGTAGGCAGCATACTAAATAAGTTTGAGAACCTCTGACCTAGTCGCTTCCTCAATCCGGTGTAATGCACCGCGCCGTTGCACAGCGACCATACCGGGCCCCATAAATTTGCACGATCTATTGAGGTTTGATAGTGTTGTCATACTATCGATAGTATTGTCTAATTGCAAAAAAAAAATAACTTCTGGCTTTGATTTCCCTTGTAGGACGTCAGACCGTCCTTATGTTAGAGAGACAAGTGTTATTTTGGAGGGGTAACTCAACCCTGTACCTTCTCACCGTCATAATCATCTTAGAGTTTTGTCCCGGTTGCGGAGCTGTCGCTCCGGAGCCCGCTTTCCCGCTTCTACTTCTCCAATTCGCGCGATCTTGGGCATACGACCAACTATGTTTAAAGTTTAAATAATCTTATCACCAATTGCCGATTAAAGAGGCTCAAAGTCACTTGAGAGCAATGGAGAGGGCTATGCTCGGAGTCTCCCTGCGTGATCGTATCAGAAATTCTGAGATCCGCAGGAGAACTAAGGTCACAGACATAGCCCAAAGGATTGCATGCCTCAAGTGGCAATGGGCAGGGCACATAGCGAGGAGAACAGACGGCTGGGGCGGAAAGGGCCTCGAGTTGTGCCCACGTACAAGAAGTCGCAGCCGTGGCAAGCCTCCTACAAGGTGGACCAAAGATCTGGTGAAGATCGCAGGAATACATTGGATGCGGGCGGCACAGGCGCGATCTGTGTGGAGAACATTGGGGGAGGCCTATGTCCAGCAGTGGACGTCTATTGGCTGAAATAATGATAATGATGATGATGAATCACCAATAGCAATACACACACTCATCTCTGTTTTCGTCATACCTAGTTGCGTCGAAAGTCATTGCTATGGAGACTAGAGTAACCTTTTAAGAATTTGATCCTCCTCCTCATCATACTCGTAGCGTGTTATTCGCGGTTGGTTCCAAATCTGTCCAGCCTACATGGTTATTCTCATTTCTTACGGAACGGTTTCGTGGTAAGCCCTCTGAGATTAAGCTCACAAGATAAGAAGAAAAGAATAATACACTCTACCAGCATTGTTATTTCTTCCGGTCGTTTGATATATTTTCATTTAACATTAGTCGAACGATTTTTTATAGTTGACCTATCGATAGACGGTCGCACCACTAGTGCGAGCTCCCTTGCGGTGAGCCGGACAAAGGCGAAAGATCCTCTGTAGAAAGCCGACGGAATGATGAAGGTCAGATTCTGTATGTGGTTGATAGTCGTGAGATTCGCACCGGCTATGGCGTCTTCAAGCTAGGCTAGAAAGCAGTTGTGTAACATCTGAATATTTTTAACTTTTTGATGACATGTAGAAAGTAATAAATATTTATATTTGATTGACGAGCGTGCTGATCCTGCGTGCAATGTCTATGACTTTAGTTCTTTGACGAATAACTTCGTTACGAATTTTATCCGCCCTAGAAACTCCGAGCATAGCACGCTCCATCGCCCGCTAAGCTACCTTAAGGTGACGGGTAGGGCTAACTAGCGACGCCAATCGATTTTTATGTTTAGTTACTAAACCGGATCTATTTTAAACAATTTGGGGGTTACAATCTCTCGGTAAACACTTATACTATTTATTAAATACTTAAACTTAACTTTTAGGTCTGCTTTTGTAACTCGAAATTTGAATTACCGCCAAAAGCGGCCGCTTTTGGCATTAATCAATTTTTCTCGTACAAAAACGGACCCAACAATTGTGCATGATTATTTAATATATACTATAAGTGTTTGCCGAGAGGTTGTAACCCCGAAATTGTTTAAAATAGATCCGGTTTAGTAGCTAAAAAATAAAACGATTGGCGTCGCTAGTGCGCGCTACCCGTCACCTTAAACCAACCTTGTGGATCAGCCCCGCAGTCAATGTCCACGTTTCGGCTCCGTATGACATTACCGATAAAACGCACTGGTTAAAGGCCTGGCTTGAGTCGTCTATCCCCCAATCCCTTAAGACCAGGGGGTCTTAAGGGATTGGGGGATAGACGACTCAACTATATGACGCAGCTTCCCGAACGCCGCCCAACCCAAGCATATTCTTCTGTTTGCCTCCTTCTCAAAATTGCGTTGACCAAATTTAAAAGTATGCTTTGCTTCTATTGAACTATAAGACATTGTTATAGTGGATGGCGCTTCTGGTCCGTACAAACAGCCTTTGTGCCAAAAACATTCGAAAACGAGATTCTAATCGGCTCATTTGTTCTGATTTTACATTACATGACTTGATTTTTTTTCAAATACATTTTTACTTTTAATTTTAACCTACATACCTGTGTTCAGTTGATCTGATTTTGATGAACATATGTGAAAACGGTGACAAGCATATTATATAGATAAGCTTTTGGAGAAACTTTGCGCGAACTATTGATATGAGTAAATATCTTTAGGAATTTATAAGCTACGCGGTCTGATTACTTATATCGATCCGTTTATAATAATAGAGGTAAGTAAAGGAGAAAAGTAAATCAGTAACGAAGTGGCAATATGGCAAGAAAAAGTAAAAATAAACAAAATATATACACACATGAAATATTATACAAATGTAAAGTATCAATCCAGCCTATAGCTGTCCCACTGCAGGGCAAAGGCCTCCATCATATAAATCAAGTCATCGCTATTATGATGGGATTAGGATTTATCACCACGCTTGCCAAAGCGGATTAGTGATCACAAATCCGAGCTATGTTCGAAAAATTCGAAACACACTTTTTGCTCGACCAAGGAATCGAACCCAAGACCCCGAGATCACGGCCCGGTACTTAAACCACTAGACTAACAGGGCGTCTCGATACAAATTTAGGTTAAATTTAATAAATCTCAAATTTCAAAACGAGTACCTTTAGTATGCACATCGTCTTCAAAATGCGGTTCTGCACTAATTTCTCAATTTAAGAACTCAGGTATACATTTTAAAGCGGCCTAGGAATAAAATTCCCAAATGTAGCCGTCCAAGCTTGTCCCACTTACCACTGCGCCACGGAGGCTGTCGCTATGCTCTCCAGGGCTTTACAACCTTTACAATAAGAAAGCCGATTTACCAATGTTCGCGATTAGAAAGCACAAGACACAGGGCGCAGTAGCAAGCGAAGCATTTGAATTGTATGGATTCATAAAACGTTATGGCATCCTCATTCCTGCCTGTACTTTTAATCATGAGTAAATTGCAATACTGGCCAAGAACGAGTACATTTGCTCAAGCATTAAAGATAATTTACGTGTACTCTCGAATAACGGCAGCGTTGATGCTCGTACTTAATTTCATTGTTATCTGTGGAGGGAATCCGAATGTCCGATTAGACATTTAATTAGTTATGTGTAATTGTTAACGTTTGTTTTATCTATACTCAGCTCAAGTAATTTATTAAATTTTCGTAAAGGTTTACTTGTAAAGTTTTTCATGATGGAAATGTGCTGACAAGGTGTAGAGAGTCGGTTTTAAGAGAAGACTTAAAAATCATAACACTTTTTAGAATAGATACAAAAACGGTCGACAATTTTATGTCAACGTATGCCTTGTGATGGCAATGGAGAGCAGTCAAGTTTTTGCCCAAAAGAAAAATGTACTTGCACCAGTTTCGTGCATTTCTGTTTAGCTGCCATTGAACTCATGCACTAGATTTATAAGATAACATTTAAATATTGGACCGAAAACTCAATATACGACTGCAAAGTTTTCAAACAAACATAGGAACCGCTGTACAAATGTTTGTTGATGAAATATATGTTTGTAATGGGTCTGGATATTTCTGGTTTCCATTAGTACAAGGTAAAACATGTCATGTCATGTTTGTGAACAGGACACTGTATGTGATGTTGTATCGATTTATTAATATAAAAAATAGCATAGAAATGTTGACTTCTACTGAGAAGCTGTTACAGTTAACCCTTACTTAAATGTAAAAGCAGAAAAATAGGGATAGCTGTGTCAAAATGTAGTCACGAGCTTTTTGGTATGTGCGAAATTTGTTAATAGTAGCGTAAACTCTGATTATTAACTTTTCAGCATCTCGCAAAACAGAATATGTTTCTTTCCAACAACTTTATGTATTTTATTGTAATACTGTTAAGATGGACACGTGTTCATCTTAGGGTGTAAGTAATTCACGGTTGCAACCAAAGCTGTCGCTTCAGACTCTTTGGACATCTTTGGACTTGGACAATGATCCAGTATTTGGGGAGTCTGGTAATTACACTGAAGATTACTATCATAGATCAAATGATAGAAGTTACCCATACACCAACTTGCATATTGATTTTTCAACACCTATTCAATTCCATGGGAAGATGCAATTTATTTTTCCTCGAATCGTCTTGCATATTTAAAGTTATTTTTACAAGCAATCGTCACTAACGTTACCACTAACGGTAAATCTATTAATCGACTCCCCAGCGTGCGTATCGAATACTACGCGACTACTTCTGTCTGTCTTTAAGTTTTTTCCCTTGTTTTTCAATTATACTGGCGACGTGTTTACGCTCCGGTGGCCGCTGTGTTGCCTTTACATTGCGTGGGACCCTTCGGCGAAGCACAATATGTACCCAAATTATCCATCAATGTAGTCTCTCAACAGGCTTATTGTACTCCCGCTGTGGAATTTGTGAGTAACGGGAGATATCGTGCACTTGAACCAAGGAAATGCGTGGAGTGCATCTTGCAGTACTGTCAATCTGGAAGGATTGATTATACTTATGTGTTATAGCGAAAAATGCGGAAACCGACCATAATGTGGTAACACTCGTACTCTGTTACTGAGTGACGTATATAATGTATGAGATCTTCATGTGTTCTGGTGAGAGCTTACTTGAGTCAATTAAAGTCAGAAACTTTAAAAAAGTCGGGTTGAATAAATAACCTAATACAACCTAATGAAGCCTAAAAACCTAGTAAGAAAACAACCTAATATTTGTCCTATGTGTGTCAAATAAAATTCAGCCGTGTCGACGATGCAGAATGCTGACCAAATAACTATTTGTTATATCAGTCAAACAAAATGGATTCGTCTCGCAGTTAGACGTAATAAAATGGTTTATCTGACTGAAAATTCTACTAAGGGCTGATTTTTCCATCGTCTGATAAAATTTAACAGATGGATAAAGTATTACCCGGCAAAATTAAATGATAGTAGTCTTATTGTTACTTACTTGCATGAATGTGACTATTACCTTTAATGGTATTTCATTTTATCGATTTGTTAACTTTTAACGGACCATTGAAAAACCAGCCCTTAAGTGATCAAATATTATCAATCATAAACGTTAAAAACACGTTCTTAAACGTTGATGTTTCAATTGGTTTAGATATTGGCAAAATAGAATCTCCTAATAGGCACGATGACAGCAAGTAAATTTCATTGAAATAATTTGTGTGTATAATATACCTAAATGCTTGATCATAAATCACTGGTTCTTTTTTTATTTAAAAGCAGGATTAGTATTTTATTGATAAAATAAAATCACAAAATATGACCATCCGCCATTAAATGTTGAACGCCAATCAGAGCGCGTGACGTCACGTTAGAGTTCTTAGTCTTTGTTTACATGTAATTCAGTACAGAATATAATATTTTTCGTTAAATACGCTGTTTTATTTTGTTTTTAACTCCAATATACACATATTAAGATGCACTGAGTCATGGAGCAAGGATTTATAAAGGCTTCCAGCGCAAATTTGCCAAGAATTGATTTGATAATGCTAGGAACGTTTCTGGGATCAAACAAAGACTTCATTTCAGCAGAATTTAGAAATGTTAAGACTTCCATGTAAGTACCCTATATTAAACAGTTAATCAGTTATTTAAATCATAAAAATAAGTGCTTACAAAGCACAGCGATTGTACCAATTGCAGTATTATATCTAATGTTACATTTGAGGTTATGTTTATATTAAATAATTCTTTTTGCAACTAAATATTTACCATTTCTTTATTTATTTCAGGTCCGCTAGAGCATCTTACGGTGATGATGCTGTAAGCTATGTTCAGCTCAAACGCGAAGGAAATTTGTGCACAATAAAAGCTCAAATCTGCCCAGAACATAGAGTACATGGAAAGTTGTATGGAGTGTCTTTGGTAGTCGACGAACAGGAAGAAACAGTAAAGTCAGCAGAATGTCATGATTGTGTGGCTTCCCAAGGAGGCTGCAAACATGCCATGGCATTCTTAATGTGGGTTCATCGTAGGAGTGAGGATCCGTCTTGCACATCGATAGAGTGCTATTGGATGAAATCCAAGCTTTCCAGAGTTGGAAGTACCCTTAAATACACAACTGCTAAGGAATTATCTAAGGGCAGCCTTAGCTTACCATCAAATAATAAAGTATTTGAAAAATTTTTAGAGGAAGGAAAGAGAAGAAGGCTTAACAACTGTGAATTAATTAAATACCAAAATGACTATGTTTTGGATAGATTACAAAATCTATCAATGCACAATTTAGTCCTAAAATATAAAGAAAAATCGTGTGATAAATTTTTGGAAAGAGTCATATTTTCTGATGCTGACATCAACAATGTAGAAGAAGAAACAAGGGAGCAACATGAAAGCAGGCTTTGGTATGAATTAAGATATGGCAGAGTGACCGCTTCAAGAGCCTACGAATTCAGCAGATGTAAAACCAGTGATGGCACTCTGATGGCAATAATAATGGGTGGAAAAATTCCTGATACGACAGCCATGAAACGTGGTAGAATATTGGAGGATGATGTGAGGAAAACTGTTAGTGCCAACCTGGGGAAAAAAATTAAAGTATGTGGTTTAATGTTATCCAAAAACTATCCCATGCTAGCAGGTTCACCAGATGGGATCTGTGAAAATAATAGTATCATTGAAATTAAGTGTCCTATGAGTGAAAAATCTGTGAAAAGTTATGTAAATAATGGGAAACCAACCCAAAAGTTTTATGTGCAAATGCAACTTCAAATGTTACTTACAGGGCATAAAAAAGGCTACTTCTGTGTTGCTGACTGCAACTACAGTGCCAATAAGAAAGTACATATAATGGAAATTGTCTATGATGCAAAATATGTATCAGATTTTCTTAAGGTTATAGTTCCTTTGTGGAAGGATAATGTATATCCAACATTGTATAAAAGTGTAAACGAATAAAAAGCCAGTTTATGTTGTAAAGACGTTTGTTTAATTTTTTATAAGATAAACTTCAGCTATTAATCAGATATTATATACACATACAATATAAATATTCACCTATATTTAGTTATATCTGTTTTTCCTGAAATAGTAATAAAGAGCTAGCAATGATTTCTAGAGAGCAGTTTACAGGTTAAAAGTTATTGTCAGTTCTATAGCTGTAGTAATAACAGACATAACATTGTATACATACCACACAAACTGGTTAAAAGTTAATAAGTATGTATGTATTTACAAAAAACATATATAAATACATATAAGGAGTAGATCATTCTTATGTATTTATTTAATCAAAGAATCTTGCAAGTTATTCAATCCACAGGAGATAGTAATGACATCATCTAGAACTTTGACAAGATTAAGATTTACACATGCATGCGGCTTTAACATACTGAATTCACGTAACCGTCTAATCACTCTCTCAACATGAATTCTTAAGCTTGCGATTTTTTTTGTTTCCCTTGCCTCATGTTTTGATAGCTTCGTACCGGTTGCCACACTTGGAGGTCTTACTAAGTGGACTCCCTGTTTTCTCAAATATTGTTCGACATGTTTAAACCCCCTGTCAGCCATCACACACATACCTGGTTGCAAACACTTTATGAAATCGCAAGATTCAACCAAACATGTGTCAGTAATTCTTCCTCCATATCCTGGAGAAATATAATTCACTAATCCATTAGGAGTACAAGACACAAGATACTTGATGGTGTTACCTTTCTTATATTCGGACCATGTGAGAGATTGGTTCAATGCTTTTGAAGGCTTTTGTATCTCAATTTCCAAGCAGTCTATAATACAACTTACATTATAATATTTATGCCTAAAGGCCATAGGCAATCTTTTTCTTATGGAATCTTTATCTAATGCAACAAGAAAAGGTCGCATCAAACTAGCTATCAGCGGTATATTTTTCAGAAATATCTTGCTGGCATATGTTGGAGAAATAGAAAAATCATCAGAAAGCTCTCTGAAACTGTTATTTAATCTAATTTTCTTTAAACACATTAGTATATAGTGTGTGGGAATATTTAACTGTTTTTCAATCAAGTCTATTAGATAATAACAACTTTTAGGAACTCCAATGTAAGACTGTGGGTTATTCACTATTTTCTGCATTGTATATGACAAAATTCTTGATGCCTCTTGTTTCCTATCATCTTCAAGCAATTCACTGCAGTCTGAAGATGATTTAATTTTTACAGATGTCACTGATGGGGATTCAGTATGCCCCAAAGACGGTGTATATGAAATATCACTGTCAGAATCAGCCTGAATACCTATTAATTTCTTGGTGCATTTCTGTAAGGTAGACGTTGATGATTTGGCAGTTTTGTCACTTCTGATTTTAAATGGTGAAGTAAAAGCAGATCGACAAAAAGGCCTTAACGGTGATGTCATCTGATCTGCAGAATTTGATTCTGTCTGAACAGCTTTACTTCTGAACTTATTAGTCATATACACCTGAATAGATTTATTTGACATCTTAGGTGCATCTTGTGTAATATTTTCCTGCATGGCTGATGTTCCCGGTGAAGGGTCTTCAAGTTCTAGCTGTTCTGTAGCAAAACTTGTGGTTGTTAATTCTTGCTCAAATTCTTCAATTACTTCTCTTCTTTGCTTCACGATGTATTGTCTTTCGTTTGCGTCGGAAGTTCGTTTTCTTCTACCAGGTTGACATTCAAATTTTAAGGGAACGCACCCTCGTTTCATGTGAATTTGCGACACTGACCCCATCACGTGATACTCCATGTAATTTTCCATATCATTTGGCAACTGAAAATGAAATAAAATACCTTTATTATAATAGCTCATTGAAGTTGTGACTAAGTAAGAAATTCTTAAACTCCTAAAAGTTTGTTAAACAATCTTTACACCATGTAATAGTGGTCACATTTACTAAAAGATCATCAAATCAAATCTACAAACTAAAAAAGTAAATAATACTTACGTCAAAGTGATCTTCACAAAAATAAAGCTGAGTAGTGGGTGAAATTCCTTTCAAATCACGTCTCGCAAGTTTAAGCCACTTATTTCGTACTGTCTTGTTGAAAGGAACAAAGATAAATAACTTTTCAGGAGTTTTGATGGACGAGTTAGTACACAGAGGGACGGAACACCATCTATATGCTTTCGAATTCATATTTAAATTGTAAAATTTCGAAATTAATCAAAGGTGCATCACAATGTTTACAACTGTCGAATGATTTCTGTACAGCTGTACTCTACAGTGACGTCACACGTGACGCCATGACACTTTAAAGTGTTTTAGTGCAAATTTCTAATTTATGAATTAAAAAGTAATTTTTAAGCACTAAACTGTAATTTTCGGCGGAAATATTATGTTTGTTGTAATTAATATTTGTTTCTGAGTGGTATAGTACAGTTTCGCAAAATTTGTCATCATGCCTATTACTGTTAATCATGCATTCTCGATTGATGGCGGTCTAGTACTGTGCGTTTCTCTCGGAATTTTCTACCACGTACCACAGTTCTGTGGAGTATTTCCCGACGGCTACGACTTATAGTCTATTCCTTTTTGACAGATATTAATAGTTCAGCACTAGGGATTAGAGGACCCTGAGAAATCGATACTCAGCGGCATCGGTTCTCGATTTTTAACCAATTTTAATCGAATCAACTTTCAACAACTAATGTTAATAGAAATTGTCGAAAGAACACTTTTAGACATGCAAAGTTTTTTGTCGAAAAAGAAATACACGATTGTATGTTTAGTATAGTTATATAGATATAGAATGACGAGAAAAGTGTCAGAACGAAAAATGTTAATAAAATTATCCGGAAAAGTATACAAATGGTGTTATCGGCGTCGTTCGTTGACCATTTGATTCATTTTCATTCGCGAATAATCGGTTTAAGTAAGTAACTAATTACTTGAGGCACGTCAAGTTAAACATAAACCATAAGTACGTAACAGCAATCGCGCCAAAAATATTATTTTGTTTTGAATTCAAGATTATTTTGAGTATTATATTCAAAAAAAATATGTAAATTTTGCTTGTGAATTAACTGTAGGGTGTTTTTGTATAATTGTATATTTTTCAAATGACGATTTACTGCCAAATACAAAAAGGGATATTCAATTGGATTTATATGAAACGTGCAGAGTTACGTTCTTCGAAATGTCGAAAAGGACTTCATAATTGGAACAGACTGTAGGGACTTTCAAGAGAAGAGCCTATTCCTTTTTAAAAGGCTGGCGACACATTAGCGATCTCTCTGATGTTCATGGGCGGCGTTTATTCCTTACCATCGGGCGAGCCGCTAGCTCATTTATTGGCCTGGCATAAAAAAAAAACTATGAACTCTTAAGGATTTTTATGAATATCCGCATTTTCAACACATGTAACCATCTAAACAGTTCAACCATATTTATTTCCCTACTTGATTTACTGGCACAACAATGACACGCACCATTATAACAATTTAATATAACAACCTTAACATATTAGAATTATTATAGCCGTTTTGTAAACATATAAAAGTACTTTATTATGTTTCCGGCTAAGAATTTAGCTAACAAGGTTTGTAGCTCGTAAATCCACTTGTTATTTTTAACTTCTTCCCACGACATTGAATGAAGTAATTGTAGTATAAATAACTATTAATTTTAATACGTTTTTGGGTGTTATTCAGGTGGACATGTAGTATTTCAAATTTTATATTTTACTATTCAGTTTTTAGGTTTTGGTTCTTTTTAACCGACTTCAAAAAAAAGTTACTCCGTGACCATGGCGCTTGCAACAGTACCGAAATATCAGAAAGTCAAAAATAAGGTATATGGTAGAAATCTCGTAAATAACTTTTCTAATGTTTGTGACCATGAAAGTTTAAAACAATATATTAAAAAGTATGTACAACCCGTGCGGATAAAGAATGGGATTAGAAATGGCGGCGCATCTATTCACTTCTCGCTCGCACACTATTTGCGCATATTATATCCGCACAGGTAGTACTTGTACTTAGCTGTCGCTTTGAAGCACGGGGTCTAAGCACATGTTCCTAGTTGTGTCTAAAGCTGTCGCTTTCGAGCCCAGGGTATTTGCATATGTATAAGATCCCCGGTTGTGTCTAAAGCTGTCGCTTTGGACTCCGGGGTCAATGCACAACTGCATAATGCGCGCCATGAAAAAAAATGTTCATATTTTTTATAACTGAAATTCAATTCTAAAATCTTACAGCGCTCAACTTCGAACGCCTGCCAGATAATTCCATGAGTTATTAGAATAACTGTACATTACATTCCTACGATTCCTCATTTTACATTATTAAGGTTAATTGCAAATGAAAAGGAGTTATATGCCTTTGAATTTATACAGACAGTTTATCGGCACTCCGCTTCTTCCCATCACACCGTAAAATAACATTGATAATATCATAGTATGTCATAATATGTAATAATAATAATATCATTACCGTGCTTAGACATTTTCACGGGAAACAAAAAGTTGTCAATGTCAATTCTCGTACCTGGACAAAAGCTGGCAGCTACCCGCTCAGCGAATTTCCATCGCGATCCAGCGGGGTAATGCTGCCAGCATTTTGGGGACTTTGCCACGGGGAGCTACTTTGTTTTAATTTTCCTTTTTATTTGCTTTTAGCTTGATTTTATTTCTTAGTTATTGTCTTAAATTTCTTGTGTTTTTGTTCTTTTGTTCAATAAACCTTTACCTAGACAAGGTTAATTAATAATCACGGGAATCATCGCGACTAATGTTCTCGTGATTCTTAACCAAAGTTATAATATAATGCAACGCGAATATCTAAAGAGTTAAATTGAATAAATCCTTAAAATGTCACAAATCAAATGCTTAATTTGTATATTTTTGTATCACATTCATTTAAGGACAGGAACTTATCATTTAAACGATTAATTATACATTTTCTCATTTATTTTTCTCCTATAAAAATATTAATATTTAAAATTATAACCCTTAGTACACTACGGATGCAATAAAACATTGAATATGGGAGCATATCACCGGTCGTCTTGGACGCATAATTAGAGTATGTTTTATGTTTTATGGCCCTACTGTACGTGAAACGTATTTAATAAATCTTAATAGTGTTTATACACCGCGAGCGAAGATACCTAAGCTGTAGTTTTGTAGTGGCTCTGGGCGTCCTCATGATACTTCCGCACTATGGCTGATATTGGAGAACTGCAGCCAGTAAAGTCCCCCGGCAAAGCAACATCTCATATATTGACTGATTCCGTACTAAGTAGCTCAAGCAAAAGGCGAGGGTACCGGAGGCTCATTCCTGAAAAAAGTTTTAAAGATTTGCAGCGCACTTGTGACTCCACTGGTGTCCATGAGTGGCGGCAATCGCTTACCATGAGGTGATCCGTCTGCTCTTCTGCCACTTATCACATGAAAAAAAAAGAGCCCCACTTAACTCGTGGTTAAGCATAGGATGGTCGACCCAATGCACTTTTAGAGCGTTTTAGCGTTCCCCGTAAGGAAATAATAAGATAAGCGAAGGTAGATTGCAGTGGTATTTTTTATGCGTGCTGTTTTGTCCAACTCGTAAAGACAATCATTAACTCATGATCCAGTTGGTGTAAGAGATGTGAAAGTCTGAACGCAGTCACTTGAAGACTATGAAAATCTTGAATCATGGTTTAATCGTTCCCTTTGTTCTGAAGCGACGGTTTTAGATGCTACCGGAAACGATAGCGATACGCTTAGTACGCTATCCCAATCTCCCTAAATATAGTGATGATGATTCACCGCTGGTGTTTTAGTAAATAGGCTTCATTCCCAAACAGAGAGCTTCACATAACTCACGCTGACCCCTGCCGGCGGGCTATGCAAAAGGCATGGTCCTTCCATTGCACTTCGGAAGAGCTGCATTATACAGAGAAATAAAAAATAAAAAAATTAAAAACTCCCGACATTAATTTAAAAAGTCCAAAAATAAATTTAAACTGCTGTTGACTGTTCTAAGTATGAACATTTTTGCCTAAATATTGTCGCGTCGGGGGCCGCTCCTGACCTACCTATAAAATGTGTGCTTTAACTAAACCATGCTAATGTGTAATTTGTAGAGCGGCCTTTTAATTATTTTTATTTTTCGCTTTTTAAAGAGACACTCTAATTTTTATTTTACTTGAGTACAAACAAATCAGTTCCCACTTTCAATAGGCACCACACTCAATTCATCATCATGAGCCCATTTAAGACCCCACTGCTGGGGCACGGGCCTCCCTCAATCACATGAGGGGTAATTGCATCTCCTCATCTGAGCGCATCCAAAGCGGCCGCTCTGGAGCGCATGGTACGCTTGGACTTCATCATCATCATCATCATCAGCCCATTTAAGTCCCCACTTCTGGGGCACGGGCCTCCCTTAATCACATGAGGGGTAGCTGCCATACTCACCACGCTTGGCAAACGGGTTGGCGAGGGATTTGATATAAATGCAGAGTTTTCCTTTTCTGGGTGCTGATGATCATGCCAGCAGCTTTACCTTAGTCCCCTTTTACGACACCTCGGTAAGAGTGAGGGTGGCCTATTCTACTCTGCCGGGGACCACACGGCCACACTCAATTATATATTGTAATTTATTATTTCGCCATTTTATGGGGGCGGCCATCATGGATTTGAAAATTTTCATAATGTACTACTCAAAACCTTTTATTTGATACCTTTATCGAGAGGGGTTGTCATACTATATCATAATCCGACATCTTGTGACGGCGCCCATCTTGGTCAATTTCCATCTAACATCATTAAGAACACTTCCGATCAATTCACCTTTGAAACAAAAGAAACAATTTCAAAATCGTCCGTTTTTCATCCGTGCGGGAGGACGCCATAGACAAACACACACGCACACACTGAATCGTCAAACATATAAAACCCCGTCGATTTTTCGTCAGGGGTTAAAATACTGATGGGGTATCAGTTTGACAAGCAATGTTGTACTTTTTTGTGAACTAGGCAAGCTTAACCAAAACTTAGATTGCACTGTGCACTTACACATTTGCATGTAGGATAATGTTCCTACGACGGAAGCATACCGCTATTGAAGCATCGGGGTCAGTAGCCAGTCAGTCCACGCAAATCCAATCATACAAATAGAACAACAATGTTCAGACAATTATGAAGTGCCCTCATTCGTTTAAATAATGGCGCCCTTATTGGGTTTTTAGAATACGGTCACAACCCACAGCGGGCCGGAATAGGTTCAGGGTATAGCCTGAGATTATAATCGGCGCTCCAATACAAGTTCCACTTCATACCAATAGATGGCGCTAGGTGTCGATTATATCGCGCAAGCGTTTTATGTTTTCGGATTACCTAAAAGCGTTGTCGCTGTCTGGAAGATTCACCTTTACATAAATGTATAGATATAGATTATGGAAGGATCTTTGAAATGTAAAAAGGTTTCAAAGTTTTTCGCTGCTTTCGATTTTTTTTATCCGGGGGAAGGGGGGGTTTGAAGCTTGGCAGCGCACTTGTGACTCCACTGGTGTCGCGGGTGTCCATGGGCGGCGGCAGTCACTTACTATCAGGCGATCAGTCTGCTCATCTCCCACTTATCACATAAAAAAAGGTCGAATAAAACCACACTAGGATATGAAACGCATTAAACTCAGACAGGCATATCATAACGAGAAAGCATCAGTTCATGCATTACCAAGACTTCATTTATCTGCGACATCAGAGAAAATTATAGCGGCCATTACAAGAATGTCACTGGCGTTGATGTAAAAGTTCCGTTCATGCTGAATGTCTCTGGAATATAACGGTATTCAAATTTGCACTAGCGTTTTTAACTTTTATGAATTTACCACAGTGTACAATTAGCAAGTAGTGTCTATGGTAGCTCCATGAGAACGTGCCTTTCATACGGTGTACCTATCGTGGTTCGAATCCAAACATGTACTTCTGGATTTTCAAATCTATGTACGTAGTTCAACATTGAGGAAAAACATCGTGAGGAAACTTGCACGTTTAGATTGTTTCTGAAACGTGTAAGCATGATTCAGTTGCTCTAGTTCCCCTATTAAAGCGTTACGAAGGTCAGACGTTGCTTCATTGTAATTAAAAGAATCATGATCTATGGCCCCCCGCCCCGATTTTTGCCGTATCTGGAGTCTGTTCAAAAAACGACGACAAAATTAAACAATCCTGGGATACCCCAGTGGCTTTTCCCTTACACATGAAACAGACGCACAGCTCGTGTGAAAGGACGAAGATACAGATTCGGATCTTTTTAAGAGTAGGCCCTCTGTGTCGTCATCCTTCAGATTACATAATGAACCGTTCTTAAATTAAGCTTGAAATATTTAAATTTGAAAAGAGCAACTACCAAGCTTCTTGCGGGTTACTTTCAGAAACATCGACAGTCCGAAGCAGCTCTCGATCACATTTCATATTCCATATTATATTTTATTTTATTTTACAAGTTTTTGGAAAACTTGCAGCTAGATTTTGGGATACAGTCACAGAAAAAAACAATGAGATCCAATTACAATATTCAACCTAAGTGTTTTGTATGGAACTACCTCCTACAAAAATAAAGCATTTAGTGCAATTAGCGCCACTGGCTATATGAATACTGGATACCAAACATCAAGTTAAAACTAAGAAATAACGGAGATTCTTCCGGGAAAAATCCTAGATCTGGTGAAAGATGGTAATCAACCCCGAGTTCAAACACCTACAAGCAGCTTCATAATCTCCACCTCACCGAGAAAGTGTAATGTGCTCATATTAACATCGTATTAAGAACGTTTTTATTAAATTTTGTGCTATTATATAACGATTTTACTGACAAACGGTGGTACAAAGGTAGTATAATGGGTGAAAGCGGATTGATTCCGAGGCTTCATCATTCGGTCTGATAACGTTCTTCCATTGTGAGTAAGCAACAATAAAGGAGACGGGTGCATTCAAAAGGTGGCTTTTCATTTACCTAAATGAGTTGCGAGTTAGAACTGGGGATTATTAGGCGCCTTCAGTAGCATGTACTCGTAGCATTGTGTTTCATCGATGTGGTTGACCACAAAGGATTTCTCGTGGCCTTTGTGCCGACCTGTCAATAAAAACAGTTTGACGTTCAAAACGCGTTATTAATTCATTGACGATTTAGACTCTGTTATATCTAAATTGAAGAGATCTCTTACGAATTCTTTACTGATTGTATTGTTATTGATTGTGCTTGAATGAAAGGTCGAAATCATAGGCACGCGGCAGCTAAGTAGTTTTTTTTTGTAATAGCTTGCTACATTCGTCTTTATTAGATGGTATGCTACCTTTTTCTTTATTAGAAGGTAATCTCTACCAATTTTGAAGGAAATTTAATGAAGTCGAAATCGGTCAATCGATGTTCAGCGTTTTATCTTCATCGTTTTGATTTAATTGAGACCAAATTTAGTGACACTGCAATTTCTTTGAATAATAAATTCAAAGCAAACAAACTAATACTCAATTGCAAATTTCATACAAATTAATTGTTCTTATTAGGTAAAAACCTGGCTTTGGTAAATAAAAGAAGATTTTTTTTAACGTTTAAGTAGTAACAGCTACTAAGTCAAATCCTGTAGAAATAGTTGTAATGTACATGAGCATTTTCAGATTCTCATGCATTTTCGACTCCTAACTTTCTTGTCGTGTAATATAAGAATGTTTGAATAACGGCACTCGTATCTACACGGAATGTCAGTTCGGTGTGTTCGTTCATCTATAGTTCACTTCAAGAAACATGATTGTTCAATTTCTTTTAACATTGGGAGCTTTAACTTCCTTTACAACACAATATTAACCTTTTCCCACCTCTTTGTTTTACTTACACCTGTTATTGTATACTCTACGCAAATATTGAATTGGTATTCTCAGGAAGCGAATGACTATGACGGCAAAGGCGTTGAGAACTAAAGAATTGAGTGTGCTTTTCTTTTTATTTTTACTACTATTATTTCACAATGGGGATGTATTTAACCACACTTTAAATATAGCCAATAAACCGGCATAATATGTACAAGCGCCACGCTGAGATAAAGATCGGAGCAAGGGAAGATACGCATATCCGTACTTTCTTTGTAGTACACTATACTTTGATTTTTAATTACGTGAAGCAAACTGACACATGCAAATATAAAGTTCCAACACATTTTGCATTTTGGCATCTGTCAGTTTCCTATGATAGTTAAAAATCGAAATTTTCAACAAACTATTTGAGGAACCCTAAGGGTCTTATTCATACATGTTTGTAAAAAAATTGTCAACTAAACTAGTGTTGTAAAGGAAATTTCATATTATTTTCAAAAAGAATATGTTTTTTTGTTTCAAACGTCAAAACTACTCTATATCACCGTTTTAGCGTTATTTAACGTTTATTAACGTATTCGTAACGTTTATTTAACGTTTATGATTAAAGCCCTATGTTTTATATATTGGGAATGACCTTTGTGGAAACATTCTATATGCTGCTACTGGCCATTCTTTAAAATAAGATTTAATCTAAATCTCAATTGATCTTATGATCAAATGCGATGTAGATTAAATCTTACTTTAATATATACTAAGTGCGGAACCGACCGAGTACTTATGCACTGAAAGACTGGAGCGCATTTCCCTATCTTACTCCTAAATCTGAGTCACTTTGAAACTACCTGTCTTACTTGTCATTCATCAGCCATCACGAATCCCATTTCTATTTTTTTTTCAATCAATTTCGGAAGCAGTGGAGATTCTACGCGATCTGCTTACAACAAACATTCAGTACGTATTAGTCCTTGTTTCTCCTATGTAATGTTTATTTTTCTTCTCTGTATTTACGTATGCCGCAGGAAAATTCTATGTTGTTCGGACGCCTCATATGTGTTATAGAGTAGGCATTTAAGACGGGAAGCAATTTAAGTCCTAAACCTATGCAAAATGTATAATTATTCTGCTAGGCTGATTATACCCACGCTCGAATGTTCAGTGAAAATTAGAGTTGGCGATGCATTAAATGTGATAGTTGGTTCCCGTTTATCATGATCTCAAGATTTTGCATTATTGCGTATTGGCATATTTAAATCATAATAATGTGCGATTAGAACGTTCAAAAAGCTAACAAAAACTTGAAATTTACAGACTATTCAACAGTCACGGTTCATCATCGTTATAAAGAGCTTAAGATCAAAATACTGATAAGAAATGTTCACGATTTAGGAACCACACTTTTATTTTTTTCAAGCATGTGTTGCGCATTTCCCCTTTTATTAAAAAATATAAAGGATTAGATAAATCAATGTCCTGAATTTCTCCATGCATGAACAATTTTCCATAGACCAACGATCTGTTTCTGGTCTCTGGAATAGTCTCACGATGTTAATAAGACAGTCGTGAGTTCGGCATTGTAAAGAACTAGTAATATATACGCTCCTGATGTTATCTTCACATTTGTCGCTTAGTTATATATTTTTTCCTATGTGTTTATATGTTGTCTTACAACCTTATAAACACAAGTCAGTTATTGTCTTCTTTGTTATAAGTTTGATACAATCTATTTATTGTCTTTTTTGTATTTTGTGTTTCGCTATCGTGTCGGTTAATTTGATTGTGACTTTTCGTAACACAGGTGCTTGAGCTACCTATATCTGAGTCAGATCAATGTATTTGATGTTGTGAAATATTTATTTATTTAATTTTAGATTTCAAAAAGTTCATTTATATTGGGATGTAGCACCAGTTAAACATGTAATAGTTTAAGTTGCTATTGTCAGTTTCATTGGTGGCAGTTTATATTTCAGGTTTCTTTTTATGTTATAGGCGGCAGACGGACAGACGGATCACCCGATGGTAAGCGATTCCCGCCGCCCATGGACACCCGCGTAACCAGTAGAGTTAAATGTTTGCTGACAGCCTTTAAAACCCCATCCCCCGGATTGGGCATCCGGTGCTTTACTCCGGTTTTCTGTGAGGCCGTGGTATCACTCCGTTCGCGCCGGCCCATTTATGCCGAAGCGTGGCTCTCCCACGGTCCTTTTAAAGGTTATCGAAAAATAGGTTTCCACCATTCAAGTATAAAATCTACTTTTGAGATAGAATCGCTTTACATCCTAGTCCTCATCGTCACTTTCCATCAGGTGAGATTGTGGTCAAGCGTTAGCCTATAGTTTATAAAAAAAAAGATATACGAACAAAAGCATCAACACTAAATAAAATATTCTCGGAGTCTAGATTTTTTACTCAAAGTTAACTAAGGATTAGATGAATCACAGGCGTTTATTTCTCCATGCGTGAGCGGCTGTGAGAAGGTTTTCCATGAACCCTCGATATGTTCCTGGCCTCCGAGATAGGAGTGTTACGATATAAATAAGACGGTCGTGAGTGCTGCAAGCTGAAGATCTGGCCGGAGATACGCTCCTGGTTTTATCTTCACATGTGTAGCTTTGTGACGGCGCGGCTTAGTTAGTCGACCGACAAGCACGTTTTAAGGATTCGGTTTCTTCTTTGAGACAATTTCGCTTTCTATTAAAACAGATCAGCACATCAGACAATTTAGAGAAATATGTGCACTTACTTTTCGGCCACACAGCCTGAATTGCGGTATATTGCTCTCACCTCTGGGCTGGAGCTCCCAAGTATCAGCTTCTTCCTCTAGACCGTACCCAGCGAAGGGCAGTCAGAATTATCGACGACCAGGCTCTTTCCGACACGCTTGATCCTTTGTCATTGCGTAGAGATGTAGCATCGCTATGTGTCTTCTATCGCATCAACAACGGAGAGTGTTCCGAGGAGCTGTTCGGCCTTATTCCAGCTGCAAATTTTCACCATCGTACATCACGCCAGAATTCCAAATTTCACCCACATCACTTGGATGGATTTTACTCCACCACAGTGCGCTTCTCACGCCACTTCCTACCGCGCGTAGTAAAACTATGGAATCAGCTACCAACGATGGTGTTTCCGAACAGATACGACCTGGTGATCTTCAAGAAAAGAGCTTATTCCTCCCTTAAGAGCCGGCAACGCATCTGTGATGCCCCGTGTGTCGCAGATGTCTTTGGGCGGAGGTAATAAACTTATCATCAGGTGAGCCGTCTGCTCGTTTGTCTGCCATAATGTAAAAAAAGATTTCCCTATTTTCTTTTCTCATTGAATTTTCGCTCACCTTGTGATTACTTACATTTGTGGTCATTGAACCTCAATTGCTCTACTAATTCCGATCATTGATTTGTTAGTGTCTGCCATCTATGTTCTCTTTCCACACGTAGATACGAGTACAGTGTCTACAAAGAAATGTAAACAACTCGACTCTTGTGGCAGATTTATAAGGTTCATATTTGAATGAGGTTGTGTACTTATTAGTGCACGTGACTGTACATAAATGGATCAAAAGAGTAATCCAACCTCAAGTATAAGGCAGTCCTGGGCCATTAACATAATCGTTTCTAAGATTATGGTACCGGGCAGACTTGGCGGCACGAGCCTAGGTGCGCGAATTTCGCTTGGCACGTGCGTTGCATGCGCGTACAGTGCACGTGCACTAAAATGTATGCGTCTTCATTCCAATGTAACCTTTATTCCAAAGGTACAGAGGCTCTGGTGTACTAAAGTTCATCATTGCTCGAGACGTTCGCTCATTATGAAAGCATAGTGATGCGGTCGAAGTCAAAGTCAAAGACTTATTCAATGTATTTAAGAGACTTGAGTCATTTGAGAGACTTGAGCATTCGGATGATATTCAATAACGTCTTGACTCCTACCAGGCTTTCAAATATTTACCATGGTCATATGGAAAGAGAGAGTATATCTCTTGAATAAAAGTATGCAAAATTACGCAAAATATTTTATACCCAACTTTTAAGTTTAAATATTTCATGACTCAATATGTTAAATTTCATCCCTCGTGTAGGCCTGTAGAATTGTTTGTCACTGAGGCATCACCACTGAGGATGAATTATACTTAACTTGGTTTTCTAGTAAACTCGTATCTCAACTTGGTTTCTTGGTAAACGGTCCTACCTTGTAATTTCACTCAAGTCACATCACATGCGTAAGATTCGCGGACTGTCGTTATACACTTTACATTCATACCGCGATCCAACACAGTGACATGGATTCAGTATGACCTACGTTTGACGTACGTTGCATATGAGCAGGGAAATTGTCACCATTGTTTGTGTGTGATTCCGTATTTCTAATAGCTGTATCCTTATGCTTTCTTACTTTCCGAACTTCTTTACCGAAATTGAAAGAAACAGTTCTCATAAAAGAAAATATAAATAAGTTTATGTCAAACAGCTGGACAAGATGGTAGGTGGACCAGATCTTTTTCGATCTGATCTATCAAGCAATACCTTGGGCGGCCCATCGCGCGCAACAACAGCCGAAAACAGACCGGAATCTCGTGTCGGAGGTCGAGATCCACTTAGAATCGCTGAGCCAACATAATAAGTAAATCAATTAACAGTTAGTTGCCGATACCTATGAAAGAAGAAACGTTAAGAGCTGGCTCCAATCTAAAAACAGGGCATGAACTTCTCTTGTTACCTAATTAGAAGTGTTGTTTATTTTGGAAGGAACTTTGCTTTTCAAAACACACTATAACTTCACGGAATATGTCAGTTACCTATAGCTTTCAAAACAGCTTGGAGCATAAACTTACGGTAATAAACATTGTCAAACTTGTATTCTCGGACTTGAACATTATTCTACTTTCCTAGGACAGAAACATAAATAGGATTTGACCTGTGTTAGAGCTGGGTAACTGTAAACGATCATACATATTATATGCCTGAACTCAATGAACCTTCATCATCATCATCGTCACACATACCACGTTTCAGATGATTGCAGCAAAAGTAGTGAGTATGCAATGGACTACATCACCATGTGTAGATATGAACCTTAGAAACTTTGATAAAGAGGTGTATTACTGACGCAAATTTTCATTCTAAATGCTATGTCGAAATTACTTTGAATTTGGTTTCTAAGCATATTTATGTAATCAATATGTCCTATCTTCGTTTCGGTTTGCAAATCACTTTTGTCTTTCCTCGTCCAGTCACTACCATTAATCCACTAACGTCAATGGCCCAACGAGTAGAAGAACGCCCTACACTACGCTTTCCTTATCTCTACTCCAAAACATCTCAGATCCAACTATTGTCTGCTCAACTGCCACTTTACGTATCACACATTAACATAGTGACTAATAAAGAGATTTTGACCTGATGTCAAAGCGAGGAAATCAGCTTTATACGCCACGTGCCCGATCTAAATGTAGGTTGACTTTCGTCCGCCCATAGTCACTGTAACCGCAATGCAAACAAGAACAGCGGTCACGTTTCCCAGATTGCCACCGGAATTTCTATAGATCGAATTATTGGTAGCGCCCACACAATTTATTTTAACTTGCGGGGTCCAAATCAATATCGCTCGGTTCCACTCTAATCTAATGTGAAATATCCATTTACCACATTCCAACGCTTTTCTTTTTAATACAACTTATAACACTTAGTTCTTTATAAAAAAAGACTTTTTAAGTTTCCTTGCGGATTGTAAAGATTTCATCGAGAATAGTGCATATCGGCGTAACTAGCATTAGATAATACCGCGTATATTACAAATTGAGCCAGTTGAAAAAAGTCATAGCTAAATCGAAAATAATTAAGTAGGTAACGGTTTCAACGGAATGCGAAGCGATATTTTTAATTAGATTCATTTTCAAATATAAATAAATATTCGGTATCTACTAGTTTAGTGGAAATGCATTCCCCGACAATACATTTAATGTATGTATCTTGTTGGTGTTTATCACGTTGGAAATATGTAAATTTAATTATGATTATAACATAAAATGCTCCGTTTGAGTCCCTAACTTATGTAGTTTAACCTGAAATACTAACGCCTCAAATATTTGCAAGTCCAAAATAAATATTTGCTATTGTAAAGTTGTCACATTTACATGTCATCGATAAAAGCGTATTCGCGCTAAACAAATAGTCTTGCTTAAAAATGCATATAGTATGAGTTTTCACTGTAAAGAAAAAAAAATAAGGGGTTAACTCGTATGAATATAACTCTCCCATGGTTTCCCACGTTCGCATGCTCCGAATACTGTTAATGCGTTTCTTGTAGTCGCTACCTTGGCCACCTTCTTTGCCCAGCCATAGGCTGCTTTCCACGAGGTGTGCGAAATTCCGTAGCGGAACCGCCGATGACTTGTCAAGAACCAATGAAATCATTTCATTAACTATCCTCGATCAGCTGAGATTTAGTTTTTTTTATTATGTGGTAGGTGGCTGACGAGCAGACAGACCACCTGATGGTAAACCAATGCCCCCGTCCATAGACACCCGCGACACCAGTGGAGTCACAAGTGCGCTGCCAACCTTTAAACCCCCCTTTCCCCTGGATTTGGCCTCTGGTACCCTCACTCACGCAATGGAACACAGAACAGTGCTGCTTCACGCTGGTTTTCTGTGAGGCCGGTCACTCCGGCACTTTCATGCCAAAGCGTGACTCTCCCACGGTAACTTCTCAAGAACCAATGAAATCAATTATTCATAAACTATCCTCGATCAGCAGAGTTTTAGTAAAAAACAACTCTTAGGAGTACATCAATAAAGAGTACTCTTATAATACATCAGTTATTAAGATTTAGAGAACACGCAGGAGAACTAAGGTCACAGACATAGCCCAAAGGATTGCATGCCTCAAGTAGCAATGGGCAGGGCACATAGCGAGGAGAACAGACGGCCGTTGGGGCGGAAAGGTCCTCGAATGGAGGCCACGTACAGGAAGTCGCAGCAGTGGCAGGCCCCCCACAAGGTGGACCGATGATCTGGTGAAGATCGCGGGGATCCATTGGATGCGGGCGGCACAGGACCGATCTGTGTGGAGAACATTGGAGGAGGCCTATGGCCAGCAGTGAACGTCTATTGGCTGAAATGATGATAATGATTAAGATTTATAGATTCTAATATATTTTTTCACATAATAATTAAACTCTAAACTGGCATTACGATGTCTTCCTATATTTATTGCTATAATAACTTTAAAAAACTTCCAGTCAGCAGGGTAGGGTAGGGCAGTTGGCCTTATCATCTGAAATAACGCGCAGAACATTTTTTTGTACATAAGTAGAGCGGTATTTGGAAGCCATTTGAGTATAAAAGCGGGATTTTTTTGGTCGAAAGCGGGACAAAACAAAAAAGACCTGAATGTCAGATATTCAGTTCAGTGACATAAAAAAGTTTTTTTGTGTCACTGAACTGAATGTGTGAAATGAATTGTTTTTACTTTCATGTAACCAAAAAAAAGTTTTAATCTATCTATATTTTTGATTGAATCTGGTACGTCTCCATAATATCCTCCAACCTATTACGGCTACGGCGGCAAATCTCAACGATCAGTCACGTACGCAGGATATATTATAATGCTCAAGTGTGTGCGCAAACATAAGTGCACTCCCTATTCCCTTACACTCATATTTTGATGGGATACCAGTGTGACACGACTGGAGAGACCTCTTGCGCGGCCGTCGCTTTAAAGTGCGACCCACTAACCACTGCGCCACCGAGGCAGTCAACATCATCTCCATTGCTTATCATATAACAGCTTAGCGCGTCTTTGGTGTAGAAACAGCTTTATTTTATCTCCGACTCGGAAGAATACTTCCCACAATAGTGTGAGAGGTAACCGCAAATTTTGCGATGTTTACCAAAATTGCTCAATCAAGTTTTGTAGGTGCACTTTAGCTACTAAGTACTAAAATTAGTCTAGTGCTTGTAAAGACTTTTGGTCGTAACAGAAGAACAGGATGTGTATATAAACTGCTACTTTCTCTGATCCAATTAGATTTAAAAAAAATAATATCCACCCGGCAATAATGTATGTAACAGCTTTTTTTCGCTTATTCTGTTGATCTAACATACTAAATAGACTTCATTCACGATACCTATTATGTGGTTTTCGAGATTAAACGATAAAAAAAATAAAAAATAACGTTGTTATATTAAAAAAAGAATAAGTCCAGTGTGAAAACCGAACCTATGACCCTTGAAGTAAAAGCTCGAAGTAATAATATTTTGACCGCTTTGACCTAAATTCTCGTTTTTATTGCCAGTAAATTGGCAATACTTTAATCGATAAATAAAGCATTAGATACGCGTTATATCCAAATCAAATTGTATTTTAGTTTGTTGTAGATTCTAATGCGTATCTCGGAAACAAATAGCTAACTGGTGAGAGGTGTGCAATATAAATTCAATTTATTTTCTCTACGTATATCTCTTTACATTTGCCCAGTCATTTACGAGTAATCCAAAGTACTATTGGACCGCCGAATCGAAAAGTGAATTCGGTCATTATTTAATGCCTTTTAACTATATGTAACTTTAATATGAAGCTCTTACTTTCTATTGTTACGTGCGCAGGGTAATTTGTTCAAATTGGTTGTCTCGTCATTGTTTTAGAGATCCGTAGATCAAAAAAGAAAAAATAGTTTGTGATTTTGTCCGTCTGTCTTTAAGATTCGTGAAAATATACTTTTTGAAGTAGTAGATAGTGCTGTGTATATGTTCTGGACCATATATATTTTTACGGCTTACCTGATGGTAAGTGAATTATTTCTTTTTCATAGTACTCCTTTTTTATCCTGAACAGACATACAATACACTAAAGCGTCACCCGCATATACCAGCGTCGTGACGTGTCAGCAATGACCCGGCACGACATATGCTGAGCGGCCTATTTGGCACAACAGTAATTTTTGTTATTTTTTTCTGCTTTTTATATTAATTATTGTTCCCATATCTTCCTGTGTGCGAAATCTGTTATCTGTTACTTATGTATTTATCCTGTCAATAAATGTCTCATTAATTCATTCATTCATACTTTGGTGCCTTTTCTAGTACTTACTTGTACTTGTCGACAAACAATTAAACCCTCTAAACCAATATATTGACAAACCATCCCGAGCAATCTTAGATCCATTGCTATTGAAATTCATAAAAAACTAGCCAGGGCAGTTAGCGCGAAGACGTCCCATTACGAACGAGAAAATACCTGTCTCATCCAAAGAAATGAGACACACAGCTCGTATGAAAGGGGAGGAGAACTCCGATTCGGTCGTAACATCAAGTTTGTGCAAAGGCCCTAGATCGTATCGTCCACACTGTCCATGGTCACATTATAAAACGAGCTAAGGAAAGTAGACATGTGTAACTCATGAGTGATTGGGACTAAAAGATTGATTTTAGAGGGACAAAGTCCGAACCAGTCCGAACAGAATGTGAGTGAGTGAGATCGCATATTGATATTTTTATTTTATAAATAAATCTTCTGTGAAAATGTGCATCAATCCAATCACATCAATGCGTCTTTAAATCTTTTCAGTATTAGAGTTACAGAATTATTAAGGAGTTAAAGATGTAAAAAGAGTTAGTTAGCGAGACTGGTACCACGGATCGTAAAGGAGTGAGTGAAATCGCTATAGCGGGATTTTATGAGTCGAAAAGTGATGGAACGTATCGCATAATGATCTGTACATAAAAATATTATCAGGGGAGAAAACTGACCCTACCACTGTTGCAATAAAGTACAAAACTATTTATTTGTATTGTATTTATTAAACTGAATAAACACGTCGATGAGACAACCCATCGCAATTTAAGTCTTTTGAGTTACGGAGTTAATTGGGAGTTAAAGATGTAAAAGAGCGATATAACTCTTTTCTTCAAAAGTCTTATATTTCCTTTGTCTTTTGAGAGTTGTTCCGCGCATCTCTAAAGGAAAGCTCTTGTTTATACTGTACCATGATTATGAAACTCCCAAAGATGCAAAAACCGAAAAACCTCAACAACACAAAAGATCACCGCTTACAAATGAACGAGGATGTTGACAGTACGACGATCTATGCTTTCTGTATTTTACTTCAGTCGTGAGGGCTCTCTCAGCGCGTCCTCATGCTGACTCTGCCCGCTTCCTCATCTTAGCCTGTAATTTCCGGTTGCGTCCAAAGCATAAAGCTAAAGCGTACCCCGGGCCCCAGAGCGACCTCTGGGGCCCAGGGTACGCTTGAACTATGAATCAGGATTTGAATCATAGTTCTCTGATCATAGTCTGGTAATAAAAATAAAATGCCTGCCGTCTGACCTTCACAAAATGGGACCGATCTCTCTGATTTCGCGGATGTCCATGGGCGGCGTTGATTACTTACCATCAGATGACTCGCTTGCTCGTTTGTCCGCCTCTAGCTTAAAAAAAACGTGCAGGTTTCCTTACGATGTCTTCCATCACCGCTGAGCTAATGGTAAGACACTCACTGTGCCCGGTAATTGGGCAGAATCGTAATAACTATAATGTATCAATACGGGGATTAACACGATATTTATTATGTGTAACAACATTGTGTACTCACATATTTGAATCGTAATGTTCGATACCCTTCGTTTTATGTCGTTAGTAGCTGCCCACTGTAGAGGAGCAGCAATGAGCCCTGCATTCGCGCTAGCGGCCATTTTATCGACCAATGTAAATGTCCCCTATGTTTCCGCTTACATAGAAGAAGCAGCGCTCGATACACCCTATGTCTTGGTACTATCTTTAAACTGTGGCTGTAAATAGTCCGAAGTAAAAACGGGGGCGTCTATTAGTCGCCATTAAAGCCAGGTTGGAGCGCAGTCGGATCGGACAGGGGAAAAAAGCGCATACCGCTAGCTGACACAGTGCTTTATTGAACAATATTCCGTTGCACAACCAACGGTAGACGGCAGCTGGTAAACTCCCGTGGTTCGATAGTTTACTGGCGAGATAAAGTGACTGTTTAGTGGAAGTAACTATCAGAAAAGTACGCTTAAGGTTCATCAACAAAATCACAATCGGAGCGCCGAGAGTAGAATTTAATTTACTGTCTGAATTTGAAAAAAGTCATGTAGTAGACGTTTAAAGGAAAGTATTTAAAGTTGCTTTGAGACATACCTGTACGACGGTGGATCAAAAAGATGCAAGATTTTTTTCCGGATATTCAGCAAACATTAGGGGATAATGCTTTACACTATTCAACGGCTGCTTACTGGGTTGCTGAATTTAAAAGGGGTAGATCGAGCTGTAAAGACGATCATTGCTCCGGGCGGCCAAGAAAATGTTAAAAAGTCGAGAATTTGGATTTGCATGACAGAAAGAAAACAATTAAATAATTAGCTGAGAAAATGAAGATTTCGTTTGGTAGCATTCAATCCATTTTGACTCAATAGAACGACGTGCGAAGAAGCTCATCGATGATGACACACTCTCCGAAGCTGGCCTGCAGAGCCTGGACCACCGTCGACGAGTGGCATGCCTCTCGGTCTTCTACCGGATTCATTTCGGGGAGTGTGCGGAGATTCTACATAATTTGATCCCCCCCAGCCCATTCCATCATCGGAGGACAAGGCGCGGCGAGTGCTTTCATCCTTATGTGGTAGAAATACCCCTTATCCGCACGAAGCGATTTGCTTCCACATTTATAATGCGGACGGCTAAGGAATGGAACTCTCTGCCGAGATCTGTTTTTCCTGACCACTATAATCTGGACATCTTTAAGGCAAGAGTGAACAGGCATCTTTTAGGCAAACGCGTATCATCCTAGACCTCATCGTCGCTTTTTATCAGGTGCGATTGCGGTCAAGCGTTGGCTTAATGACCAAAAAAAAAAAATTTTTAACAGATTCACTGGGGTTCAGAAAAATGTCAGCAAGATGGGTACCTCGAATGTTAACAGACGAAACAAAAGGCGTCGTTTGGAAATTTCCAAGTGCAATCTCGAAATGTTATAACGTGATCCAGATCAATTTGGTCGTCGTGTTGTTACGATGGATGAAACTTGGGTTTACCATTTCAATCCCGAAATTAAAAGACAAAGCATGTCTTGAAAACGACCATCATCTCCGCCAATGAAGAAATGTCGGGTTGCTCTTACCGCTGGCAAAGTTATAGCCTCGGTATTCTGGGATAGTGAAGGAATCCTATTTATTGATTACATGCCGAAATCACAGACAATTTCCGGACCAGCATATAATGCAGATTCCAAAAGTTCGCGATGCAGTTATAAATAAACGTCGTGGAAAACTGTCACAGGGCGTGCTGTTTCTTCATGATAACGCTCCCTCTCATCGTTCGGAAGTTGCGCTCGAAGCAATCCGCAATGCTGGGTTCGATATCCTTGACCTACCACCATACTCACCGGACTTAGCCCCTAGTCATCATCAGCCCATTTAAGTCCCCACTGCTGGGGCACGGGCCTCCCTCAATCACATGAGGGGTAATTGCCATACTCACCACGCTTGGCAGACGGGTTGGCGAGGGTTTTGATATAGCCCCTAGTGATTCCCACTTATTCCCAAAATTAAAGGAGCATATCCGAGGAACTGGTGGAAAATTTGCCGATAATGATGCAGTAATGGCCGCCGTAGATGAGTTTTTTGAGCGTCAAGAAGAACTTTTTTTTATAGTGATTCTAAGAACTTTTTGATTCACCCTTGTATAAAATTATCTTTGTACAAGTAACCATAATTTGTATGATTGCTAAAAAATGCTAAAAGGTGGTAAAAATAATGGTTATTTAAACGAAGATAATGTCACACAAATGCGTTACATACAACTATTAATACTTTCATTTAAACATCTACTCCTTGTTTTAAAGTCTCATATTTGCTACAATAAATTAAAATCGAGAGTCAGCGCTAGTTTCTACAAGGTATCGCCTTAATATGAAATACTGTCATCTTTTAGAACGTATAGATTTTAAAAAATATAAATAAGAAATAATCGTCGTAAAAAATAATGAAAACATATTTTATCAAGTCTTTTCATATAAAACCCCATTCAAACTCATACCTTCACCTTTTATCCCCTTTAAAAATATGGTCTATACCGATTTGGATATTAATAACAAATATTTAGTTTTCAGATTTCCCTTGTAGGGTGGTGTTATATTTCCCAAATTTCATAATTCTAGGCCAATCCGAAGTAAGCGGCTTCGGCCACTGCAGCAAATGCTGAGGTTGGGCCTTGTTGGCTACAGAATTTGTCATACTTGTGTATTTATGTTACTCATGTTTGATTTGTGTTCTGTGGCCAAGAAAGAAATCTTTATCTTTATTTGATTCTGATATCCGTAACACAGGTGCTTGAGCTACCTATCTCGGAGTCAGATCAATGTATGTGATGTTGTGAAATATTTATTTATTTATTATCTTTAAGTTATTTTTCGAAAAATTGTTGTTTATAATTTCGTTCTCTATTAAATATACAATAATGGAACTAGTGCTGGCTAGTTATAATTTGAATTTAATAAAAAAATAAAAACGGTTATAAAATAACGGTAATATTTTCAAGTACACACACAAAAATACAAACGAATTGATAATATTTTTTTGTTTTTGAAGTAGGTTAAAAACAAAAGTGCCTTACCGATCGAGTGGTTTGCTTCGCTTTTCATTTATTTCGCTTAATTGGAATTAGCTATACTTTTGAAGTAATACTTTCCACTCTCGATCTTGTTCTATTTCAGAGCTATGATTTATGATTATTTTTATGGACAAATTGGCCATACTTATTTACAACCATTAGTCGGTATTAGAATTAGCTACAGTACTAGCTCACCCGACATTGACTTCGTTAACCAGTCTAGACTCACCCCAACTGACTTCAGGTCGTTGATCCATAAAGTTCAACTAGGCGAGTCATGGGTATTTATTTATACTCCAGGATACCCTTCGTAATTATAACTAATACTATTAGTTAGCTAATGTTGACTTGAAAATTTACACATTACACCACACATAAAATCCACTATAGAGTAAATGAATAGCCGCAGTCAAAGGTTAAAATCATATATTTGAGGTACACATATTATGACTGCCTCGGTGGCGCAGTGGTTAGAGGGTCGCACTTTAAAGCGACGGCTGCGCAAGAGGTCCCGGGTTCGATCCCCGGGTCGGGTCGGTACCTAAAATTTCGGCAAGAAATTCTTAGTGGGAGCCTGGAGTCTGGAAGTTGGCGGTCTTGTACCCCCGTGCCCCGGAAAGCACGTTAAGCTGTTGGTCCTGCGCCCGATCCCTCTTCGGTCGTGTCACATTAGTGTCCCATCGGATTATGAGGGTAAGGGAATAGAGAGTGCATTTGTGTTTGCGCACACACTTGAGCACTATAATATATCCTGCGTACGTGGCTGTTCGTTGAGATTGGCCGCCGTAGCCGTAATCGGTTGAAGGATGTAATGTAAAGTGGACTCCATTTTCCGCACCTAGACTCTCATTCGGTCCATTGTGCGTGGAGGATATTATTATGCTTAAAGGTCAGTCGCTTTAATAATAGTTTCTAAGTTTCAAGTCGGTAAAAATGTATTTACTTTAATCTACTTGTACAGTCAGTGACACGTCTAATAACCCCTCGCAGTGCTAAAATAGCACTTGTTACTCAGACATAAAGACGATCCAAAGTTCAAAACTAACTAACTCCACGTGTAGCTATGTATCATACTCGTATGCAGGTACGGTCCTTTATTAGACGTTTGGGATAAAACGGACAGCCACATATTTGTAAATTTTCTTCAATAGATTCTTACCTTAATGTCAAGTTCCAATATCAAATTTTACAGAATTTACTTACATAGTGTGGCTGTTTATACAAATATAGCAACTGCCTAGCAATCTCCCAATGCTACTTACCATCCGAAGTATCAAAGGACCTCCTGCTACGATATAACGACTCACCTATTTCAAATAAGTAGGCAAATGGAAGGTACTTTCATTCATATTGGTCAGCATAATTTATGTTCACAAGTTATCGCAAAGATAAGTAAGTAAACTAAATTTACATATCTCGTTTAACTACTTTTTAGGGATGCCCGATATCGTTATTTGATGCAATTTTATGATCATAATCGATATAATCTTAATCGTTTCTCTGCAACTCCTCAACTTCGCACGGTCTTTGGCATCCATAGTAAGGTTAAGGTAAGGTAAGGTTAAGGTAAAGTTGCATTGATCCAATTTCACGATTGAATTTGTGAATTTGATGACATGCTGTCGGTTCAATTTTCCGCCAAAAAACTCAATTAATTATTTAGATCAAGCCATACTTTTCGTGCTTCGATGCATATAATTTGTCGAATTATGTTTGAAACGTAATTTATCAAGTTCGTAAAAATAAAACAGGGTTGCAAGTTAGGTATTTATTTATTAGTAAATTAACCCTGTTTCTATTTTGAAAGAAGAAAGAAAGAAAATACATTTATTGACCATCACAACGCAGAAAAAGTAAATATGTACAATAGGCATAACACGACACGATACAGATACAAAGAGAAGAGACGATATAAGAATAGGTGGTGTGGTTGTGTGTGGTCAATCAGGTCCCGACCTCAGCATTTGCTGCTACGGCACTATCTGCCGCAGCAGCGCTGGTATTCTGGTGGGACCTGGTTGCGGGTGCTTGTATAAGTAAATATATAGCTATAAGTATATACACGTATAATATATATTGAAAGATGTGTGGACTATGTGGCAGATATACAATTATATTGGTACATAGTTAAATGACAAATTCGAGCTTTTTTTTAAAACACACACAAAAGCCAGAGGGAATTATAAAAACAAAATACGCTCACAACCAAGAGAAAAAAGAAAAAATGAACGAAACACAAACACAACATCACAACAGAGTAAGCGACAGTGGCGCCATCATTCCTGCCAGTAGAAGTACGGCGGAATGCATTCCTGTCATATGATCGGCATGTGATCGCGATTACAGGAACAGGTGCAGTCACTTGATCACTATCATATTTTCAGGAGCAGGTAGACCAAGGCAAGAAAGTACAACGGGAAAAAAAAAAGAAATGACGTTTGATAAAATCCAATCTTTCATGTTATCTGATCCAGGAGCCCAATTCTCGTGCTCGTGATATTTATTTTCATACGACATATATCACTGGAACACAATTTTTTTGTATAGTTTTCAGGTGATATCCGCCATGTTTTTTTTTTTCAAATCGAAATCCCCAGAATTGGGCTTCAGATATTCCAGGGTCACAATACTTAGTGCAATATCGTAGGAGAAAAACATAATGAGAGGCGTCTTAGGTGGTACGCCCATGTAATACGAAGAGACGGGGAACATGTCGACAAGAAAGCACTATGCTTGCCGGAGAGAAAAAAGAGGGCGCCCCCATACTACCAGGTGGACCAGTATGACAAAAACTTATAAGTGATAAACAACCCGACCTGACAACCCAGGACTGATTGTCCTAGCGCCGCAAAAATAGGAGAAGCGACGCTCCTTAAAGTGGGGAAGGGCAAAGACGAAGAAGAGACATCGTAATAAGTAGATATAGTTGCTTTTACATGCGTACTTACTCTTGCGCATACTTGCATGACTTTCCAAAAGATGGGTAACGCATCCCTAGTGCTTTGGTTGCAGTCGGAGAATCATGTGATTGCAGTCCACTCCACAATCATCGCCAGTAAGGCGTACAATAACAATTTGACGGTCGCTTGCGCATCCTCAACGACTGTTTGCGTCTTTGCGTGTTTACCGTCACGTTTAGACACGGTTTACTGTGTCAAGTAGTTCACACGCAGTGGCGCTGAGAGCAGTGTGTGCATCCGTTTCAAGTGTCATGGAGATGATATGGACAACTTCACAAGTGTTGACCTGAATGTCTTAAGATAAACACACTTCTTGTTGCACTTTGTTAAACGTGACCAATGCTTGAAGGAATTGCTTTACTTGAAGATCACATACATGCCATGTGTTCCCCGCAGAGTAGAATAGGCCACCCTCACTCTAACCGAGGTGTCATAAAAGGCGACTAAGGTAAAGCTGCTGGCATGATCATCAGCACCCAGAGAAGAAAAACTCTCCATTTATATCAAAACCCTCGCCAACCCGTCTGCCAAGCGTGGTGAGTATGGCAACTACCCCTCATGTGATTGAGGGAGGCCCGTGCCCCAGCAGTGGGGACTTAAATGGGCTGATGACGATGACGATGATAATGACATACATACAAAATAAATTAAGGTAACGGGTAGGGCACACTAGCGTCGCCAATAGATTTTACTTTTAGCTACTAAACCGGATCTCCTTTTAACAATTTCGGGGTTACAACCTCTCGGCCAACACTTATACTATTTATTAAATAACCATGCACAAATGTTGAGTCCGTTTTTGTACGCGAAAAATTGAATACCGCCAAAATCGGCTACTTTATGCGTGAATCAAGTTTTCGCGTACAAAAACGGACTCGCTAGTGTGCCCTACCCGTCACCTTACGTTAATCTCCTGATATGTCTGTGTCGCGTCGATTCAAATGAATCGTAAGTAACTTACTGCACAGACATATTAGGACAGTAACTATACAATTTGTTAAATTTCCTCGATTCAAATCATAGAATTAGAATGTAGAGAGGCATCATAAGTCTATGCTCGTGTTTTACTAGTCAATCATTATGTGTGGCTCTTCGTACACATGATTGAATTAATAAAATAAAACATATAGAACGATTTAGTTGGTACAAAAAAGTCCTGGAAGTATGTACTATTAGATATTTTTGACGACCCGTTTGGAACAGTGGTAGTGAACGCTGCCTTTGGTCCAAGGGTTGCGGGTTCGATCCCCGCACAGTACAAATATTTGTGTGCATGAACATGTCTGTTTGTATTGGTCTGGGTGTTTGTATGCATTATGAGTATGTATTTACAAAAGAAAAGAATTATATGTATATATTTGTAATTCCCCTGTTGATTCTGATATCCGTAACACAGGTGCTTGAGCTACCTATCTCGGAGTCAGATCAATGTATGTGATGTTGTGAAATATTTATTTATTTATAGATATGTTATGACAATGCTTAACGTTATTAAAATAACGTTAGTTAAGTAAATATCATATGTGCTGTTAATGACTAGTCTTTTCCTATGATTAAAAGCAATAATTAAAATGTCTTATTATGGGAAACTATAGACCGGGAGCAGTAATCATACAGTAAAACGCTTCTGTATTTTTTTAATATGTGCATTTATTAAGCACTGATGAATAAAAACTTCGAACAGTTAGCTTTCTAAACAGATCATTACCGTGTTGATGGTTTCCATTGCCGCTCATTATGATATGAAGCATACTGTTAGTTTAGTAGTGATGCCTCGAGATTGGCAATTTCACTTGAATGTGGCGAGTGGTGGAGTCAACCCCAGTTTCGAGGCAAATCTCGCGCAGTGTTGAAAAGAAATGGCACAAACTAAAAATACAGTTAAAATATCAGTAAAATTTATAGAGGTAAAATATTCACCTTAAAAATCAAAGTGTGTTAACACTTCTGTGTTTTGGGAAAATGGCAAAATGGAGTATAACATTCGTGAATTGTAGCTTGGTTAGAATGACAGCTGTCACTTGACTTTAAGGATTCGGCGGGTAGGGCTAAAACAAGCCGCGTGGACTGATGCAATTCAAAGGTTTTAAATTAGTGTCTAGTGGTTTTAGTGTACAAATTTGGTGTTTATTTGTGCAGTGAAGTGCGGCAAAGTGACTGTATCGTTTTTAACACTGCTATTGTGTGTCGAGTGAGTTATCTCGTGACAACTTGCTTAGACCTAATAGAGTCTTAAAACCCGCGATTGCATTTAGAGTGATATCCGCTGAATCCGTAGGTCAATAAAACGTAAAACTCCGGCGTTTTATTGAGTGACTGTGACTTTGACTGACTTCGACTGTTGACTACCTACTCATTCTCAATAAGTTACTTGACATTGGCAAATTATCTTCGGGTAGAGCAATATTAAAAAAAAACATAGGGTTTTAATTTTTACCAAGTTTATAATTTTTATTACTATAGACTTACAGGTCAATTTTCTGTGACACCAATGGCTGTCATTCTAATTAAGCTACATTTTACGGACTTAAACTAGTATATTTACTACGATGTCTAATACCTGTTGTCTTCGTGTGGCGGGTGAAGGGTAGACAGATATTGTATTTTATGCATTAGGGTTATAATTTATATTTAAACATTTACATCTTTTTTTCCTTATTGAATATTGCACCACCTACCCCTTCTCTACTACTAAATGTCCTTTACCTGAAGGTTGTCTGGTAGAAATCGCTTTCAGCGATAAGACCGCCGAAATTGTACACAAAATTTCTCTAATGTTAAGTTGTGTATTTTGTGCAATAAAGTATATCTATCTATCTATCTATAGATAGATATTCTTTATTGCACAAAAACAAAATACAAGTATGATAAAACAACAACAGAAGAGGGTTGTGCCAGATAAATAATTGATTACTGGTTTTCATGGCAATTTCCATGGACAAACGTCGCGTTTCCGTGGTGTGGTTTTTTTCTAATCAGAAGGGTTTTCCTGCGGCCGATCGTAATACTCTGTTTTAGAATAATTAAGTTTCCGTTTAAAAGGCCACCGAATCATCGCCCAAGAAAACGCTAAGTAAGCTTTTGACTATTTTTTACGATGTTAAAGTACACTCGAATAGCTTTCCTAAGTGTGGTACTGTAACGCGATCGTTTGATCCAACCCGACTGTAATTGTTGTAACGGTCCTCCTTGATAAGACAAAGACGTGCAAATATTCGCGAATTTCTCCAAAGTGAAACCTGAATGTGAGTCGCTAAACCTTACCTAGAATTACCAACTAGGTACCTACTATTCTACTGAGATAGCGATCAACATCTTTAAGTAGCATTTATGTCTAGCTTTATATTTCCTTAGTTATTGTCAGAAGACCTTTCTGATTATACCTATGATCTCCGTGGGTGAGCCACGCTTCGGCATGAATGGGCCGTCTCGACCGGGGCCTCACAGAAAACCAGCGTGAAGCAGCACTGTGTTGTGTTCCGCTGCGCAAGTGAGGGTACCGGAGGGCCAATCCGGGGGAAAGGGGGTTAAAAAGTTACCAGCGTGACTCCACTGTTGTCGCGGGTGACCATGGGCGGCGGCAATTGCGTGATCCCTCTGTTCGTCTGCCACCTATCACATAAAAAATGAATGAAGAAACTGATAAACATGCCTCATACATAGTTTATTAGTTCACGTCATTACATGTTCTAGTGCTGGATTACAACCATTTCTGTAGTGATCGCAAAACTAGTTTATGATTCATTATAGTGACGTTTATCCAGTTCACCGTAGGCAGTACGAGAATAATCAGATAAATTGATATTTTAAAGCCAAGTCGAAGTAACATACAGCTACATACAACTAATTACATGCCATCGACGTGGATCCTGCCTCTCGGTCTTCTACTGGATTCATTTCGGGGAGTGTGCGCAGGTTCTACTTAATTTCATTCTCCCCGAACCCATTCTATCACCAGACGACAAGGCGCGGCGAGAGCTTCATCCTTATGTGGTAGAACTACCCCTTATCCGCACGAAGCGATTCGCTTCCACATTTATAATGCGGACGGCTCTGGAATGGAACTCCCTGCCGAGGTCTGTTTTTCAGATCTATAATCTGGACATCTTAAAGGCAAGAGTGAACAGGCATCTTTTAGCAAACGCGTATCATCCTAGATCTCATCGTCGCTTTCCATCAGGTGCGATTGTGGTCAAGCGTTAGCCTATTGACAAAAAAAAAATACCAATGTTCCGCGCAGCATGCACAAGTATTCCATCTAACAATAACATTTCAGAGATCACCACTCTGTACTCAGTTCACGGCATTATTTCCATCATTCTTCTGAACATATCGTCGAAATAATTTTTGTAGGTAATGTCCCCAATTCTCGTGACATGATATTATGTTATCATACGGTATACATATATCACAAAAACATAGTTTTTTGTATAGTTTTTATGCAACATCCGCCAAGTTTTTTCATATCGAAAATCCTAAGAATTGGGCTCCAGGTACCAGGTCTTCTTTACCATGTTTATTGTGATATGACCACAAATTTTGAATTTTCGTATATTTCTATCAATGTGTAGGTAACAGTACCTACCTAAGAAGAAAGTGGTAAGACTGAGTACTTACAGAAGTACTCACTCTTCGCCAACCTTGGTTTTAAAAGACTTTTGTCTGGTCTATTTAATCGGAGAAAAGTCTTTTTTTTCTGAAAACCTGATACTTGATATTGTAAAGCCTGCACTCTTCTCTGAGAATTATTGCTGACAGACGAACATCAAAGTGAATCAATGGCTACATAATGGTATTACGAGTCAATGCAGTACATGAACTCTTTTTACTACTGCTACAAATTTTATATTGTGAATGTTTGGCGGCAAATACCTCATGTATCTGCGTTCATTATTAACTTTGATGAATTATGATACGTCAAGCTGCGCTTTAAATTTTTTTTCGGTTAGTTATAAGCACTTTGTATTCATATCTGTCAGCATTAAGATTTATTGTGATGATATAAGACTTTCCTTACTCAACTTTGCTTAAAGATTGTTTGTTGGTTTTCAAGTCATTTAAAGATAAGTATTCTATAATTGATTAGACGTTATATGAAAGTGCTACTTTAAACATCATCATAATGGACAACATTTCATATTTTTATCATGTCTATATTGTTTTTTTATATGAAAATAGACATTAAATGAACAGACCCATATTTTTTCTTTTTCCAAAAGTTTGCCATTTTTATACATAAAATAATTATTGAAATTCTTTATATTCTAAACAGACGTAAGCGCCAAATGACGTCATCGGACGGCTGAATACAGCGATATTCCTTTGCTTATCATTGCTTTAATAAAAAAAAGGTACTACTGTCAAAGGTAAAGAATACTTGTGTCAACATTGTCAACGTCATCCATTGATTCAACGTTGACAAGTTGTCTTTTTTTGACAGCAACATGTCATTGGTTTGGCATTTCGTAAATTTAAAACTATAATGTGCTAAGCAAAGAAATATTTTACATTCTGCCGTCCGATGACGTCATCTTATGTTTTTTAGTTTTTAATTTTTTTCTCAGTAAATAAGCAATATAAAAAATAAATAAATATATATTCGAGAAGCGGAAAAGTAAATAAAGAAACGGTATTTTTTGTTTCATAGCTCAGCAATTTTGAAATGTTGTCCATTTCAGCCAATAGACGTCCACTGCTGTACATAAGCCTCCTCCAATCCAATGGATCCAATAGATTCCCGCTATCTTCACCAGATCGTCGGTCCACCTTGTGGGGGGCCTGCCACGGCTGCGACTTCGTGTACGTAACCTGCACTCGAAGACCTTTCCGCCCCAACGGCCGTCTGTTCTACTCGCTATTTGCCCTGCCCATTGTCATTTGAGACATACAATCCTTTGGGTTACTTTATTAAAACCATAATATCTGTGTTGGGTCTAGGTGTTTGTGGTACTTTCGTTGTTCCTGATTTCCTTAGTAAAAGGGAAACTCGTGTGTAATGATGTCTAAATGTATTATTGTTAAAAAACTTGAGCTATGTAATTAGCACCGTAAGACCTATACGAACACACTTCAGTTATTTTGAAGTAGTGATCATTTTCTCATATTATAAATACTCTTACGCAGAACCACTTTAATGTTTAGAACGGGCTTCTCTAAGTAGCGGTGAGCATTCCTAGACTGAAGAACGACTAATTCCTAATACCAGCAAAATGTGTGATACTATACCATTACCTACCAAAATATTGTAATGCTGTTATTAATAGAAAATACATAGAAATTTACCATTGTTGTATCTCCGAAAGCACCGGTTTGACCTTATAGGTTACTAGTACATCAACACCTTAGTGTAAATGAAAATGTGCCTTTACACAATAAATCAATAGGCTATTCGATTATGACGCTGCAAATTGCAAGAGCAGTTAGTTGCTCTTGCCTCGCATTTACCGTGCCGGTTATTTTGCATTTGGTCGGGTCATTCACAAGTCGGGGGCATAAAAGATGCCCCATTTAGCTGGCACTTGTTACTAGGCTTACATGCTTTAGTGCTGCCTTTCGGGTTGTCGATATATTTGTCGATTAAAAAAAAGCGTAGAATTTATTGATACTACCAAGGCTTTTGATGCCTCTCATGATCACCATAATTTGTAAGAAAACTATATCTTAAGGTGACGGGTAGGGCACACTAGCGACGCCAATCGATTTTAATTTTTAGCTACTAAACCGGATCTATTTTAAATAGTTTCGGGGGAGATGAGGATTATAGATGAAGGTGACATGAATCGGAATGTTTTCAGCACATGTTTTTGGAGATTGAGAGCAAGGTGCCTTCTTCATCGCAGGTTCTGTCGAAAAACGTAGCTTCGGATCCATGGATTTGGGGAGTCTGGTAATGACAATGAAGCAACTGGCTTGCGACTTTCGCAACCCTTAGACGACTTACCAATACCAATAGGTCTGGTTAACTCGTGATAGAATCCTATCAGTATAGATGTTTGCCGAGAGATTGTTACCCCGAAACTGTTTAAAATAGATCCGGTTTAGTAGCTAAAAATTAAAATCGATTGGCGTCGCTAGTGTGCCTTACCCGTCACATTAAAATGCAAAATGTTGAACTTAAGAGTATCTAGTTGTACCTACCTATTATTTTGTTATGTCTAAATTAGCATACTTATAAGGTACAAGTTTGCTGTTTGAAAGAGCCTGATGATAGTCAGAAGTGTCTAAGCTTTAGCTAACCTCATAAATTTGAGATCTTCTGTTAAGTATGTTTCTAATGATTGCGATGTTTTATATAATTGTAAGATTTCTGAATTGCATCTTAATATGCGTATTAGGGTATGGGTGAAAAATACTCCTTCATTTCGTTATTGATCATCGCATTGCTATCGTTTTCTTGAGAAAGCTTATAGTGACATTGGCATGTCCTAAAAACTCAAAAAAATTTGGCTTCTATTTTAGCAGGTAAAATCTATAGCAAAGCTATCGATAAGTCGGACATTGCACCGACTGATCTTATGTCAACTAAGCTAACGGTACACCCAGTCTCATTAAAAGCGGGTGTTAACCAAACGCTGAATCAGTTAGCGGAGCATCCACTTAATTGATTTACTTCTATTAACTTTTTTATCGCTCTCAATAATTCATTACTAATTTCATTAAACTCAACAACAGAATTTACCTTCTAGACGTTGTACTATTTACTTAAAAATTCTTGGAAGTAACCGAGACTTCGATTGCCTGTTAGCCACTTTTGGAAGTTTATTTCTTAAATCATTTGAATTCGGAACAATTTAGAAACTACTAGTAAACGTGCAAACGAAGGTCGCTCAGTGGATAAAGACGTGCGCCCCCTGAGGTCGTAGATGCAAATGCGAGCACAGATATCTGTAAAACATCGTGAGAAACCTGCTCATATCGGATAGTTTTCAAACTGTGGATACCCATAAATAATTGACCGTGGGAGAGCCACGCTTCGGCATTAATGTTCAGGATCGGCCGGAGTGATACCACGGCCGCACAGAAAACTGGCATGAAGTAGCACTTCGCTGTGTTTCGCTGCGTAAATGAGCGTACCGGAGGCCCAATCGAGGGTCAAGAGGGGGTTTAAAGGTTGGTAGCGTACTTGTGACTCCAGTGGTGTCGCGGGTGTCTATGGGCGGTGGCAATCGCTTAACATCAGGCGATCCATCTGCTCGTCTGCCACCAAAAAATAATTCTGAACGTTTAACAGTGATAGGATTCTATCACGAGTTAACCAGACCTATTGGTATTAGTAAGTCGTCTAAGGGTTGCAAAAGTAGCAAGCCAGTTGCTTCATTGTCATTACCAGACTCCCCAAATCCATGGATCCGAAGCTACGTTTTTCGACAGAACCTGCGATGAAGAAGGCACCTTGCTCTCAATCTCCAAAAACATGTGCTGAAAACATTCCGATTCATGTCACCTTCATCTATTATCCTCATCTCATTACCATCAGCAACCCACACTCGTCCACTGCTGGACATAGGTCTCCCCTAATGCACGCCATTGCTCCCGATTTTCGGACACTCTCGTACAGCCCACACCAGCCAGCCTTCGAATGTCATCATCCCATCTTGTCGCAGGACGTCCAACACTACGCTTACCGAGTCGCGGTTTCCACTCAAGGACTTTACGGCTCCAACAGCTTTCAGTTCTACGGCTAATATGACCAGCCCACAGCCACTTCTCATATTAGCGTATAATTCCCAGTTGCGTCGAAAGCTTTCGTTCGTAGCCCGGGGTACGTTTGAATCATGATCCAGGATTCGGGAAGTCCGGTAATTATAATTAACAACTGTCTTGCGACCTTCGCAACCTGTCACGTCAATATGCAGTAATATAATAATGTTACATATGTACGTGGGACAGATTAAATAATACACCACCGGTTTCGGGAACAGTTTTACATCTTTAATTATAATCGACTTACGTCTTTACGCCTTTCACAGTCGCCGGCCATTCGTCGTCTATCTCACTCTCTCACATCATCCTTATTCAAACATCGAACTCATACACGTTCCTTACCATGCATCTACTGATCATCAATCCTACATGTATGCCATAATGTCGAATGAAAATGTGTAACAAAAACTACAAACTATAAAAAACACACTTGTGTAGATCACATCTTAAGCCGTATCAATTTGAAACCGAAAGTACTCACAGCAAACTGCAATTAAAAAGCTATACCGGTTTGTAATGTATCTCAATAATGTTTTGCTAAATAAAGCAATTAATTTGGCCTACTTTATTCGTCGCACAAAAGGTCTTATTAAAATCCACCGTGGGACAGTGCTGGTTAGAGATGGATGCTCATTCTATTAGAAAAATCGTTTTTTTGTAATTGAATTTTTCATCGCTACAAAAATTGTAGTAATGTTTATCATTAAAGTGCAATCATTTCTTGTTTAATTATTGATTTTTTATTAGTCAGGCTCAGAACTACTTAGAAGAAATAACTTTACGAGTAGGTTCAACCACTGCTTTGTAAACGAGCACTAATAATATATAAATAGATAGACTTACTTGCACAAAAGTACGGAACTTAAGATTCGGCATTTCGGACATTTAGTGTATTATTTCGGTGGAAAATCAAATTACTACATCAACGCGTATATCAATGAACTCACAAAAAAACTTCTAGCAGTCCGATGTGTCATGAAAAGCCGTAAGTTTGAAGTTGAAATACTCCAAAATCGAAAAATAAAATCATCTATATTTTTTCAGTCTCGAAGTTTGTTTCAATCATATTCGACATGAATGTAAACACGTGTTAAGTTGCTGTCAAAATAATCTTGATGCCGAATTAATTTCACTTTCGATTATCGTTTAATAAATTGAGAGGTCAAGCAGGCCGGTAACTTTCGCCTGGGGCTTCTAACAGTATTCGATAATATCAATGCAAGCTATTCCGTAATGTTATGAAACAGCGATGTCATCAATAAATAGGTTTAATCTGTTGTGTTATTCGTTTCAGGTAAGTGATGGAGTGGTGAAAATGTGCTGCGTCATCATGATAGTAAGTAGTGAACTTTATTGTTTAGTGCATTAGAATAAGTAACATTTTTATCACTGCCATTTCATCATCATCATCATCATCAGCCCATTTATGTCCCCACTGCTGGGGCACGGGCCTCCTTCATTCACATGAGGGGTCACATGAGGGGCACTGCCATTTATAAGCATTTATTTTTGATCAGCCTATAAACTGTCCCACTGCAGGGCAAAGGCCTCCATCATAGACATCAAGTTATCGCTACTATGATGGGATTGGGAAAATTCGAAACAATTTTTTCGCTCGACCCGGGAATGGAACCCAGGACCCTGAGATCACGGCCCGGTACTTAAACCACTAGACTAACAGGGCGTTTATAAGCATATTAATTAAATAATACTCGTTCCTGGCCTTCCTAGGTCCTGAAACGTCATATAGGTACATTCACATTTCCACGCAGTGTGCGCTATATTTTTGACGATGGCACGGTATTAAAAGAAACAGTTCACTTCTTTATTTTCACGAATTTGTCGGAACAAATTATAGACAATAAAGAATAAGACCAGAAATAAAGATCAGTATTCTAAGATTCTAAAGAACTTTCAACGTTACGAAATTCATTATAAATTCAGACCATTTTAATTAGTGTTCAAAGATATCAAAAGAAAAGATACCTATCTTCATCAGTTACAAAAGTGGTTGGCATTTTAACAATACAAGTTAACAAAAGAGTATTCAATGAATGAAGAAGATTATGTAATTCGTTTATTTGAATAAATACTTAGATCACTTTTAGTACCTACTCAATGATCTTACAAAGGTCGATCTTTCTCCATTCGACAATAGACTGTATTTAATGTTGAATTAGATTGACAGTAGGGTCAAAGGTGAAGCATTGAAAATCAGCATTTTGACATAATGGCGAAATGGTTTGCACTTTCACTTGCAATTAATCCATATTAATAATCTGCAATGATGTAGCATACTTCAGATTCAGTATTCGTACACGATGATTGCTATCGCATTGTATTGATAGGATATGTGTTAAGACTGCCGTGTTTGACTGTAGCGTTATTACTGGCCGGATGGCGCATTTGATATCTGCCTCCTACACAAAGGTTGTGGGTTCAATCACCATTCTGGACAAACATTCGTGTGATGAACACCTGTGTTTGTTTAGTGTTGGTTGTCTGATATCCATAACACAATTGCTTAACCTACTTAGTACGGAATTAGGTCAATGTATGAGATTTTGTATGAATTCATATAAATGTTTTGGCAATAAGAGCTTACACACTTGTTTGTAGTGGACGTATAACTGCAGTGAACGCGACGTTCGGACAGGCCGTCATCGGCAAGCTATAGATGCGCTGCTCGTATGTACTATAACGACGGAGAAACTCCAATGTTCCTGGCCGTATAACATTATGACCAATTATTTAAAAAGAAGAAATTGAATCAATTTGTGATCAATTCCTATTTTCAGAGGATCGCCCACATAGCTGATGGTGGATCATTCATTAAGTAATCAACTATTGGGCTACAGCTAGCCAGAACTCCGGAGGGTGCTTATCGAATAGCGGTCACTCTCGGAGGAGTCGCGTCCGCGGTCTAACTCGCAAGGGTATTTGTGTGTTAACCATACATTTGTTCCATCTTTTCGGCTAAATAAAAATTAACTCATCATCGGGGCTCTATTTAGCGATCCCATCCGCTGTAGGTAAGCGCTACAGTACACACACTATGTTTCCATTTCCAAATCCACCAGAGCGCAAGGTTCTGGCCAAAATGTCTCATGTCTTATTACTTATTTACTACATGGCGTAGTAAATGAACATTTCAGCTAATAGACGTCCACTGCAGGACATAGGCCTACCCCAATATTCTCTACACAGATCGGTCCTATGCAGCCCGCATCCAATGGATTCCCACGACCTTCACCATATCGTCGGTCCGCCTTGTGCCACCTGCCTGGCACTGCCACGGCTGCGACTTTCCTGTACGTGGCCTCCACTCGAAGACCTTTCCGCCCCAACGGTCGTTTGTTCTCCTCGCTATGTGCCCTGCCCATTGCCACTTGAGGCATGTAATATTTGGGATATGTCTGTGACCTTAGTTCTCCTGCGGATCTCATCATTTCTGATACGATAACGCAAGGAGACTCCGATCATAGCAATGCCAAAGCCATTGCTCTCTGGGTGACTTTGAGCCCCAAAGTGTAGTAAATACCATATGCTAAAATTACACTCAAACAACTGTTGTTTAACTTTTATGTCCATGATTTCACAATACCACTTCACCACAAATCACTATGTTATAGTTGACTGTGAAAATTTTCTCATTGCCCCGAATACACAAGTATTGATTCGCAATGTACTGAGAGTGAAATGTTTCTACCAACAATTTGTGACTAATTAACATACTTTCTAAAGCATACAAAGGGTGTGGTCATTTACGAAACGATTTAGTCCACTTTATTTTAGTCCTTCCTATAATATTTGCAAATTATACTCTACTGTTTATCTCTTTGTACTCACTCCAACCAAGATTGAAATTTGTGTAGGACAAATAGGGCAAATATGAACATCTAAACTTTTTTTATGAAAAAATTGCGGATTTCAAAACCAGAGAGGTGAATGTAGACTACACATAAACAACCTGTTGAAATACTAAAATAGCTAATAAGGGAGAGTGAACATTTCGATCTATTACAAAAGCAAAACAGACTAGTCAAATTTTCTCTAGAAATGTTTGTGACCTTAATAACCTGTCACTACGATGAATGATGTGTTAATGAACACTCGATCTTTCATATCAAGCTCGATAGAGTTACTATTATAAATCGCTCAATCATATCTGCACTTAAATATTTTAGACTGAACACGTGTGAGCAAGATGTGATTGGAACGATTAAGCAAAAATTGGTATCTTGGTTTGGCTGTGGTTTTGGTTTTGTCGCTTTCGTCATTGGACACGTACATTTAATAGAGATTTAAAGTCGCTGACAAAAAACATCATTTATTGTAGTAAGCAACGGCACTTGTTATTACACGGCTGTTATGATTGATTTTTTTAAACGAATTTCCACAATCGTAATTTTCGCTGTTTACAAACCATACTTCCACTACCTGATAGATACCTACACCTTTTTTTGTGAGTAAGAGTAAAGTAAAGTATCAGCCTATTTAGTGATATTACAGAAGACAGGCCTCCATCATTGAAATTGAGTCATCCCTACTATAATGGTAGGATTAGGCTTAGGTAATTACCACGCATGCCTAATAATGTTTAGTGATCACAAACCCGAGCTATGTTCGAAAAATTGGAATTGAACCCACGACCCCGAGATCACGGCCCGATACTTAAACCATTAGAGCAGTAGGGCGTTATTTCTGTATATCTACTCTGACTTTGTGTATGTATATTTTAAGTTTAATCTAAATATTTTAAAATACTTCTTTTTTGTCGCTGTGAAAAATACTTTTTTTTTTTTCATTTATTCAACAAACATAATACAATTTTTGTAAGCATCACAAAAACCGGTCGCCGGTTTGTATGGATGCTCAGAGTATCTTAAACAGTAAGAAATAGCGAAATTCTATAATTTAGTAAGGTACCTATTTAACATCGTCTGAATTAAATTTTACAAACGCAAACATGAATCCGGTGATATTCATTATTTAGGCTCGGCTCAAGCCCCAGTGCTGAACTCCCCACCACATGCCTTATGCATACCCAAGATAGCGGGGGCTATCAGGGGTTATGTCGGGCTCTCCTCTAGGTATGCGCCCAGAGACATACCAACTATAAAACACCGCGGCGTTCCCTCATCGCCCAATTAAATAAATAAAATATTTCACAACATCACATACATTGATCTGACTCCGAGATAGGTAGCTCAAGCACCTGTGTCACGGATATCAGAATCAACAGTGGGATTACAAATATATAAATATAATACTTTTCTTTTGTAAATACACACTTAAAATACATAGCAAACACCCAGACCATTACAAACAAACGTTCATGCACACAAATGTTTGTACTGTGCGGGGATCGAAACCGCAACCCTAGTATCAGAGGCAGCGTTCACTACCACTGTTCCAACCGGGTCGTCGAATTGGGGAAAGGTTATGGGTCCAGCAAAGCCTTCGACTATTACGACCTCCCCCGGGCGGTTAAATACTTACAGCCCGGCCAACCATGTAAGTATTTTAAAATACCTATTTAGCCTTAATTAGCCCAAAAAAAGATCTCCAATTACACATGTTTATTTAGTCCCTTTTTCCTATACATACAAATTGATCACACATAATAAATAGTAAAAATATAGACAATATGAAAAAGTATAAAGCCGTCGCCTACAATATCTTTTTAAACAAACGAGTGTTAACTATTTGCTAAGAGGAATAAAAAGATACATATTTCTTTCTCGCTCTGGTTTTTGTAACATTCAATCTACAAATCATTAGCAATGCTATACTCTCAGCTACCTATGAATAACACGGCATATTACCATTATATTGTTAGCTTATTTGACATATGCATAAAAAAATCAATTACATACACTTTCTATGATTATGTCTTGTTACATTCGCTTTCGTACTAGTTTTTTGTCTTTTGATAACGTAGCATAGTTGTGGCGGTTCGTGTTAATTGAAATACGACGGGACTGTCATTACTCATTCCCCCTTATTACAAAACCAGATCTAATAAAAGTTCCAGAACTAAAATCGTTCGTGCCTCTTTTAACATTGGGCGTTAGAGTGGCCTGAACTTTAGTACGGTTAAAATAAAGTGGAATATGTACAGACATATTATTTATATGGGCCCAACGCGTACGCGAAAAATTGATTCACGCCAAAAGCGGCCACTGAATGCCGTTAATATTTTTTTCTGGTACAAAAACGTCCCAACATTTGTGCATGGTTATTTAATAAATAGTATAAGTGTTTGCCGAGAGGTTGTAACCTCGAAATTTTTTAAAATAGATGCGGTTTAGTAGCTAAAAATTAAAATCGATTGGCGTAGCTAGTGTGCCCTACCCGTCGCCTTAACTGTTAGATCAGAAAGTTCAGATTTGCTTGTAGCAACATTGATTCCTTTTGATGTAAAGAAAATTTAAAGAAGGTTGGCAGATCTTTTTATAACGGTATGTTGGTATAACTGATTCTTGCCGTGCAAGCGAAAATTTACCTTAAGATGACGAACCTTTTTATTCTCTGTACCGTACGTACATAATCCCTCTGATGTTGTATATCCGTGTTGTCTATTGTATACTCATCAATGCTGTGTTCGCCTGTAATTGGCATACCTACATACTGACATCTAATTTACTATAAAAACCGGCCAAGTGCGAGTCGGGCTCGCGCACAAAGGGTTCCGTAGCAGCAAAGTCCAAAATTACAGTTAAATCAACCTATCTCAAAAACTATAAGAGATACTTTGATCAAACCAAAAATCGTTGAAAGAGTTAATTAGCATGCATCACCTCTATTTTTTTTAGAATTTTATACCCCGTAGTTATAAAAATAGAGGGGGGGGGGACATACTTTTTACGACTTTGAGAGCTGATATCTCAAAAACCGTTCACTTTAAGAAAAATGTTTTTAGAAAACTTTATATCATTTTAAAAGACCTTTCCATTGATACCCCACACGGGTATGTACATCGAAAAAAAAAATTTCATCCCTCAGTTACATGTATGGGGGGCCCCACCCCCAATTCTTTTTTTTACTATTTAGTGTCATATTTTTGTAGCGGTTCATACAACACATATTCCCATCAAATTTCATCACTGTAGTACTTATAGTTTCCGAGTAATCGGCTGTGACAGACGGACAGACGGACAGACGGACAGACGGACATGACGAAACTATAAGGGTTCCGTTTTTGCCATTTTGGCTACGGAACCCTAAAAAAGCTACTATAATTATTTTTTTATTATTTGCTGTTGGTAAAACCTAAATAAATAATTTTGTATAAATAATATAAATAATAAATAGTTTCACAACAACACATACATTGATCTGACTCCGAAATAGGTAGCTCAAGCACCTGTGTTACGGATATCAGAATCAACTGTGGCATTACAAATATATACATATAGATACTTTTTGTTTTGTAAATACATACTTATAATACATAGAAAACACTCAGACCAATACAAACAGACATGTTCATGCACACAAATGTTTGTACTGTGCGGGGATCGAACCTTCGACTATTACGACCCTCCCCCGGGCGGTTAAATACTTACAGCCCGGCCAACCATGTAAGTATTTTAAAATACCTATTTAGCCTTATTATTATTATTTGTTAGAAATGGGGTGAGCCCTGCGTCTCATAGCCACTGCGACCAGTAGATGATCTATTGTGGCAGCCCCATAACCTATTGCAGCACCTCATGTAGCTCCAGTTCCAGGATAAACCCGAGAATGGAGCTGATGGGGGAGCTTTTGATCTCGTCTGCTGAGATCATGTGTGCTCCTAGGTGCCGGCTTCTGCAACAGTGCAGCGCTATGCACTCGCCGAGGACGTGGATAATCGTTTTCTCGTCCTCGCGACAGAACCTGCAGATTTTGGTATCTGAAAGGCCCCTATTAACCTTAATTAGCCCAATAAAAGATCTCCAATTACACATGTTTATTTAGTCCCTTTTTCCTATACATACAAATTGATCACACATAATAAATAGTAAAAATATAGACAATATGAAAAAGTATAAAGCCGTCGCCTACAATATCTTTTTAAACAAACGAGTGTTAACTATTTGCTAAGAGGAATAAAAAGATACATATTTCTTTCTCACTCTGGTTTTTGTAACATTCAATCTACAAATCATTAGCAATGCTATACTCTCAGCTACCTATGAATAACACGGCATATTACCATTATATTGTTAGCTTATTTGACATATGCATAAAAAAATCAATTACATACACTTTCTATGATTATGTCTTGTTACATTCGCTTTCGTACTAGTTTTTTGTCTTTTGATAACGTAGCATAGTTGTGGCGGTTCGTGTTAATTGAAATACGACGGGACTGTCATTACTCATTCCCCCTTATTACAAAACCAGATCTAATAAAAGTTCCAGAACTAAAATCGTTCGTGCCTCTTTTAACATTGGGCGTTTAGAGTGGCCTGAACTTTAGTACGGTTAAAATAAAGTGGAATATGTACAGACATATTATTTATATGGGCCCAACGCGTACGCGAAAAATTGATTCACGCCAAAAGCGGCCACTGAATGCCGTTAATAAATTTTTCTCGTACAAAAACGTCCCAACATTTGTGCATGGTTATTTAATTAATCGTATAAGTGTTTGCCGAGAGGTTGTAACCCCGAAATTGTTTAAAATAGACGCGGTTTAGTAGTTAAAAATTAAAATCGATTGGCGTAGCTAGTGTGCCCTACCCGTCGCCTTAACTGTTAGATCAGAAATTTCAGATTTGCTTGTAGCAACATTGATTCCTTTTGATGTAAAGAAAATTTAAAGAAGGTTGGCAGATCTTTTTATAACGGCATGTTGGTATAACTGATTCTTGCCGTGCAAGCGAAAATTTACCTTAAGATGACGAACCTTTTTATTCTCTGTACCGTACGTACATAATCCCTCTGATGTTGTATATCCGTGTTGTCTATTGTATACTCATCAATGCTGTGTTCGCCTGTAATTGGCATACCTACATACTGACATCTAATTTACTATAAAAACCGGCCAAGTGCGAGTCGGGCTCGCGCACAAAGGGTTCCGTAGCAGCAAAGTCCAAAATTACAGTTAAATCAACCTATCTCAAAAACTATAAGAGATACTTTGATCAAACCAAAAATCGTTGAAAGAGTTAATTAGCATGCATCACCTCTATTTTTTTTAGAATTTTATACCCCGTAGTTATAAAAATAGAGGGGGGGGGGACATACTTTTTACGACTTTGAGAGCTGATATCTCAAAAACCGTTCACTTTAAGAAAAATGTTTTTTAGAAAACTTTATATCATTTTAAAAGACCTTTCCATTGATACCCCACACGGGTATGTACATCGAAAAAAAAAATTTCATCCCTCAGTTACATGTATGGGGGGCCCCACCCCCAATTCTTTTTTTTACTATTTAGTGTCATATTTTTTGTAGCGGTTCATACAACACATATTCCCATCAATTTTCATCACTGTAGTACTTATAGTTTCCGAGTAAATCGGCTGTGACAGACGGACAGACGGACAGACGGACAGACGGACATGACGAAACTATAAGGGTTCCGTTTTTGCCATTTTGGCTACGGAACCCTAAAAAGCTACTATAATTATTTTTTTATTATTTGCTGTTGGTAAACCTAAATAAATAATTTTGTATAAATAATATAAATAATAAATATTTCACAACAACACATACATTGATCTGACTCCGAAAATAGGTAGCTCAAGCACCTGTGTTACGGATATCAGAATCAACTGTGGCATTACAAATATATACATATAATACTTTTTGTTTTGTAAATACATACTTATAATACATAGAAAACACTCAGACCAATACAAACAGACATGTTCATGCACACAAATGTTTGTACTGTGCGGGGATCGAACCCGCAACCCTTGCACCAAAGGCGGCGTTCACTACCACTGTTCCAAACGGGTCGTGTATGGTATCCGAAATATATAAAATAAATATATTACCACAAAAAACTGACGTTTTGTAATTTTTAGGAGAATCTGTTCTTTTAGATAGGTAGAAAGGCACGTGTGTATCGTCTAAAATTGAGAAGTTCTACGTGCGTAAGTCGGAGTTGTTTTTTCATTTCTATGCTTCCCGCTACTTACCATCCCGCGAAGGGCATACCCGTTAATAAACCGTGTGCTAAACGATTTGGTAAGCTATTTACCAAGCAACTGTTAATCGGTTGCTATTCCGGTAAATGGTATCTTATCTTATTTTGTTTCGCGTGTGGCAATCCGGCATTCGCGTGTGAAGTGGTGCGGACGAATTGTTTTTACGGTATATATTGTAATGCCCTCTTTGATTTGATTCCAACTATGTAATCGGTTATGTCATTGGACGCAATTTTGCGTAAAATTTAGTTCTTTTTTTTGCGTTGTGAGCTGTTAAGTTCTTATGTCAGAGTTAACTGTTCAAAGGGCTATGTTACACGCCAATTATTTTCTCTCGGAAACTAAAGTTGTTTAAGCTTGCAATGTCTTGAAGTAGTCCCAGATTTGAATACTTTCGCAAAACGGTAACCTCTTCGTCGGAATTAAACCAACGACCTCCAGATTTTCGAGGAAACATTCTCAATCAAAATACCATGAAAGCAATAATGCATAACAACTATTTTTGATTGGCCTAGTGAAGCATTTGATAGCGATACTGCCAAAGCTTCATGGGTTGTGGTTGTGGGTTCTATTCCCACCTTGAAAAATGTTTGTGTGATAAAGATGTGGAATTGTTCAGTGTCTGATTGTATAGTATTTTAGGATATTTTGATTCTTGTTTCATGTCGACATAGAGTCGTTCTTCTTTTTTATCTACAATAAGCCCTTCCTCAGTAACTTATGAAGTAATTAATTATATAAAAAAATATACATTATACCATCAAGATATTCCTAATTTACTATGGAATAATGACATTGTTTTATCACCTCTTGGTACTTTAGCATGATTTAAATATGTAAAAAAAAAATAAGCGTGACAGAGAAGTAATTGACATTAATTTCGGGGGACGTGACGGAGGTGTTCATTTCAATCTATAAGTATTTTTTATCAATTAAATTTTACATCATGTAATAGTCCATCTGTAAAATAGTACATTAAAGAATATTTAGGACATACAATTTATCATTTGTAGTCTGTTATATAAAAGTTAAATGTTGATAGCTCATTACTCTACTTAACGTATAATTTCCGGTTGCGTCTAAAACTGTCAATTTGGTCCGCTTAGACCATGATTCAGGATTTGGGGGTTCGGATAACTACAATGAAGCGACTACTGTATGTCCTTCGCAACCCTTAATAGGGGAAACAGACCGACTGAATCATGGTTATACATTTTAAAAACTATACGAAACACGCAGGTGTCCTTACAATGTTTTTCCTCACCGCCGAGCTAATGGTAGAAATACGCATATATATTTGAAAAATCTAGAGGTGCATGATCGGATTTGAACCACGACCTCATGGATGGAAGGCGTGTTCCTTTCCGCTGAGCTGCCATCGCTCAAATCACTTTATGCAGGTATATTTTTTGAGGTTTAAATCCAACAAAAGACTGCTTAATTGAAAGAGTATCATTTTACAGGCCAACTCAAAATTCAAAAGTTCTTTATTCAATTTATGACCATACAGAACAACAATGTTTATAGGTACTCTCTATTTGTTAATATTCAAATTCCATTAGAATAGCTAATATGACTAAGCTCAAGATTTAACAAAATATAAATATTTTGTCAAAATATAGGTCAATATGTGCCAATGGCAAAATTTCCCAATTAAAAATAAAACGTCTAGCCGGTTTTATGGTCATTCAAAGATTCATGGGCAAGTCCATTTTAAAAGTATGAAATTATTAAAAAATAATTATACCATTGAATAACCCACACAATTTGCACCAATTATTATAATAAAACCATTGACATAAACGAAACATTAGTAATAGCTACCATACAAAATTCAAATGAAATGCATATACAATTATAAGTGTGACGTCACTTCTAAGTAGCCATTTGTATGGAGCGTTTTGGGTTTGCCCAAAATAATGTGATTTTAAAGTCGTGATATCTCAGGTAGTTTAAATGAGAATCAAGTGATTCTTTCAACGATGTTTCTATCATTGAGAGGTCTTTTGATTGCAAAATTAAAAAAAAGTAGTCGTATACCGTATTAGCACACTTGATTAGTTTTGAAATAAATCAGATGTGATGAGGTAGACTCAAACCAATTTCAACAAATAACTTCAGTTCCCCGAGCTCATTACGGTAATAATCCCATGCTAGGAAGCGCGAGTGAATTTTATTCCTACATCGTAAGTGCAAATGTATAAGTAAAACTGGTTTGGCGAGTAAAAACGCATCTTCGTTCCATACGTAACGTAATATTAGTGATGTACATTGTATGAACATAGTAAAATTAATCGATTATATTCTAGTTTGTCGAAATGTCCTAGATGAATTTAAAAATATATTATTCAAACCGCTTTGTTTTATGAAGCAACTAGTGGCTCGCCCTCACTTCGTTTCGGGACATAAGTTCCACTTTATATCAATAGACGGCGCTAGATGTTGATTACATCGCGCAAACGTTTCGTGTTTCCGAATCACCTATAAGCGTTGCCGCTGCCAACGCTGCCAAACCTCTATATAAATTGTATAGACTAGCGATTTTGTATTTTTTGGATACTTAAAATTTATTTGTGTCTGATGATGATATTAGAGAGGTTTTTTTCATATAAAATTGCACGAGCCGCACCAGCACACAAAAATGCTAGGTACATCGTCAACCACGACCACTCTGTCAAGAGTGAACGACTAAGGAGGTGGATATACAATGCCTAGGCAATCTGTTGTGTAATTGACTCCCTCGGTGGCGCAGTGTTTAGTGGGCCGCACTTTGGGTGTCCCATCGGAATATGAGGGTATACTCGTGTTTGCGCACACACTTTAGCACTATAATATTTTATCCTGCGTAAGTGACTGATCGTTGAGATTGGCCGTCGTCGCAACAATACAAATATAATCGGTTAGAGGGAATGTATAGAATCCCTAAAACGTCTATGGAATATAATTTATATTACACATACTTTGCCTAAGCATTCTATACATCGGTAAAGAATCGTCTTTGCACCATAAGTTTGTTGCCGAAGTAACGAGGCCGTACATAACCCAACTTTGTTTTAAAATCGTTTGCTATACAACAGAGGAAATAATCGATTAAATGAAAAAGTAATCGATTAATTTTTTTCTCTCTAGGCAACGACAACTGAAAACGCAATGATATCAATTGATGCAAAAATGTTCACGCAGAGTAGTAACTGTTAACTGAAACATTTATGCAACAGATGGCCTTGAATGATCGATCAAGAAGTCGATGTCGTACTGATTATGAAAGCACAAAAACAGTTACAAGCTTGAGTGCTTATTATTTTAACTTTTTAAAATCTAATATCAAGTTCACCGATAGGTGAATAATACCAGGATTTTCGAAATAGCTATCGGTAGGTTAGTTACGCACGTAAAAACGTAAACACGCAACGAACAAGTAAAAAAATTGAAATCCTATATATCAATGATACCTGAAGTATTCGATATTCTTGACACTACTAACCATTAACTAATAGTAATGTAATCCGGTATTTTGGCTACCGTGACCAATCGAGTACCTAGGTTGAACTAAATAACAATACAAGCACAAGTGTGTGCGAAAACATAGGTGCACTCTCTGTTTGTAAGGGTAAGCCATTGTATGCCAATAAGACCTCAACACTGATTTAAGACCGATGAGGAATGGCACAAGACTAACCAAGCCAAGCCACGGGTCTACAAGACTAAATTAACCATCTAAAGAACCAACTTCCGAAAAATCAGATACAAATTTTGGCAAGACCCGGAAATTAAACCTAAAACCCCCAGCCAGTTGCCGTTTTAAGGTTCGCCTCCCTAACCACTAAGGAATGAAGAGCCTACAAAGCATGCGGCTTTAATTCGAGACCTATTTCTTACAGTGAACAAATAGTAGATCATGTGATTTACTAATGCACAAGCATGTATTGTGTAACTATATATGATGAAAATATCTAAGTATACCTGAAAGTTCCGCTACTTAGATCCAATCCAACAAACCACTGGCTATTTTATCATACTATCGCGGATCTGTAGTTTCTGAACACATCGCAGAGCGATCACTCCCGGTTTTCTATTTCTAGAACTGGTAACCCAAAGAACCGTTTCAGCCATAGTGCAGTTAATCTCATTGGATCACCTACTTGAATTTTATCTTTCGGTTGCATAACGAGATTTTCGCACGTCTAAACGGCTTCATACAACCCTGTCGTCGAACTGTTTAACGATTCTTAATGGCTGTTCTTTAACTAGCTCTGGAGTCGGGAATGCTTTATTCATGAATGCTCTAACGAGATGTTTTTTAGCTGTGTGTATCAAAACGGCTAACCGTTTACCGTAACATGATGTACCTTTCACCGTGACACTTGACATCGAAATAATGTCCATATGCATTACCTTCGTTAGTTTTGCATGTTTCCCATCCGTCATTCTCTGTCATTGGCTTGTCTATGCTATGCTAGTTTCAGAGTCGTGCACGTTAGGTGTTATTAGAGCTTATCTATTCTATCTTCGGCACTGCAACTACCAGCTATCTGTGGTTCTTAAGTGGCCGTCCTGCATTCCGTCAATAACAAGAAACAGTTTACAAAATTAAATCAAATGTATGTAGATATATCAGAAGGGATTGAACCATCTCCATCCGCTCTTTTATATTGATATCTTCTTTTCCTGAAATCGCTTCAAGCGATAATACCGCCTAAATTATACACTAAATTTCTGTATACCTAGCTCATAAGATTTATGTGTGTTGAGCAATAAAGAATAAATATTTATTTATTTATTCAAATATTTATTTATTTATTTATTCAATTACACAGTGACTTGAACTTAATTACGTAATTGAAACTCTCAGAAACAAAAAATATATAAAATATCAAAACAAAATAAGATTATAAGTACAGAATAGGATCTGTCTGCTTAAAAAATCAGTTTCATCTACTTTCATAATCGTGTAAAACATACAATGCAATTTTATGATTCAGTCCTATGACTTCGCGTCCGTTGGTTATTACTTCTCCTTTTATGTAATTCCTGATACATTTTTAATAGTCACGTAATCGCGTTGCTTCCCGTTACTATCACTAACATTAATACGAAACAGTCGTCCAGTGGCACATGCACTATTTTGTATAAAATAGATGATTTTCCAATAGTCTTGATTTATGTCATTAATAAATAAATTGTGGCAATCATTTCAATCTTGCCTCGTGTTATGTTGGTCCAGTAACACACTGTCGCTGCAATGAGTACGCACGTAGCAAACGCCATAATTTTCACGCCGTGTGAGTAGGTCATTGTCACCGTATGGTGATTTACACTAATTTGTAACAAGCGAAAGTTAATTTCTCAGTTATGTTGACAGCTCGATAAATTATGGTTAAAATGTGGACTGCTGTGTTAAATGTGTAATTAAATTTTTACTCCGGACATAACAAAAACAAAAGTTAGAAGTGTATGTTTATGTATTTGTGTGGATGTCGTTTTTTTATCACTTTAATTCACCTGTTTGTTTTTAATTCTACACGAAATAGTTTAAAATACGAGTATCTTGTTCAATTCTTTTGAAGGTCCATCAACTCTAATGAATTAATCCATCTCCTGTTTAATTGACTTGTGAAGTTTTTTTTTCTTTCAATCGCAATAGTCCTTCCAAGTATCCGCTAATTGGGACTAGATTTTTTTGCTACCGCCTACAAACAATGTAGTGTTTGCTTTTTGCAAACTACTAAAAGGGACAGCAAGTTAATCTAACTGACTGCTTGAGTTTTTTTGCGACCTCTGTTATGGTGTGATCATGGAATTTAGGTCGACGTCTTGGAGTTGAAGATCGGTACCAAACTCATATACCGTAACGCGACCATTTTCAAAAATAAACGTAAAACCAAGTTTCTCATAACATGAATAGAAAGGTTTTCCAATGGACAATACGACAAAAAAATGTAAGCATTTTATACGCTTTTTGAATAAAGAAAGAAAAAAGAGATGACCCATATTTTTAGATAACATTATATGTGTGTTTTTATGAACATATTTGTTTTTTAAATATTATGCCAGAAGTGACGTAGTCCTGAGGCTCAACGTATTGTGATGTCTCTGCTATATGTCCAATAAAAAAAACTTTAGGTGACTTTAAGTTACTTACAGTCACTGTCATTATTTTGTCTTCCCAAAACCAAAATCACCACCTTATCTCCGGGAGCGTTTCCAGTTTTTGCAGCCCATCCAGGGTCATATGCGTTCTTCCAAACATCTCCGCCTTATGACTCCCTCCCACTCCTCTCATTTCTATACCCAGTCCTTCACTGTCCAGTCCATCCGTCTATGGAACTCCCTACCCCTATCAATAAGACAGTCTCCATCATTAACCATTTTTAAAGCCCGAGTCAAAACTCACCTTTTAAATAAATAAATAGCAATCCCTTTAAGTTTTTACAGTCATCGGTAGTAGTCGAAGGTCCGTCTAAGATCCTAATTTATATGAATGTATATCTAGTACTTTATATTATTTTATCCAAGCATAACATATTTATTTATTAGTATATAATATTTTGTTTATTTATGTATAAGAATTATAAATATTTTAATATATATATATACAGTTCACTCTTATTTCCCTTTTTCAATATTGCACCACCTACCCCTCCTCTACTATCAAATGTCCTTTGCCTGAAGGTTGTCTGGTAGAAATCGCTTCCAGCGATAAGACCGCCGAAATTGTACAATTAAGTTTCTGTAATGCCTTTTAAAGTTGTGTTTTTTGTGCAATAAAGTAAATCTATCTATCTATCTATCTTGTCATTTTATGATGAGAGATTTTGATACATTTGACATGGGCGGAATCACACGCGCGGCCCGTAACTGTGCTCGGGATCAGTCCATAAATAATCAGAGATTTAGTGTTATTTTTAAAATCAATGTGAGCAAAAGCTTTATTAATTTCTCATGCCTAGTAATGAAGTCACAGGATGGTTTTTATATTTATTTTTCTTTATAAATTCTGTTAAAAAACTGAATTATTTTTTTATCAATTTCTATGAGCCTAATCTAAAATAGTATTTTTCATTTCGTAAAAAAAATATTTTTCGTCGTATTGTCCATTCAATCCAATGTATTTTTAGTAAACAATATTTTTGAATAAATAGAGACTTTTCTGTTAGGGTAATACAAATTTAATACAGTAATTTGTGCATTAACTTGTCGTATCATTTACCATGTTCACTTTCTTTGATAACATATCTTTCATGAATTAAATTAATCTTACATAAGAATGCTTCGCGAAATGGGATCACAAGGCCAGGCTACATAATATGTATGAATACAAAACTTCACTTTAATTCAATTTTACACTTGAGATAACACCTTAACTACCGTTTACAAAAACTTATGCAATATTTTATTCGGCGCTGAGAAAATAGTAAAAGAAACTGGTTATGCTGTGAATTATGATGAACGCTTTTTATAATTGATCTTAATGGAAATATCACGAAGAAGGAATCTCATTTTACACGAAGGCGTGACCACTACATATTATGCAATTGTTTTTATATATTATTAGGATGTTCTTTAAGGCTCTCCTTTAACGTCCAACAAACTCAACCTCCTTTAACGTATCTACGTTAAAGGAGTTTGTTGATTGCATTATTTCTATTCCTCTCTATCTCTTTTCCTATCTTGTAGTTTTAATTAACGTTTATTCATTTAACTTCAGGACGGCTCATATCTTACATCTAATCTCTAGATCTTCACTCAACTTACCATGCTTTTATTACTTAATAAACATTTACGAACACATTCAATTGAATCTAAGTTGTCTTTGTTTTATTATAAACAAGTACAGCTTGCTCTATGTTTAGCGCACTATTTCTGTCATGAAACACTTTCCTCCGTAGTACATTCTGATTGCTACCATTCCAACCTAGTTCTTAGGTTACGTTCCTAAGGTCCGCCCCTTTCTCTTCGGAGCATCGGCAGATCATACTATCCACTTTCTAACTGTAATGCGTACTGATTAATTAGACACGATTAGTATCAATACAAACTTCGGAATATTCGCCCCGAGTCACGAAAGTGAGATTATTGGCTACGTTTTGATTCAAATTAACAAGGTAAATCACCTCAATTAGTAATTTCTAAATTATTTTTCACTTAACTACCAATGTTACTGCACGGATGCTATTGAGACTTCATTAAATATTGTTCTAACAACAGGTAATTGGCGTTGATAATAGAACAATATGCGGCGTGTCAAAATAATTGTACATAGTTTACTTGTGAAGTGAAATGTTTGAAACGAATTCGTAAAGTAATCTATACAGGAAGCTTCTTTGTAAAACATGGTTGGAATACTAACGGAAATATTGTCTCTCATAATATCAACGTTGATTAGAGAAAATGACATTGAAAATGCAAATGGCCGCGAGAGACGGGATCACTTGCGCGGGCGCATGCCGACCATTTCCCAGGCTCTTATTCGATTATACATAAAGGGCAGAATTGTGCAAAAACGTGTAGCACGGTGTCCCGCTACCGTGGAAGCCACGACCCGTTAGTCCTTATGACGTGTGCACACGGACAAATTTATGTTTCTGAAGCCGATCAGCTCTCATGGGAACTAGAACTATTACACTTAATAGAATTTCTAAAGCATCGCCTTACTGAACTATGATTAAATTTCTTTGTAGAGGTTAAATTAACACCCCACGATTCTATTTCTACAAAATGTCACATCAGACCATTTTTACACAATAAGTAGAAGAAATTTATTGGTACCAATTTTTCTATAAAATATCAAATAAATTGTGAACTGTAAGTGCCTCCGGCTTGTATGTTTCTTAGTTTTACTGGATAAAATATTGTATAATTTTCTATCGATGTTGGTATAATACCACTATGGCCAATATAATATTTTACCGTATTGAAATCTTTCTGGGAACTATTTCTAATACTCTGCTACACCTGGTTATGTTCCATGGGCAATAAATTTCTCCATTTGCTTACCTTAGAACATGTTTACCTATTCATTCTTCGCATCATTCTAAAACGCATTTCGTTTGTTTGCGCAAATAAAATTACTATTCGATTGGTCGTTCAAGTAGTAATGGATTTGAAACAACATGCATTCTTTTTTGTGCACACAGATTAGCTCTTAGCTACATTAAGACGGGTAGGGCACAATTGATAATTGATTTAAATTGTAAGCTACTAAACCGGATATCTATTTGACAATTTCTAAACTCCTGCCTCTAGGAAAGCACTTATATTATTTATTTATTATAATTACCACCAAAAACGGCCACTTATGGCGTTAATCATATCAAAAAGTAAGTAATTCACAATCATAAATAGTATAAATGTTTCTTTAGAGACTGGAGCACTGACATTGTTGAAAATAGATCCGGTTTAGCTAACAATTTAAATCGATTGGCGTCGCTAGTTATGGGTAGCCTTAACACTTTGTAAGCTCACATACATAGTTGCTAAGTCGGTAATCCTAATACTTCTAAGTACAACTACTGAAAACTAATTAGCGACAAAGCTAATGCCCTCAACAAAAGATCGGTCGGCTTTAGAAAATAGCCGTTCATTCGTTGCTTATGATAGATTGTCTGTATAAGAGTGAAAGTTTTCTTTGGTGAATAGCTCTTCCAAACCAAGCTAAATTTGTTTCTGTACAAAAATTTTGCGGACTTCCGCGGCGGTTGCGACCACAATGATACTAATGACGGAAAGTAACGCCTTTTAGATGATTTAGTGTTTTTTTGGATCACCTTCGTAAGACTAAGCTGAGAAAATAGAAACTTAGAAACCAAGTATGGTCCGTTGGGAAATTGCCTGCGGTCACTTTTCATATTAATGTTTTTGAAGTAGCGGGTTTGTAATTAGGTAGTGGGCAATGATGTCTTGGGTTTTTGTAGAACCAAAATCATCTTTTTAGCAATTTGAATGTAAAGTACTGCCTCACTCATCAACAGCTCATAATCAATCAAAGGCATAAATATATATAACAATAGTATAAATATGGAAATGGTGCTAAGCAAGCACAAAATTTGTACAAAATAATTTGAAAGAAATTATTTATTGAAATTATAGTTTAACAATATTTTGTATTGATAAATAAATTCTTAAGAAATTATATTCCCGTGTGGGGACACGGTCTTACAAATATTTCAAATTACTTTAGGTAAAATGTTAATGGAAGTATGTAGTATATCAACGATGAAAGTGGACATATATTTCACAGCCTCATAAAACATAACACTAAGCACGGTAATTGTCCTAACAACAAAGATTATATGTAATTAACATTACCCGTACGAAGTGTTAAAAGATCGTCGCCATCCATCACTCTAGTATTCCCTTAACGTATGGAATTAATATTTCTTGTAAAGCCTCTTACTTTTTGCTCTAAGTCCGGTGTTAACGACTGAAAATAGATATTGCTTGGTAATTATTGCTTCTGTTTTTTGCAAAACTTTTAAATCTAATGGATTCTATTGTTCCCGATTTTTTGTATGATGATAACAAGCTAACGCGTTGTATGCAAAGCAGTTTTTCCATGTATGCAGAGTAATTTCTTTAAGCAGGATTCTAATTTAATTGTTGCTAAAATGGGCCAGTGGAGTACCTACTGAACCACTGTTTCGAACATCGAAAATATTATAGATGAATACTACTTTTCATACAAATCTGATTATTCTTCTAATAGGGTTTTGTATGTGAGATCAAAATAATTTATCTCAATTTTATCTTAGAAATTTTTTCTAGAAAAATTTTACCAACCACCCACCCAACCCATTGCCAAAATTTTGCTTCATTCTAACCTTGTGGACGCAACGCGACGTTTAAACCTTCAATACAAAAGATGTTTGCTTTCTTTTGATCGAACAAACATTTTATGAAAGTTTCCATTTGTTTTCTTACGGATTGAGACCAGTGCTACTGTAGAAAATATTTAGTGCTTTACGACTATTGCCGCTTTTGATGTCTTATCTCTAAGATGCGAATTAAGCATTACTCTACATCCATACTTCATATCAGTGTCTGCTTAAGTGAGAATTATTTTTAATGTGTTATTACGGGTAATTAAAAGAATGTAATTGCATCAATTTGTGACTATTGTCTCGACGCGGTCAAAGAAAATTGCATTTTTATAGAACATATGAAATATACATTGAATATATTAACGTAATGTTGTAATAAATTAGTTCAAACTAGTGCGGCTACTCTGCGTAAAATATCTGTCATGTTTTTACCGACGAACTTTTTCACAGTTCATGAGCATTTAATCGCGGTACTAATAAAAGCTTGCAAGAAATAAACAATTTACATCGATCTACACGCGTAATGTGGGAACGTTCTGCAAGTGATGAATGCACTATGACCTTTCTAAAGCCTAATTAGAAGAAATTATGTACACCCCACAACGCACTAGTATTTGCAAAGGAAAAATTGTTTTTTCACCTCATCCAGATAATTTTATTCCTGCAGCGTATTATTTATGTGAAGCCGATGCGTTCGCGTAGATCGAAAGAAATTTACGACGCCACTTAAGAAAATACAGTAACAGGAGCCAAGAAAGTCGCGCCTATTAGACTGTAACCGCTTAAGCAAAAGAACGCATAGGATTTTTGAATTAAATCACTGACCTCTTTTTTTGTTTGGTCGTTGATTTTGACGTGAGTCTGCTGAGGTTTGTCGCGGAGCGGCAGGTAGCCCTCGCGGCTGTCGGCGGGCTCGGCGGTGGCGTCGGTCGGGGTTGTCGACTCGACGGTGGTCGTGCTGAGAGTCCCAGGGTCCGTTGACCGAACGTCCTCTGCAGTGCTCAGCGTCGGCGCCGTCTCCTTGGCGTCCTCGGCCGTGGTCCCGGCCGTGTCGAACTCGGAAACTGTCTCGGTACTATCGCTGTTCGTCGTCTCCGTGTCTTGGACCGTCGGGGCCTCCGTGCGAACAACCGGCCGTATCGTGTAATGTTTCGTGGGGCGATAAGTCGTCGGAACTGTGGTGACTTTAAATGTGGGGGCTGCAGTTTCAATTTTAGTGGACGGGACTTTAGTTTCTAGGGTGGTTTCGGTTGGCACGGGTTTACGCGATGGTTTTTTGGTTTTAGGCGATGAGGTTGCAGTCGCAGGGAGCGTGGACTTAGTTTTAGTGGAGACTTTTCTCGAGTAGGTGGTTAAGCGATCCTCAAGGGTAGTAGGAGCGGGTGTGTTGTCAAGTGTGGTTTCAGGGAGTGTTGTTTCCGGTGGTGGTTTGCGGTCTGCAGGGGGGTCGAAGGTGGATTGTTTGGGTGTGCGGGATGGTGGGAAGAAGTAGTCCATTATGAAGGGGGATCGGTTTTTGTTGATGGGGAGCCATGAGAAGGGGTTGAAGTCGATGAGTCGCGGCTTAGGTGGGTCGGCGCGGACGTGCGCGTGGGCCGCGAGCGCGGCGAGGGCGGCGAGCGCGAGCAGCGAGAGACGGGTCATGGCCGGAGCGTGCGGCCGCGGCGACGGATCGAGCGGGACTGCGCGCGCGCCGGTGCTGCGCCGACACCGACGCTCACCTACTTCAGCCCGCCCTATGCGCCTGCATCTGCAGCGACCACTGCACCTATTATCTGTACCCGACTGTTACTGTCTAACGAAATTGCAGCATTCAATACCATTTCCGAAGATGGAGCATTATTTGCCAAGTGGCAATATGACACGGCGCTTATTAAACTTTTACTGGGTGAGAATATTGTACGGGTATTATTTTAGTCAATTACCTTTACTTGCAGTAATTTAAAGATACATAAGGCTAAATTTAACAGCATACTTAAAACAAACCAAACAAGTTAAGTCCTTTTTTTGATTTTGCATATAAATTGAATAATAATTTAAACTATAACAAAATACTTACTATTATTATTAACTATTACCGCAGCGGTATTTCCGAACCGGTACGACATTTTGCGATTTATTTATTTAATTACATTTCGAGATGTTACATTCCAGACAGACTTAGATGTAGGTTTACATGCGACGCCCTGCAAGGGCACAGCAAGTCGACGCTAAGGGTCTTAATTGCACTTCAATTCTAATAATATTTCCATTTTTTTCCTACAATACCTACTATTATATTTAATTATACCACCGCGATCTTCAAAAAACGACCCTATACCTTCCTAAAAGGCCGGTAAGGCATCCGCACTGCTTCATGATGTGGCTGATATCCATGGATGGCGGTGATCACTTGCCTCCCTTTCTCATAAAAAAAAACTAGATGAAACTAAATTCTTCAACAAAAATGTTAGTCAATTATTGCTGCGTAAGTACAATCCAAAATACCTGATTTGGCATGTAGCGAATACCTGAACTATTTCCGTTTTTCTAGCAATTGTCTACTGGACGACAGTGTTTTTGACTTCTTTCTAAAGAAAATGCATAGCCCTTTAGGTGCTGGTCTGCTGAAAAAATGTATCCCTACGCCCCTGTCAAAGCCATGTTTATGCTAAAACAATATATTTTATATGTATTTCGTCATTTGATATGCACTTTTGCATTTTAATTCTAATACGCGTAAAGCCTCATTAGTACGTCTAGATTACAGCGGAAACTTAATGAATTGATTATCCTTACGCCCGGTGTACCGGGTAACTGTAGAAGGAACGGTCTTCTTACTCCTGTGTACGTATCAATAAAATTAATTAGCAGTTAATAACGACAACGTTACAGTGTTGTATAGCTCGGCTAAGCCAATCCCGTCCCGTTACCGCACGTAACATGACGGCTACCCACTGAGCATCCTACGGTTTATTTATGGGGTATTAAGTAACAACACCAGTGGATATGGCTAGCGGCTCGACGTAATAAACCTGATATGTGAGAAGAGCTATGGTAGCTCAGAAAATAAGAACGCGCCTTTCATATATAGAATCCGTCGTGGCTCCAAATCCCAGTATGTGCCTTTGGAATTTTCAAATCTGAAAGCGTATTTCTACCTCTTATGCACACCGCCAAGGTGTAATTTTTATGCGAATTTCCAGAATTAATGTTGTTCTGTATTGTTGATAGAAGTGGATGGAAATTTACCGATACACTCAGTATACATTTGAATTATTCAGAGGTGCAGGATCAGGTTTTACCCTACCACGTATCGGTCCTATCCCTTTTGTCTCCCACAAAAGGGATAGGACTGATACGTGGTAGCCACGCTTCGGCATGCGGCTCGACCGCAGTGGTACCACGGCCTCACAGAAAACCGGCGTGAAGCAGCACTGTACTGTGTTTCGCTGCGTGAGAGAGAGTACCGAAGGCCCAATCCGGAGAAAGGAGGATTTAAAGGTTGGCAGCGCACTTGTGACTCCACTGGTGTCACGAGTGTCCATGGGCCGCGGCAATTGCTTACCATCCGGTGATCCGTCGGCTCGTCTGCCACCTATCACATAAAAAAAACTGAAGAACCTATCTCTCTTATCTTTCTAAAGAAAATGCCTCACGCATCTTTGATGGAAACGGCCGCAGGAATGTTATGCGAATTTCTATGCAATTTTTCCAGTTCATATTCGCCTTGTCGACTATCCCGATTTGTGAAAATCAGAAGACAGTCAATTCATTATGATTACCAGATTTACCAAATCCTGAATCAAAGCGTAGGTACTCCGGAGTCCGTAGCAATGGTCTTGAACGCAACTTGGAATGCCACATTGAGTCCATGATAGATGAGAGAGAGAGAGAGAGAGATGCAACTGCCTCGCTCTTTTCTTCAAATTTAATAGAAGCTACCTTACGCATTTCTAATGGAAGGAGCTTTATTCAGATGTCTATGCAATTTTTCCATTTCATATTCGCCCTGTGGTATGTACCGCTATTCAATCACGGCGTAATCGTTCCGCAGTGCGCAGACGCACGTTTGTCCCCTGAAATTTGTGAAGTATCAAAGTTGACCGCAGACCGTGTAATGTCCCGATTAAAGGTAGTTTCACACTTAATGCGTGCGGTGTAGTGTTGCTGCTGATTATATCGATAACAAAATATTAGCTATATCGATAGCAGAGGGATGGATTGACTGAACATATCGGTAATGTATATATATGTACCTGTAAGATAATACAAGAAATCATTTATTTGACACGTAGCATGAAGGTTTCTAAAGAAACTTATTATAAGCTAAGCCAAAACGGACCGTACTCAACATTTAGCTATGGCCTGAGCCTGAGCGCTGATATTCAAAAGAAAACGTATTTGTAGAAGGTCACGTATTAGAGAGGAGGGATCGCCCTGTAGGGAACTGTACTAAAGTAAGTACTTTGGGGACAAATTGGCTTTATTGTTTGATTCCAACAATCGATAGGTTTGACCTTGATTACTGAGTACCTACTCGAATTAATTTAGGTACAAGAAGGATACCATCGAAGTTGTGAAAAAAGTTACCATTGTTCTGTCATCATTGGTATTGTAAACGTAAACCACGCTTTATATAGAACTTTACACAGAAAACCGGCGTGAAGCAGCGCCTGCGCTGTGTTTCGCCGTGTGAGTGAGGTTATCGGAGGGCCAATGGGAGGAAGGGGAAAAGGTTGGCAGCGCACTTGTGACTCCACTGGTGTTGCGGGTGTCCGTGGGCAGGCGGAATTGCTTACCGATCAGGTGATCCGTCTGCTCGTCTGCCACATCTCATATAAAAAAAACTGTTGTTATCGAAATAGCATCGATAGTCAAATGATCACTTGTTCCACATCACTAGTGCGGTAGCGGTCGGGCCTAAAGGGGACGAATTGTGAAGAAATCTGGGGAAATGGTGATGAAAAACGTGTTATGTGTGTGACGTGTTTCAAACTATGCTGTTTGTTTTGTTATGTTGCGGTGAGTACGAAGATGTAGCCAAAAAATTGTTCAATATTTCAGGTGAAAGACAAAAATTTGCAATACAGACAATCGGAAATAGTGAGAGTCTTCGTACTGCCGTTTTTTTTACGCGATGATAACGTAAAAGAGCGAACTCGTAAATGCGATGCAAACTCGTTCTATATGCGTTTCTTGTGTGCTTTCTTAAATCTTCAATGCAAATGCACTATTTTTTATTATTTAGAGCGCACGTTTGTGACATTGTTAAATGCCCGTCGAGTCAATCGATTTGCAATCATCTTTCGTGTGACATTAGGCTTTGGGTATTGCGAAAACTAGGTCGGCACTTCTAATTCTATGGACTCACCCTAGCTTTGCACGGATATACATTTATTTTTTAACACTAAGGGCCGAGTTCACCATCTTTAAAACAAGTAATCACACTTCAACCGTGCTTGCTGGTTTTGGTGATTGCTTGGTTAAAGCGTGATTACCGAAGTTTGAAAAGGGCCCTAAAGATATAAATATAGCCTTTGCTAATCGGAACTAATTACCGTACTTCCCGAAACCTGGATCATGGTCCAAGTGTACCCCGGCCGGGCTCCGATGCGACATCTTTAGACGAAACTTGGAATTAAACGCTAAGATGAGAAGGGCTAATCAGGAATAATGTAGCATTCTATTGGTGAAAGAGTTTTTAAATTTTTCCGGAAGTTTTTGAGGTTCTTCTTGCTCTTTATAATGTACCTACCGTGAGAGAGCCTCGGCATGAATAGGCCAGCTCGTCTGGAGTGATACCAGGGACTCACAGAAAACCGGCGTGTAGCAGCACTGTGCTGTGTTTCACTGCGTGAGTGAGGGTACCGGAGGCCTAATCCGGGGGAAAGGGGGGTTTAAATGTCAGCAGCGCACTTGTGACTCCACTGGTGTCGTGGGTGGCCATTTGGGGTGCCAATCAGGTGATTCATCTGCTCCTCTGCCACCTACCACAAAAAAAAAAATTATGTTTCCCCTTGAGTATACTAGTGGCCGGCCCCGCTCCATTTCAGCACTTAACTTAGACCGGTACCAAAAGATGGCGCTGGGGGACGATTACGTCGTGCAAGTACATATATTGCCTTTTCCGTTTACCTATAAGCCTTGACCTTAATTAATAGCGGATGTTCTTCAGGGGTTAGAAACTGAACATAAAAATGTTTTCTTCTGAGGTAGTCCACTTTCAGCTTGAAAGTGGACTACCTCTTTCTTTCTATATAAAAAATAAAAATATTTCACAACATCACATACATTGATCTGACTCCGAGATAGGTAGCTCAAGCACCTGTGTTACGAATATCAGAACCAACAGCGAAATTACAAATATAATACTTATAATACTTTTCTTTTGTAAAAACATGCTTATAATACAAAGAAAACACCAAATGCGCGAGTGATAGACGAAACTAATTTACAGTTAGTCACTTCTACATATTTAAGAGTATGAGAGACAATTTTAATCGCTAGAGGAAACTGAATGTCCCATACCTTCTTAAACGCTGTAAACCTTAACTACCTACCAGTATCAAATCTATGTCTGTCACCATAAACAATCTGTTAAACATCTTTGTTTTGCGATAGCTTAAGGTAGAGTTTCACAGTGGTTTAGGATTGCGGATAAAGTGCGTGTGACCCCAGCCTTATCATTTCTAACAATCTTAAGTGAGTTGCTACCCTCAGGGTCTAATCTGAAAACGAATTCACGACTGAATGGTTTTTCCCCGATCCTTTCACCCGCGCTGTCAGTCTTTTTTTTTACATTACATTTTTTACATTAGGGCGGACAAACGAGCAGATCACCTGGATTAACGATGCCCATTTACTGCATCATATGCGTATCACAGATGCGTTGTCGTATTTTGTGTGATAAGGTACGGGGATGACGATGGATTAAGACTCGGTCGTAAATTTGTTTATTTTTTCTGTAACGTATTTGCATAAAACAGAATCACAACAAGAAATTATCTATACATGATGATTAGGAACAATAAGCTACAGCCCATTTGCATGTGTAAACAGTGTAACATCTAACAGTGTCACATTCAGCAATTAACATTCTCATCTCAGTATGTTGTTCCGTATTGCTTCTAATACTGTCGCTTTTGAGATCAGGGTACCCTTGAATAGTTATTTACGGGATTTACGGCTTCCCTTTTGAAAATATTCACCCTTCGCCACTGCCATGTACCTTATTTTTAACGTGACCATGGCGCTTGCAACAGTGCTGATATAGCGGAAACTCAAAAATAAGGTACATGGTAGAAATCCCGTAAATAACTATTCTAATGTTAGTGACGATGAAAGTTTAAAACAATATATGGTACACTCGGGCCATGATTTAGTGATTATAATGAAGCGTCTACCTTCTGATCTTTGCATCCCTTAATCAGTGGCACCAGACCAACTGAATCATGGTTACACAATGAAAATTATTAACTCGTGCAGGTTTCTTATATATAATCGATTCTAGGTTAGCTTAACTGTACTGTATTTGGCTTCCCGTGGCGTGTTGCATTTAAAAGAAATAACTGCAAATAGACCTAACTTTGTATCTGGGTATTTCTGTAAAAAAAATAAGATTGGCGACTGTTAGTACGCGGCTTTTCACCCCACAACCTCATTACCTTGATAGGTTGATGCGCACGTACACACAGCTTCACGTTGACCCTGGACCGTCCTTATTTCGAAGGCACAAGTGTTTTTTTTTGCACTGCGGGAGGTAACTATCTGACGCCGTCTGTACTTGTCTTAAATTTGGCTAGCCAACATAACATTTCTGAGACCTTCAGGAGACTGCGTACTCCGTCACAGAATACCGGCTACTCCTCTGATCTCGTAGATGTTTATGGGCGGCGGTGATTAATTACCATGAGGTGACCTGCTTGCTCTACCACGTTGACCGCATCTAGTATAAAATAACCGGGGAGATGGGTCACCTAGTTGGAAAGGTAAATGTACCTGTAAAGTCGTTGAAAATTTCAGCACTTCGATTAAACTTAAATTTAGCATAACAGTGTTTCGAACATCGATAAAATCTATGATCGTAGATGCACGCGGGCGTGATGAATGTCGGCGTCCGCGCTGCAAATTATCCTGACAAATCATCCCGCCATCTTCACACTCCTGGCGCAAAATGCCCTAAACGGGTGTCGCAGCCTATAACTCCGTGACCTAGAAGACAAACTGCTGGAGAGTCGTCTACGCTGGTACGGTCATGTCCTGCGAAAAAGCAAGCAAAGTGGGATAGACCTAAAGAGGTATGGCTTGACGTCTAATGGGATGCCATGAGTGCCAATAAACTGACCATTATAGATGCCCGAGACTGTACGAAGTGGAAGGTGTTTCAGTTGGAAAGCGCATCCCGGGCTCCAAAGGTTAGGACGGCATGGGAAGCAACTGGGACAAGACAGTAAGATGATGTTGATGACGAATGGAAAGAAGAAGGGTAAAGCCAATGCTGCTATTGGCTTACCGTCCCCTCCCCTCTACCTTATCGCAGTCTTGTTATATCGTCACGACCGGTGGAGCAGCGACTCCCGCTCAGCGCAAGCGCCGGGTCTCACAAGCCGAACATTATGTCTGCTCCATTTAGTGCGCTTACGATGTTTACCTACTCAAATAGTCTTCGTCATGCACGAGACATGCTTACACACTTTGTACGGTTAGAGAGTAAACATCAGAAAGTGAAGGTTTTTCTTTCATGTATTTCGATCCTCGAAGTGGTCGCGTAATGATCAAATAAAATCTGAATAAAAGAATTGTAGACACGGTAGAAATTCGTGATCGAAGTACGAGTTCGATTCGAATAGAAAATAACGAGCAAGAACATTTTTTTTTTCTTAGACTTTGTTTTTTTTATGATATAGGGGACAGACGAATAGACACATGACCTGTAAGCGATTACCGCCGCCCATAGACACCTGCCACGGTAAAAGAGTCGCAAGTGCGCTCCCGGTATTTTAAAAGAAAGTACGCTCTTTTCTTGAATTACCTAAAATGCGCATCTCATTCGCTACTACTACTCCGTCACCGTTTATAATCGTATTCCTAACATAATATCCATCCAAGTAGTATTGTCCGGGCTTTTTGTGATCTCTTGCCTTAATTTTCGAATAGGACAACAGTTTGATATGATCAGAGATGGCGATCGCAGAACCAACAGCTTAACATGATTTCCATGGCACGAAGATTTACAACCGCCAACCCCTGGGTGACGCAGAAAATTTCATAACAAAAATCTCTGGTAAGTACAAACATTAGTTCCACCCGAGAGTCGAACCCCTGAAGAACGTTTAAAATTCAGTACACCAGCCATTTCACTACCGAGGCTGTCAAGTTTTGTCGAGCAAGATTTTGTTAGTTTTGGAGTAGGTAAAACAGATATCTCTTTATGACATCACACTGTTTTGTTCTCTTTTGAACCCCCGACTCTAAAACTACGGGGGGTTATAAGTTTGACGTGTCTGTGTGTGTGTCTGTGTGTCTGTCTATGGCATCGTAGCTCCCGAACAAATGAACCGATTTTGATTTGGTTTTTTTGTTTGAAAGATGAGTAAAAGGGGAGTGTTCTTAACTATGTTGGATAAAAATCGATCCAAGATGGCCGCCGTCACAAAGATATGGATTGTATGTTTTAACACAACTCCCACAATATGAGTATCATATAAAAGGGCTTGAGTAGCAGAATATATTTATTGTGGCAAATTTCAAATCCAAGATGGCCGACGTCGGGGGTTTTTTAAATTTTAATTTTATTTTTAAGTACCTACACACTATGCCACAGACTGCAAACACGTGGATGTTAACACTTTAGTACTATGTCATATTAGCTAGCTATCTGACTTCTACTTTCTTACACGGAAGGTATTGTGACAAGGTACTAAATTGTAGTGTATGTTTTTGGCGACTCTACACGATCTTGTTTGTACAAGAACAACCGCTGTAATAAATAACATGCATTTGTTTCCAAGACGCATAGCCGTCACCAGGACCAATGTGTGCCTTATCATTACTTGCCATCAGGTGAGAAGAAGGCCAAATGCGACAAACTTTTATTGCGGCACAAAAATAACGTTATGTTAAGGAAAAGCTTATATAAAATTCAGTTGCAAGATTTGACCTGAATTAACCTACTTAGAGCGCAATTTGTAAATAACATTACAACATTTTCTCTTTTTTTAAGCTATTTGGGAAAACAAACAGTGTCACTAGAATGCAGTTTTTCTTATTACTTAAATCGGTTACATGGTTGCTAAGAAGAGATTTTCGTTTGTGTTATAATTTCAAATTATCCCATACTGACGGATCTAAATGTGCCACCCTGTATGTAACTTTCGGAGCTGCTCATGCACCATCACTCAAAGTTAATTTTATGATAGAGTCGTGGATTAAGATCACGTAATTTAGACACTTAAGTTTTTAGTGGTTACTTTTATTTAAAATCATGCAAAATATCCTTGAAAAATCACAAATCCTTTAACAATTTTACTTTTAATGTCTAAATTCATTAAAAGAAAAATTGTTTTAACCGTAAATGTCCCCTAAAGAATGTATTTTTAAATCCAACAAGAAGTTGTTTTAATTTTTTTGTAATATTTTTTTCCATACCATTAAAGAACTTACTTACATAACTTAAACCTATAAAATATATTCAAAATCATAAAACGATTTAAAAAAAAACGCTAATTGGGTGGGTAACAATACAATAAATAAATTAAAGTAAATTTTAATAAAATATTGTCACAGACAGACGGACCATATTTAGAGGTTTTTTATTAAACATACATTATCTATGCAATTAGATTAAAACACATAATATAAACTACACCTACTAACATATAAACACTACACACAACTGACACTTTCATTCACAATTTGAGAATATATTTAAAATCTGTATTCTTAAATAATATCAAATGTGTGAATGGTATGGAAGGGCTGAGTCTTCTGGCACAGGCATTATTATGCTTAAAAGGAGGCTGCAATCCCAAGCTGATTAAATAATAATTTCATGTTTTCGTAAAATAGACATTTATTGTTATTTTATATTATTTAAACCTATACTATGAGATAGCTCGTCTCTGACCTCCGGCTTAAAGAAACTTCTTTTAGACCGCGGAAGTGTGCAATAATTCATCTCCAGTGCATCCAGTGCAGTATTCTAGCTGACAAAAAAGGTTCTCACGCGGCTAATCTTGTAATTCCCTCTAGACAATGCAGCAAATCACCGGTTCTGTTGCACCGAACATATTTTCTCCCCGACATCTAAGCAATTCTTGTTCTTATCACTAAGGCCCGATTCGAACAAACTTTATCCGTGGATAAATATATGGTATAATTTCAGATTTGTATAGAATGACAGCGCTATACCAAAGATCTAGGAACGGAATTAGATTAGTTGATATATGTATATACATTTTTATACCAATCTTTTGCAATTTATTTATAAGTTGATACGCACTTAATAATTTAATTTAGTGTTCAGGCGGGAATTGAGTACTAAGCCGACGAAATTTGTAAGTGCTCGACCCGAGCTGTCGATCATCATCATCATCATCATTTCAGCCAATAGACGTCCACTGCTGGACATAGGCCTTCACCAATGGGTCCTGTGCCGCCCGCACCCAATGGATTCCCGCGATCTTCACCAGTTCGTCGGGCCACCTTGTGGGGGGCCTGCCACGGCTGCGACTTCCTGTACGTGGCCTCCAATAGAGCTGTCGATAGTCTCATCAATATTGTAGGTATACTTACAATAAATAAACAAGATACGGAAGAGGAATAAGGTTGGCTGAATCGGCCCTAAGTCGAGTTGAAAGGTGCAGGTATGGTGGTATATTTCAAGGAACGAGAAATATGCGCGCATACGCCGGAGAATACAAAGTTGACGCTGGTTGTGTGATTAAGCTAGTTTTGTAATTCGGTATTGCGTTATAATAATTCTCACAACATCTCATACGTAGACCTGATTCCGTACTAAGTAGCTTAAGCACTTGTGTTACAGATATCAGACAACAGAGGAACACAAATTTTTAAAACTAAATCTGCGCTTTACCACGTCCCGTGTTAAATTGTCTAAGGCAAAAACAGATAAAAAAGTAGTGCTAAATAATTAAATAAATAGTATAAATGTTTGCTTAGAAACTCCCTTTCCGAAATTGTTTAAAACAGATCCGTTTTTGTAGCTAACAATTTAAATCGATTTGTGTCGCTAGTTAGGGCTACCCGTCGCCTTAAAACGCCTACACCAATTTTGCGGAACCCACCGTACTTAAAAATGAAAGTGATTTGTTTTAAAGGCACAAATGATGTGGTTAGTAAAACAAACAGCCTCTACTGTTTTTTGCACAGCGGATCATTGAACCCAATCCGAAGCATCAGACAAAAACCATCTTCGTAGTCAATGAAGGGGCTTTGTAGAGCTGAAAACCGATATCAGTTAGCTTTACCCACTGACACGGATAGTAGCTATGTTTCCAAGTTAATTAGCGGACAATGAACAAATCAGTTCAATTCGCAGTCAGCTCGACCACTGTGAGGTGACCCAGCTTTCGATCCGATTGTCCAATAAACTCCTTAGTTTGCACTTTGTGCGTAGACTTCGATGTCGTTAAACTAATGTGAAACAATTGCTTTATCGTATTACTGCAATTGGCGACAAATTATATAAATGGCTGCATTAGAAATAACGCAAGTATTTGGAGAATTGACATGCATCGATCGAGAAAATGCGGTTAATATGTGCTTTTTAGTAGAAAACTATGTCTATTCAATAAGGCTTAAGGTGATACCGCCTCGGTACTAGCGCTGCTAAGTGATTTATATTTATTGTGGGCAATAGGATACATTTTTAAAAAAAGTGAGCATACAACAAATACTTTAAGGAAATGATTTACAACTCTTCGCGACCCACCTATGTAATAATGTCTTCCTACAAGTTACAACAAACTATATAACTATAGGTTGATACTTTACTTCCAATGTATATGAGGGATTATCTGTGTCATTTACGAGAATCTTCGAATTAATGACTATCGGAAAGTCTCGTTTGATCATTAATAGCATTTTCACTAAGCCTAGATAGGTCATCAGTACTTAGGCTCATGCAATACCCAAAAGTTTCTCAAAGTCTACAATACAGCAAGTACTTGTCTATTTATGCAAATTTTCACGCACTTTTAATTTCGCATCTCAGATCTTGTTCCGGATTCAGAACGAATTCGCGTTTCGTTGCATACGATAAGTACCTTCCAGAATAGGGTTGACTACGAATATACGAAGCAAAATAAAAAAATACTTTTTGAATTTCACAGGATATACCTAATTTGAAAAGGGGCTCTTAGCCGACATTCCAAAAACCATTATATTTATTTTTTCATCTTTATATCACTCTACTAGGAAGTCGCAGCCGTGGCCGGCCCCCCACAAGGTGGACCGACGATCTGGTGAAAATCGCGGGAATCCATTGGATGCGGGCGGCACAGGACCGATCTGTGTGGAGAACATTGGGGGAGGCCTATGTCCAGCAGTGGACGTCTATTGGCTGAAATGATGATATCACTCTACTACCGCTTTTACTCGTATTTGTCACGGAAGACATCTTCCCCACGCGCCTACATTCGTCATTCCCTGCCACGAGGGGAAATTAGTAGTAATGTAATGTCCTTCACTGGGCAATCAAAACAGCCGGCAACTTTAAAGAAAAAAAAATAATCTCCTGTATTTACTAGAAAAACCTTCCGATTGTTGTTTTCACATTCTTCTTTCGTTAAGGTCAATTATGTTTGGCAAACTTTTGGTAATTGCCAGAGCCTATAGTTACAACGTAAGAAATCCTAATGAATATTCATAAACAAATCTATCGCATTAAAACATTTAGACTTGAATATTGCTTTCACTTTACAAGGAAACAAATAAGTTGAAATAAATAAAGTTTCTTTTGGACAGGAACATTTAAGCTCGGCAAAGATAGCGCATTACTGTCCTTCCTTTCTGTTTATTATTATAATTTACTTTCTATACAGACTAACTGATCTGTCGCCTAAGTTAATACAATACTAACAAACCTGTATTTATTATCATTGCATTCACAGTCAAAGTCGATTGCCAAGTTCAGTCGCAGTAATGTGTCAAGAGAAACTTGATTGCTATTACCTCTCATTGGATACGCATAAAGATTAATATTTTATGCGAATATTCGCGCTGTTTACATTAGGCAATTTAGTGATGCGTCCCAAGTCCAATTTTGCCGCTTCATTCAATTTGGTCAATTTACATTTCACTCGAATACCACTTCACTTAAGTGGTTCTCAAGAAAATATCATCGATCATTTGAAATTCGATTAACACATGCGCGTACTCAGAAATTCGATATTTTAGATTTACCAAAAGTCATAGAACAAATGTTGTTGATGATGTTAGCTTCTTAGTCCTGGTAGAGATCATAGGTAGAGAGAGCGATATTACCGCCTTAATCATACATTGCATACCTAGCTTTCAAGTTTTGTATGTTGTGCAATAAAGAGTATCTATCTAGATACAACAGATAGATAGATATCTATCTATCTATCCTGCGAGTTTGTTGATGTTTTAAAAAATGATACCCTTATATAAACTGATCATGGCAACATCCCTAGCTGCGAGGTTGTAGATGTTTTAAAAATGATACACTTATTTAAACTCATCATAGAAACATTCCTTTTATGTTTTTATTGATTAAAATACGAAGCATGTTTTAATTTAAGTGTAAAAAAATGCAGTTTAAAAATTGAACACTCTTAGGTATGTGCTATTCTTTGTGTTTATGAAGTTACAGTATAATGCAGGAGGTATGTTTTTATTTGAAGCATTTATTTAAAGGCGTTTCATTCATGGATATTTATGCCAAGCATTCTTTCAGCTCTACCCTTCAATGTTCCTCGTTACACCACGGATATTGACGCGTTAATGCATTATTCAACTCTCATACACTTTCTTACTCGTCACTGTTTTTTGTGGAAGCAAGCGAGTAGATACTTCTAGTTAGCTACTGGGTTGAAAGTGATATCTATGTCTAGGATTTAGTACAGTTTACTGTTTTGAAAGTACGAGTAACATAAAATCCTCTCTTGAAACACCAAATCAGATATAGTTTGAGAAAATGTAGCCACCCACTGTTTAGTTGTTTGTACAGTCAAAGAACGGAAAGGTTCGTCAGTTTTCCAATTGATTCGGTTTGATATGCTATGAGCACTTATTACCTTTCGTAAATTTGTCAGAGTAATACCTGTTGCACAGAAAATTAGGCTTAACTGTTAGATCAGAAAGTTCAGATTTGCTTGTAGCCACATTGATTCCTTTTGATGTAAAGAAAATTTAAAGAAGATTGGCAAATCTTTCTAAAACAGTATGTTGGAATAATAAAAGAAAATTTACCTTTAGGTGACGTACCTTTTTATTCGCTGTACCGTACTATGATCTTACCTTCCTTTACCGTGGGAGAGCCATGTTTCGACATGGATGGGCCGGCTCGACCGGAATGACTACAGCCTCACAGAAAACTGGAGTGAAGCAGCACCTGAGAGTGGGGGCACCGAAGGCCCAAGTGAGCCCAGAGAGCCTTGGCCCGAATAAAAAGCCTTCATCCTGCGCCACTCCTGCCTGTCATCTGCCAAAGGTTCGCACAAATCCTTTACGACCTCGTGTTACAAACGGTATTAAAAAAATGTAATGTGAACTATTTCTTTTTCAGGTAAGTACATAATCACTATCTTATCGTGTGTGTTTGCGATCAAACCTGTTGCTTCGGAACCCGGGGTCCACTTTTTACGAGTACGTAAGTGATTTTATGAATTCTTTTTCTCTATTTCTCTACTATTTATAAAGTGGTAAATCTTCTAGACAGCGGCAACGCTTATAGGTAGTTCGAAAATACGAAACGCTTGCGCGATGTAATCGACACCTAGCGCCATCTATTGGCATAAAGTGGACCTAATGTCCCAAAACGAAGTGAGGGCGGGCCACTAGTAAGAAATAAAGATCTTAAACCCTATTTTTGTACTAATAGCTTTATCTTCTGCGACAGCCCTGCCGAATGCGGTGTTCGCATAAACAGTGTCCGGAGAAAACGACAAATTCCGTTAAGTGCGTAAGTGGCGCGACTCGAATAAGTCACTAAACCGAGAACGAGCTTGAAGGACAGATGACTTACTCGCTTAATTTGTTATAACTGACTTAATTCGTTTAGCACACCGACGCGGTGAATCGCTGCCGGAACGTACTTCCGATTCGAATCAGTTTAGTAATAGTAATTTATATTTTTATCGCATACCATATTGAGGCACAGACTCTGGTTGAGTTTACGCCCCGTTACGTTTTAGACTAAACTTAAGTTACTAGTTCATAAAATGAGCATATTTCTATGATAAACAAAGCGATCATTAAGTCGTAAACACCCTGCTTTTCTAACCATCTCACTCTCTTATCGAGGGCATTATACTGATGATAACAAAAGGAACATAGAGTCTAATCTCAAAAAAACAAAATTCGCCTCCCCATAAAATTTGCACCAATTAGCTGATTACTTTTGTCTAAACAAAAGTAATCAGCTGATTGGTGGTTTTGTACTTACAAAAGTAATGAGCCGATTGGTGCAAATTGTATGGGGAGGCAAATTTTTTTTTGAGATTAGAAACTATGTTCCTTAGAGAAAATGTTTGTTTTCATCAGTATAGTGCTCTTGATAAGGAAGCACGGAGTATTTTTAATACTTGGTTTCACATAACAAAATTTAATATTTAACATGACTTACAGGGACGTAATTTTCTAGAAATTTAAATGAATTCATAGACACAAGTAATTCAACTGCTTTCTTCTCGTTAAATATCTTTTGTTATATAGTAGCCATGCTTTCACATAAAACATTAACTAAAAGATTATTAATGTGTGGTCAAAGCTTCTCAGGCAACGGATTGTCGTTAAACATTTTTCATCGGATTTGGCTGGAGTTATAATAATATAAATTGAAGCCAATCGGCATTTTTCATTTCTTTTTATTCCGTAGATTAATCTACAAAAACTATTTTCATTTGATAAATGTTCAGTGGCGTAGTAGTAACGCCTTGTTGGTCTAGTGGTTTAAGTACCGGGCCGTAATCTCAGGGTCTTGGGTTCGATTCCCGGGTCGAGCAAAAAGTACGTTTAGATTTTTTTCGAACATAGCTCGGGTTTGTAATCACCAATCCACATTATCCATGGGTGGTGATGAAGCTCAGTCCCATCATAGTAGCGATGACTTGATTTCTATGATGGAGGCATTTGCCCTGCAGTGGACCAATTTATAAGTTGATACTTTACTTATATGTTAAGTATATATTAGGCGTTCGTAAGTACTCGTGTATGAATAAACACAATAACACTTAACTACGATGGCTCAGCGATTCAAAATGGTGGCGTCGACGTCACAGTTTGCCATATTCTTCGATTCTGTACCATTTCCGATCTAAATTGATAATTAAGACGATGAAGAAAAAATAAAGCAATCGCAACTAAATCCATCTCAATTTATTTCTTCACTTTACATATCGAGCAAAATTACAATGCCGCCCATTGATAGATATATCAGTGTAGAATATCTTCTTGTACCTGTTCATTAGAATGCAGTAATAAATAGACAATTGCATAAATTACTTCACATTTGATCTACAGGCAAACCTCGATGCTAGCGCCATCAACTTACTTAAGTGAACTTCAGTGCAAAAATATTAAACAAGGAATGAATATACTTCTTTTGCATACAAAATGTATTTATCAGATAACATCACAAAGTACTTTACCATCTACTCAAGTCCTAATCACAGAGTTAGAATAAGAGAACGAATGGCCACGCTTCGGCATGAATGGGCCGGCTCGACCGTAGTGATACCACGGCATCACAAAAAACCGGCATGAAGCAGCACTGTGCTGTTTCGCTGCGTGAGTGAGGGTACCGGAGACCCAATCTGGGGGAAAGGGGGGTTGTAAGGTTGGCAGCGCACTTGTGATTCCACTGTCGCGGGTGTCTATGGGCGGCGGCAATCGCTTACCATCCGGCGATCCGTCTGCTCCTCTGCCACCTATCATCAGCCTTTTGTAGTCTACCGCTGGACTTGGGCCTCTCCAAATGTTGGCCACTCCGATCGATACGCCTCCGCATCCAGATCCAACCAGCCATCTTGAGCAGATCGTCACTCCATCAGGCCTGAGAGTAAATTACGTTTACCAAGACGTAGTCTCCACTCCAGAACTCGTTTACCCCAGGGGTTGTCAGTTCTACTGCTATGGCCAGTTCACTGCCACTTCAGCGTACTAATACGGAGAGAGCCTAGGTCAATAACTTTGACTATCTGCCGGGTCACTTCGTTACTGTACACTCGTCCAGATCAATCGCCACTTATCACATAAAAACACTATTTTCTGTTTGAGTCTCTGATGAAAGCATCAAAAACGTGGCTTTTTTTATACAGCCACGTTTTTTGGCTCGCAAGTGTATATCACAGATAACACATCCAGTCCCTAACAAATGGCAGGAGATTGACGATTTATCCGCCATTCAACGTTGACTTATTTACATAGACTAGTTTGTCTATGCGATCTAAGTACTCCTTTCCACTTTCGAATCCTTGTGTATTGGCACAATGGAATAAAATTATAGTGAGAAACCTCCGCTTGACCTTGAATAGTCGTAGCAGTAGTTAAAAAGGTAACTCATGTAAGATTACTTTGTTGTCCCTGAGCAACTTTGTAGAATTAAGTGATTCTGGTGGCATTTTGACTCTGTATAGCGATCCGCCCCGGCTTCGCACGGGTATAATATTAGGCAAGTATTATTTATTATCCATAATCTAATCGACCGTGGGAGAGCCACGCTTCAGCATGAATGGGCCAGCTCGATCGGAGTGATACCACGGCCTCACAGAAAACCGGCGTGAAGTGGCACCATGCTGTGTTTCGCTGCGTGAGTGAGGATACCGGAGGCCCAATCCGGGGGAAAGGGGGTTTTAAAGGTTGGCGGTGCACTTGTGACTCCACTGGTGTCGCGGGTGTCCATGGGCGGCGGCAAACGCTCACCTTCAGGTGATCCACCTGCTCGTCTGCCACCTATCACATAAAAAAATATATATAACCTTCCTCTTGAATTTCTCTATCTAAACCGCATCAAATCCGTTGCGTAGTTTTAGATACCTTAGCTACCTTTTTACCTATGCTTTTCTATGTATGCGCTTTGCTTTTCAATGTCTATCTCTATAGACTAACAGCAAAAGCGACTTTGTTTTATATTAACTGTTCCGGTAAATCATATTTACCTGAATACAACGATTAAGAAATTGGAAAATTCTATTATCAATATTCTCCAATATATCCAGGGCATTACTCGTATATAGACTTTACTGTTCTTTGTATGTAAAGTCAAGTGTACTATTAAGTAAGTAAGTAAGTAAATATTTTATTCAGCGAAGCATACACGGTTACATACAGACAGACATAAGAAAACTTCAGTAGGTAGATATAACATTAACAAAAACAATATATTTAACTATAGGTAAACACTAGGGTATGATCGCTGAAAAGGCACATACTCATTATTATTAAGTATACAATCTCATTCAAACATGAACCTTATTGTTCCGCTTTAAGAGTCGAGGTGTTTTCATTTCGTTGCAGGCAAGTACTTTATACGACAGGGGCCTACCTCCGTCTAGGACTTAGTCATATCCCTTGTAGGCAGGGATAACGGTGTTAAAACCTTCCTGCTGTAACCTAAGTTATGTTGTGGCTGCTTGGCCACTAATATCACTTTTATTAGTATCTGCCATATTGTTAACAGAATAGTAAGCTAGCTCGTATCTCATACTATGCTTTCTATTTTGGAATCAGTCTTGTAAAATGCGTTATTAATGATTATTGATATCCAATGAATATGGCTAACTGCCACACTCAGAGTCGTTGATTAACTTAGTTGGCTACTTAAGAAAAAATATTGACATTTATTTTTATACGCATAAAGACTACCGATACTAAAGTTAATGAACATTAGCTTAAATGACGTCTCTGAGTGCGGCCGTTAGTATTCTTGCATTATCTTATTTCGATTAAAGTCAATGGAATAACATATTTTGTTCATATCTTTGAGCTAGATATAGTATCAACCCGAAAAGCTTCTCGTGGTCATCATACCTACTAAAGAAAAAAATTTTTTTTCCCCCATAAAGCATAGGGTCAAATCTCAAAAATAATTCGCCTTTTCATGCAAATTGCATGAATCAGCTGATCATTTTGCCATGAGTTAATCACGTCATTTTATTTTTGAAATTAGACCCTACGTTTCTTGAGAAAAAGTTATTTTTTCATTAGTACAAATGAGAATTTTTTTTTGCAAGCGAGGTGATTATGCCTTGTAGCGATAACCACCTTAACTATGGCACAACTCATACACACTTTATATGTGGGTTTTATGTGTACCTCTAAAAGAACTGTCTTTCAAATCATTATAATCTTGTATCAAAATAAATTAGAATAGTTATTTACGGGATTTCTACCATGTATATTTTTGACTTGAAATTAATGTTCAACATACAAGTTAATGCAATCCTTCCAATGATAGTTAATATTTTTAAAGAAGTCTTTTGCAATTTATTCTTGAGTAAATAACACACTTAACAATTTCATCTCGTGTTCAGGCAGGACTGGAACTCACACCCTCCACAATCCGGGTGGATGTTCTACCAATTAGACCACTGAACTCGTTTCTAAGCCGAAGAAATTTGTAAGTACTTGATTCGACATAATTGGTAGAACATCCACCCGGATTGTGGAAGGTTTGGGTTCGAGTCCTTCAAATGATGTTTGGCAAAAATGTCTCTTATTGTTAAAAAAATGATGACCCATATTCAAGAACTCAGGTTTGCGTGTTATATTCCTCTTCAACGCCAAGAAACGTTCATAAGTAATACATTTTTTCAAACTACTTTCCTTCATCAGACACTCGCGTATACTTAATTACTACAGAGGTTTTTCTTGCTGCAATACATAATACTTATAAAATTCCACTCGCTTCGAATGGTAATATTGGTAGTGATGTGTGCGTGTAATGTTTACACTAGAACAATGTTGCCATTCGAACCTTATGGAAAGTAAGTAAAAAGTAGCGATGAAGAGCGATGGTAGCACAGATAGATAGATAGATAGATACTCTTTATTGCACAACATACAAAACTTAAAAGCTAGGTATACAGAGATACAATGTACAATTTAGGCGGTCTTATCGCTGGGAGCGATCTCTACCAGACAACCTTCAGGTAAAGGACATTAGATAGAAGAGTGGAGGGTGGTGCAATCCTTTTGATTTGACAGTGGATAAAAACACGCCTTCCATGCGGGGGATCGTGGTTCGAATCTTCTGTATTTTTCAAATGTATTATACCAGTGCGTATTTATACCATTAGCTCGGCGGTGAGGGAAACATCGTGAGGAAACCTGCTCGTTTCGGTTAGTTTCTAAAACGTGTAATCACGATTCAGTTGGTCTAGTTCGAGTTCAAAAGGGTTGCCAAGGTCGGACGGCCGTCGCTTCATTGTAATTACCAGACTCCCCAAATCCCTGAATCACGGTCTAAGCGTATCCCCGGATGCGACAGCTTTGGACGCAACCGGATTACACTCTAAGATGAGGTTAGAATAATGTTGCCATCCGAACCTTCTTCTTCTTATTTTATTTGTGACAATCAACTTCTCGACCGAGAATTACTCCTGCCATTATCATGTTTTAGATTTTAGGCATTATTAAGCGGGAGAACCGAAGATAATTCGCCAATGTCAAGCAACTTATTGAGAAAAGTCAAAGTCACAGTCACTCAATAAAACGCCGGTGTTTTGCGTTTTATCGACCTACGGATTCAGCGGATATCACTCTAAAAGCAATCGCGGGTTTTAAGACTCTATTAGGTCCAAGCAAGTTGTCACGAGACAACGCACTCGACACATAATAGCAGTGTTAAAAACGATACAATCCAACGATTCTTATTATTAGGATCACTTTGCGGCACTTCACTGCACAAATAAACACCAAACTTGCACACTAAAAACCACAAGACACTAATTTTAAACCTTTGAATTGCATCAGCCCACGCTGCTTCTTTTAGCCCTACCCGCCGAATCCATCCGAACCTTATGGAAAGTAAGTAATGTAGCATCTGCTAAGTAAAATACGAGTCTTTTGTTACGACCACTACAAACTTGTTATACTTGTTGCTGTTGTTAGCCTTATTGTTCTATCTGTTGTTGTTGTATCATACTTGTATTCTGTTTTTGTGCAATAAATAACATCTATCCATCTATGTATCTTGTTTTAAGACGACCCGATTGGAACAGTGGTAGTGCACGCTGCCTCTGATACAAGGGTTGCGGGTTCGATCCCCCCACAGTACAAACATTTGTGTGCATGAACATGTTTGTTTGTATTGGTCTGGGTGTTTGCTATGTATTATAAGTAGTGTATTTACAAAAGAAAAGTATTATATGTATATATTTGTAATCCCACTGTTGATTCTGATATCCGTAACACAGGTGCTTGAGCTACCTAACTCGGAGTCAGATCAATGTATGTGATGTTGTGAAATATTTATTTATTACACAATAGAGGAATTCTATAAATTTTTGGTCTAAATTAAGTTGTTCTTAATGCCTTAAAAAATTAAATTAAATTACGTTCCATCCATTTAAGAACTTAAATGTGTTAATAAGTCTGGTAGATACCGCAACTTGCAAAAGGACCACCTTCATTGCGTTGATATGAGTCTTTATTTTGTGTGTTCAAGTTTACGTTCATTATATCCCATTTGTTTTAGTTTGATGTAATTTGTTTCTATACATTTTAATGCGAATGTGGAGCTAAAGTTTTTTTATAACATTTTACGTACATTGCAAATAAAATTTACTTTTTATTTAAGGTTTCGTAAACCTAGTTCAAATGGACATTATTTTATTAATGGTACCATTCAATCGTAATACATTGGGGAGCAAATTAATCGAGCCACCAGCTGATTGTCACACAAATGAGACCCATTTACAAGCCTAAAAATATGAGGATTTCCTGCTTTTGTTTCAATATAAATGGACCTACCTATATTGATGTAAAAAAATTTTTATTTAAAGGTACCAGAAACATGTTGTTTTCCTAAACAATAAAAAAAAGAATTATTTTTCATAATTTTTAGAAAATTGGCATATTTCTGGAGTCAGAATGCTATAAAATCGAAACTGTTACATTTCTAGGCCTCCAAACTGAGCACGTCAGTATGAAAATTGGGTGGGGCTCGGTTTTTATGTTGCCCAGTGTATTTTCACGTGTATATACACGCAGTTGCAAAAATTAAAGAAAGCTTATTTTGGCGTAAAAGTAAATAAAAAAAAATATTGATTTACTGCCGCCATGACTCCATCCAAGCATCGAGATCTGTCGAAGTTAATATTAATGTTACGAACAATTTTGAACCTTAGGCAATGATAATAATTGTTTTCCATTTCATTTATATCAATTTGTTCAATCATTCTTCCTAACCCAGTGACCGTCGACTTTTTGACGATCATTTGTGAAAGCATGACTCATTACTATTGCGTAAGTCTTTAAGATCCGTTTAAGGGGCAGAACAGCGATTACCAGCGCTGCCAATGGACAACATTTCAAAATTGCTAAGCTCTGAAACAAAAAATACCAATTCTTTATTTACTTTTCCGCTGCTTGAATATATATTTATTCATTTTTTATATTGCTTATTTCCTGAGAAATAAATTAAAAACTAAAAAACGTAAGATGACGTCATCGGACGGCAGAATGTAAAATATTTCTTTGCTTAGCACATTATAGTTTTAAATTTACGAAATGCCAAACCCATGACATGCAACTGTCAAAAAAAAAGACAACTTGTCAACGTTGAATGAATGAATGACGTTGACAATGTTGATACTAGTATTATTTACCTTTGACAGTAGTACCTTTTTTTAGTTAAAACAATGATAAGCAAAGGAATATCGCTGTATTCAGCCGTCCGATGACGTCATTTGGCGCTTACGTCTATTTAGAATATAAAGAATTTCAATAATTATTTTATGTATGAAAATGGACAAATTTTGAAAAAAGAAAAAATATGGGTCTGTTAATTTTATGTCTATTTTCATATAAAAAAACAATATGGACATGTTAAAAATATGAAATGTTGTCCATTGTTTTTATATAGCCTCAAAGTCGTTCGGAAAGTGCATGTTTTTATCCATTGAGCTACCATCGTTCCAAATATCGTAGACACTGAGTTAACAGTAACACCGCACCGCTCAACAACTTCTGTTTATTGTACAGGTTAGTTCTACTCGTATATTATTATCTTATTAAAATGTCGACGCAACCTATGATTATGTATTTTATTTTTGAAAAACTACAGGATATAATTTACGCAGAAATTCTTATGTTCGTTTACTTATACGAGTATTCTCACTGCGCAATTAAATCATCTGAGAGTTTTTCATTTTTGCTAACAATTATAACTGTATATTATTATTATATATATTATTGGGTATGTATGTATTGTTTATTATTATTTATGTAATGTAATAATATTAATATATAAAATAATGTATATTTCTGCCATTCTCAATTTCATTTGTTCAACTACTGCCTTCTCTTATTTTGTATAGGTTGTCTGGAAGAAATCGCTACAAGCGATAAGACCGCCTTATTGTACTGTCTGTTGCTGTTGTATCATGCTTGTATTTTATTTTTGTGCAATAAAGAATATCTATCTATCTATCTAACTGTAGCGGTAATATTAGTTTGTCACGATGTACATAGCTAAAGATGAATACATGAAGATTTGGTTCTAAATCTTTATTTTTCACCATAATTTATAAATATTATCAAATGATTCACAGTTGACGTAAAAATACAAAATTGTTTCAATACCTTAACTGTTTTCCGTTGAAACTTGCTGCCTATGAAATTGCCGTTTTGTATAAAGAAATATATATTTTTTTATGTATGTTATATTTGTATGAATCAAAGTAATCACCGATGCAATTATGCTATCAAGGTGGCAGTTTATTGATGCCCTTCTTAAGGTGACGGGTAGGGCACACTAGCGACGCCAATCGATTTTAATTTTAGCCACTAAACCGGATCTATTTTAAACAATTTTGGGATCTCTCTGCAAACACCTATACAATTTATTTAATACTAGAATTTTGGATTACCGCCAAAAGTGGCCGCTTTTGGCGTGAATCATTTTTTCGCGTACAAAAACGGACCCAACATTTGTGCATGATTATTTAATCAATAGTATAAGTGTTTGCCTAGAGCTTGTGACCTTTGTTTAAAATAGATCCGGTTTAGTAGCTAAAAATTAAAATCGATTGGCGTCGCTAGTGTGCCCTACCCGTCACCTTAAGAAAACCAGCTGACCGGGAGGCAACAAATTCTTCAAATGTATTTTTACTGCCTCTCGGGTATTGATTCTTTTTCCCGCCAAGAAGTTATCAATATTCTGGAAGAAATAGTAGTCTGTTGGCGCAAGGTCTGGTTAGTAGGGTGGATGACGGAGAGCTTCCAATCCCAGTTCATGCCATTTGGAGGTCATCTCCTGTGCAGTATGATGTCGCGCGTAGTGATGCAGGAGTAGCGGAAACGAGCGATTGACCAATGCTAGTTGGAGTAGTGCCAGCTTCTCAATCATTGTGTTCAGTTCTTCACAGTACACATCTGCAGTAATGCTCACCCAGTTTGGTAGGAAGCTGTGATGAATCACACCGGCGCTAGACCACCAGTGACCATCACTCTTCTACGGGTAAGTTTACGTTTAGGGCATTGTTTAGGTGCTGAACCAGGATCCAACCAACTTTTCATTTGTGTACCTGTTGAGCAGTGCCAGTCTCGTCTTGGTGTGCACTTCGCGCTGACGATCACCAAGTTCGTGCTTTTTAACCTTGCCAAATTGACGCAAATGGACCAAAATTGTTTTGACGCTAACATCGAAAGCTAATTCCGTAGAATATGTATCATCAGCTTCCACAATCGTATTTATTTCGTCATAGTCGACAAAAGTCTTCGGACGACTGCGAGGTTCATTCTTAAGATCGAAATTTCCAGAACGAAAGCGAACAAACCCATAACATCTTATGGTAAATGGAAACCACCGTTCATAGACACCAACAATGCCAGAGCACAGTCATGCCGCTGCCTACCGTGAAAGATGAACTCTTTTCAAACCTCGTTAAAAAAAAGACTTGTCATAGCAATCAGGGCACACCATATACTTAGATTTATGGAATAATTCAATATGGAAAATGTACTTGGATTTGAATAAAATAGCGCATATCAATGCGAATGAGATAAATAGCATAGTTAGGCCTCAGGGGTCGCGGGACCGTTATTTAATTGCCATTTTGATATTACGTATTAATGTGCTATCCAATTTATAGTGTGTAATAGAGTAAGGACGTAAATTTTTCTTGACGGTATCGTGTGGCGTATCAAATGAATGAGCTTTTTAGCACATTTCAAATAATGTAATTTTGTTTACATAACTTGGTAGCCGGGTTTTAGTTTTTAAACTTTATTTTTATATACTTTCTAGTTCGTGGTTTTTGATTTTTTTAATTAAATCAAATTTAATCTAAGTCGTCAAATAGTAAGAACAGTCGTTGTCAAAATAATGCGTGAAAATAATAAATACATGAGAAAAAAAATCTTAAAAAAAACCGCCTTCAAAAAGCAAAAAAATTTAAAATATGTACTATTTTTAACACTTAATACACTTCAAATAAAAATTTTCATGTACCTATAAAATTTGAGGGTTGCCCTCGGTTTCTCTGGGATCCCTTCATCAGATCCTGACACGATGAAAATCGGACCAACTTGGAAGTGTGTTTTTCAAATAACAAAAGAATTGTAGGTACATTAGTACATTCTGTACAGCGTATTTTTGTGTTGTGGGCGTAGATGTGTTGTCTCTACCCGAGATGCTACTTACAACATCTGTTAAGATGCAAAGGTGCGGCGTGAAGCAGCACTGTGCTGTGTTTCGCTGCGTGAATGAGGGAACCGGCGGACAGGTTAAAGGTTAACAGCGCACTTGTGACTCCACTAGTGTCGCGGGTGTCTATGGGCAGCGGCAATAGTTTACCATCAGGCGATCCGTCTGCCGCTTATCACATAAATAAGGCATATTATTAGTTAATTTTCTGTTACCTATATATTTCTTGCTAAAGATAAAGAACACCAACCAACCATATGAAGAGGACGAGATTGAGACCCGTATACAAAACGCCCTGACGATGCGCCTCGATGAATTTATCTCTGATTTTTAATGTTGAATGCATTTTTGATATTAAGTGACACCTCCAATAAAAAATACACTTATTCTGCTTCGTTAACTTCACTTATCAACATACAATATGGACTTAAAGAACAACTAGTGAGCGATAGGAACCTGCGTATGTAAATACGTTTTAATCCATTGTTCTGCGGCGTAACATATGGTCCGCCTCACCTCTTATTTACTTGGGCCATCTACTTAAAAAGCCTAGTCTAAGTTATGGATGAAAATCCTTTTTGTGCCGTGTGTAACTAGGCGGATTCCCACGATAGTGCGGATCGTATTTAAATGTCTGGCTTGCATTAAATTTTACATGACTTCAAGTGAAGTTCCTTAGAAGAAAATGTTTAAGGTCAAAATGTGAACAGTGCTACTGTAGGTAAGATGTATGTGCGGTATATTATGTGATGGTATGGAGGATCGGGACGTCCTACTAGAGTTTACAGTTGCCTCCTCCTGATCTCCTCACTAAGCGTGTAATTCCCGGTTGCGTCCAAAGCTCGCGGTGTTCCCTGATCGCGATGGCTTGTCTTTTTTAAACGAAGCTTTAAAAGAGTTCTTCTTTTAGGCAGCGGCATGACTGTGCTCCCGCATTGTTGTAATTAAGTATACGCGAGTGTCTGATGCAGGAAAGTAGTTTGGAAAAATGTTTTACTTATGAACATTTCTTGGCGGTGAAGAGGAATATACCACGCAAATCTGAGTTCTTGAATATGGGTCATTATTTTTTTTAACAATAAGATAAGTTTTTGCCGGTAGGCAGCGGCATAGTTGTGCTCCAGCATTGCTGATATCTATGAGCGGCGGTTACCGTTTACAATCAGATAGCAAGCTCGTCTGCCTATTATAAGTAATAAAAAAATAGCTTTCGCTCTAGAGCTCGGGGTACGCTTGAACCATGATTCAGGGTTTGGAGTCTGGTAATTACAATGAAGCGACTGCCGCCTCACCTTCGCAACCCCAAGGGCAGGGGAACCAAACCACATGGATCATGGTTACACGTTCTGAATTATTATATTAAATATTGTAGGGTTTCCTCACCATATTTTCCCTCACCGCAGTGAAGCGACTGCCGTCTGACCATCGCAACCATTAGACAGGGGAACTAAACCCCAACAAAATAAAAATCAAAATGGCCACACGTTTCATAAACTCCGAAACGTACAGGTTTTCTCACGATGTTTTCCCTCACCGCCGAGCTAATGGTAGAAATATGCACATAGATTTAAAAATCTAGCGGTGCATGCTTGGACTCGAACCGCGACCCTCCGTATTGATGGCGCGTTCTTAATCACTGAGCTCCATCGCACTCTACCGTAGATTAGATATACATATGTGCGGTGCGTCCTAGTCCTAGTCCTAGTCCTAGATGGTATGACACCATCACATAATATAAATTATATCATGGTATGAGGACTAGGTCGACCACCTAGAGTTAACAATTTGCATGGCAGATTTAAGGTAGGAACGTGAGTGGCGCGTCACTCAGCGTCAAAAATCAGTGCCTGGTGTTTCCTATTATCTTCTTTTAAGGCCTATGGACAATTGTAAACAACACCGTGGAGTTACCTTAGTAAACCAAATCAGGCAAACGAGCAGACGGATCACCTAATGGTAAGCGATGGTCGCCGACCTTGGATACCCACAAGACTAGTGGACAGCAAAAGTGGATACGCTCTTTTCTAAAAGGTTTCAAACCTTTCGCATCGGATTATGATCTGTGGTATGCAGTGGGTAGGTACTGCGTCGCAATTTAAAGCGACGGCTGCGCTTGGGGTCCCAGATTCAATCCCCGGGTCGGGCCAAAATTTGTACCTGAGTTTTTCTGATTAGAAATTCTCAGTGCCAGGCCGGAGTCAGCAAGTTGGCATTCTTGTACCCCCGTGGCTCGGAAAGCACGTTAAGCCGTTGGTCCTGCGCCCGATCCCTCTTCTGGTGTCCCATCGGATTATGAGGGCAAGGGAATAGAGAGTGCACCTGTGTTTGCGCACACACTTGAGCGTAAGTGGCTGATCGTTGAGATAGGCCGCTTTAGCCAAAATCAGTTGGAGGATATAATAATCATCCGTGGTCGCATTAGGCCGGTCGCATCTGACCTCTAAGCCAAAACTTTTTTTATATTGATTTTGATATATTAACTCTTAACCACAATCGCGCCTGATGGAAAGCGTTGTCGATGCGGTCTATGATGTTACGCGTTATGGCCATTTCTATTACCAAGTGGTAATTTAAAGAATTTCCTCGACTGGAGAAGTCCAACGATAGGTCGGTATCTAGGTTCATGTCTAGTCTAACAAAAGATCTGAAATAATTTATTGAGCTAGGCAAAGTCAGTCTGGCTAAACAAAAGTGAGTGGCACGTTTTGATGTCAAAGGCCAAGCTCCACTTCGGGCCAGTGAGCATGCGAAGTGTCTATATAAAAGGTGTTCGTATCGTTCGTGTGTACACAGCCATTACTATTACTACTTGAAGAAATTATGTATTCAAACTTTTAAGCAGTAACTGTAGGTAATTAAACCTAGTTATATTATATCATCATCATCAGCCCATTTAAGTCCCCACTGCTGGGGCACGGGCCTCCCTCAATCATATGAGGGGTAATTGCCATACTCACCACGCTTGGCAGACGGGCTGGCGAGGGTTTTGATAAAAATGCAGAGTTTTCCTTCTCTGTGTGCTGATGATCATGCCAGCAGCTTTACCTTAGTCGCCTTTTATGACACCTCGGTAAGAGTGAGGGTGGCCTATTCCACTCTGCAGACGGCGTTATATTATATAGTTAGTTATTATATCTGAAACTTTGGTTGCATAGCTATCACCTTTTGCCAAAGCGTTACTCTCCTCTACTTTATTTGGGGTGACCACTGAAAACCAGCGTTGTGGTGATACCCATCGCTACGGCACATCCTAAGTGGAAGCCTTTATTTGGCACTATTTATTTTTAACTTTGACTATTATTTTTTTTCATTAAAAGTCTCACTTATCATGCAAATCTACTTTCGGAATTGAAACACCCATTTAGGATATCCCCAATGGTACATCATTTTCATAGTAACAACATTTCGTTACAAAAATACACTCGCAAATTGAGACATTAGTCATTACTAATGATGGCTCAATTTACGGGTGTATTTGTTTTCCTCAAGTAAAAAAATATTATTACTTGAATGAAACAGTAGCCGAAAACATATATTTATAGTGTGTAAACATCCTGTATTATGTTAGTTAAAGTAATCCTCAACAGAGATCATTAAGTTTAATGAAGATATGGAAAGGGACTGGGTGATTAAACGTAATGGTACTACCATTTGACCCCACTGTCACAATGACCTTAGGTTTCTGCAATATTCTACGCTTCTAATGATTTTGGCACACATAAAACATTTTACATAACATCTAAGTATACGTACACCGTTTTAATAATAATAAGATAATTTTCCAGTAAGCGGTCTTTAAGCTAGTGATCATTCCCAGGATAGTATCTAGGTACATGGCATTTTAGGACCGCAAACTAAAAACCTTAATTGGTCTGTACCAATCTATTGTGCCATTAATTACCTCGATCCATTTTCTGCAAAAGCAAAACTAATATTAAGAACGAAAACAGGAATAGATATACTTTTTAATAAATAAGTCGAATTGAGAACCTCTTTTTTTTAAGACGGTTAAAAAGTACGGTCTAATGAATTGTATGAAATACGTGTGCGTATTTTTCAAATTAAAATCATTGTACATAGGTACTTTATTCTACTAAATATGAATGATACCAAAAATCGTGTTAGAAAATATAAAAAACTGACTTCTGGTTTTAGTTGAGTTTAAATATTCATAAAACAGTCAGTTAAAGCTTGTTTTGTTAACTGTGTATCCAATTTTGTGTTGAACCGTACGGCCTGTTAATGTTTAACTTAACTATCACTGCCCCTTATTTTGATGAACTCCACCCATAAGCTAATAACTTGAAGAAAATTCCAGTGAAACACCTCAACATCTTGTTAACAATAGAACGCTTCCGACTTTGTTTACACCATATCGCCCGAAGTGTTGATAATCCCACAGGTCACGGTTGCGTACAATCGGGGCCAAAAGGCCAAGTGGGCGTCTCCAACAACGGCCCGGCCAGATTGAGATGTGAAAATTGAGTTTATAAAAATAATCGACCATGTTTTTGATAAAAATCGATTTTTATTGATACATAGCCATAGTATCCTCTCCTCTCAACAGATAAAATTGATAAAATAATGTCATATTGTAATGGTAATCCTTCCCTACATATGTTTTCGTATGATTATTTAATATTTCTGCTTGTTCTCTTGACTCTTTGCCCATCGATTTTACAAAGGTTTCTTGAATCTCATGGATGTATTGTAAATACATTTAGTTTTAATATGGCTCTTCACTCCTATTTGAAAATAACTTGGCCAATTTCAAATGAAATGATTGATATAAGTAGGTAGTCAAGTGTCAAAGTCAGTCACAGTGACTCAAGAACACCTCAGTGTTTAGAGTTTTGTCAACCTACGGAATCTGCCGAGACTGTCGCAGGTTTAAGACTCTATTATATCCAAGCAAGTTGTTCACGTGACAACTCACTTGACACACAATAGCAGTATTAAAGACGATACGATTCTTATATTAATAGATATCACTTGGCAGCACTTCACTTCACAAAATAGTCAATTGTACAACTTATTTACGAAGTTATATCTAACAATAAAATTACAAAATTTTTGTAACTGTAATAATCGATTCATGATTTTATATGCTTTAGAAAAATCGATTATTTATTTGATTTTCACATCTCTAACCAATTCAGGTGGTAACACAACTGTTGATATAGATAGGAATTCGTCGGTTCAGTCACGATATCGGTAACAATATAGGATAACTATATTGGTGGACATTCCGGTAACATCTTATTTTTTGTGGTCGAGTTTCTTTTGTGATGCTCGTAACTCAGTTTCAATGAACGAACATTCTTTTCTGCTAGTAATTTTCGTAGGAAAAGTGACACTGAAGTATATTATTAATTGATGTCTGGTAGATAACTATCACCGTGGGAGAGCCACGCTTCGGCATGAATGGGCCGGCTCGACCGGAGTGATATCACGGCGTCATAGAAAACCGGCGTAAAGCAGCACTGTGCTATGTTTCGCTGCGTGAGTGAGGGTACCGGAGGCCTAATCCGGGGGAAAGGGGGATTTAAAGGTTGGCACTGGTGTCGCGAGTGTCCATGGGCGGCGGCAATCGCTTACCATCAGGTGATCGGTCTGCTCGTCTGCCACCTATCAGCATATAAAAAAACAGAATTAGGAAGTATTTAATTAATTACTAGTGGCTTGCTAAGAGCCCTTAGCAAGTACCTGGTGAGCGTCTCCCAAGGTTCGGTCCGTATGCCGAGACGGTAGGAAGGACCATGGGCTGGTGGAGGGAATTACTAGTGGCCCGACCCCCACTATGTTTCAAAAACGACAGTTTCATTTTTGAACCCCCTTTTTACCCTCTTAGGGGGTGAAATTACAAAAAAATCTTTCTTAGTGCTCCCCTATGTTATAAAATAAACCCCTGTGCAAAATTTCTGACCCTTATAGTCAGTCAGTCAGTCAATCAGCTTTTGCTTGTAAAAATTTAAATTTACTGCATAATACCCACAGCTCTTAAATTTTTATAATTTCTTTATTACATTCAGACCTATAATAAGCTCAAAAAATATCAGCTGCTCTATATTATTGCCGGGTGGATATTTTATTTTGTATGGAACAGCAGATTTTTTTTCGCTTATTTTTTATATACCATGCTAAATGGACTTTATCCACGATACCTATTATGAAGTTTTCGGGATGTAAACGGCAAAAAAATTACGCTGTATTTCTTACATGTTCCTTCCTAGCGGGGCCCCCCGAGCAAGACTTGTAAAACTAATGAATTGATTGTACCTCCACGGTTTTGGCAGAAATTACGATAAAGTGCCTGATCTCCCCAGCTGGGCCCTCGGCTGTTTAACGTTTGAAATACATAAAACATATACTGATCTAATCAAATTCAAGGAATCCATTATGGAACCGAAGAAATTCAGCTTGAATAGATTTGTCTTCCTAGCTGGGCCCTCTGTAATTAAAGTGAATACGAATAAAAAATGTTTACAGTTTTTATGTTTTTGGTAATTCGCAATTTACCAAATTTAGATGCAAAATTATGATATTGGTAAATAACAGGAGCCCAATTCTCGGGCTCGTGATATTTAGAAAACATGGCGGATATCACCTAAAAACCATACAAAAAAAACTATGTTTTAGTGATATATGTCGTATGAAAATAAATGTCACGAGCACGAGCATTGGGCTCCAGTACACGCTTGGTAAGGTAAGGTCAGCAATATTATATTTGTAGCAATGAGAGTAGCTGTGAATAGTTTGTCATATTATTTTATCATCAGTTAGAAACGTAGCACTGCGTTATACAACCTCCTGCCTCCAGAAAAAAAGAAATGCTCCCTTTTATATGAAACTCTTTTGTTGTAGATATATTTTCTTTTTTTTTAAAGTGACATGTGTCACAGACTCATTTTTTTCTTGGCTCAGTATGTATTGCTAGAATGTTACGCGACATATTTCTTACAGCTAGTAAAGGATGTGTATTTTGTTATCAAGAATTTGGTTAACGGCCTAAAGTAAACATCGAGGCATGATGATTTTTCTTATTTGATGCAATCAATACTACTGGAATTTAGAAGTAGTATCTACTGGAATTAGCGGCATATTTTAATAGAATTAAATATTAACTAGTGCAATCTCAAAAACTAGTAAAATTTACTGTCATTTTAACTGCTGAAAATAATACTTAAACGTTAGCCATTTATTAGCAAGCTTAAACTCTAATGAAGGTTTAATTGAAATTTTACAGCGGTCTAAGTAATACTGATGTCCAAGAGGAAACAGTAAGGCATAGAGAATTGTAAAACAGGCGTTTGTAAAATGTACTCTGTCGCCCTTACCATATGACTCAAAACACCTATTATAAAATACAAAAATATCATCAATTTGCTTAGGATTATTTCCTTGATTGATTGATTCCTTTCCTGTATTGAACCAACGGCCTGTTTCAACTTAATGAACGTTTCCTCAATTGTTTTTAAACAAACTTCGTAAGTTCGGCCATTGAGCTTCAGTTATCAATCCCCTTCTTCTTTTAAAATTACTGATAGTATTAATTATGTATCGTCTTAAACTTTCATGGTAACTAACATTAGAATAGTTTCTATTATTTATTCTATTCTATTAGAATAACTTATAATGTTACCGATATCGTGACTGAACCGAGGAGATTTCTATCATGTATCTATCTTATTTTAGAGTTTCTAATAATTCGCGGCTTACACTGTGATCATGGCGTTTGCAACAGTACCAATATATCATCATCATCATTTCAGCCAATAGACATCCACTGCTGGACATAGGCCTCCCCCAATGCTCTCCACACAGATCGGTCCCGTGCCGCCCGCATCCTATCCACCAAGGTCCACCTTGTGTGGGGCTTGCCACGGCTGTGTCTTCCTTTACTTCATAAGGATTGCATGTCTCAAGTGGCTATGGGCAGGGCACATAGCGAGGAGAACTGGACGGCCGTTGGGGCGGAAAGGTCCTTGAGTGGAGGCCAATATATCGGATCATCATCAGCCCATTTGAGTCCCCACTGCTGGGGTACGGGTCTCCCTCAAACACATGAGGGGTGATTGCCATACTCACCACGCTTGGCAGACGGGTTGGCGAGGGTTTTGATATAAATGCAGAGTTTTCCTTCTCTGGGCGCTGATGATCATGCCAGCAGCTTTAACTTAGTCGCCTTTTACGACACCTCGGTAAGAGTGAGGGTGGCCTATTCTACTCTGCCGGGGACCACACGGTGACTCATAAATATATCGGATACTCATAAATAAGGACATGGTAGAAATCTCATTACAAACTGTTCTAATAATACTATTAATTACATAATATTGTTGGTATTTCTTACACAACCAAAGTAAAAGTTTAACAATCTGACTACAAAACAACAAAAAAACAAACTAAATACAATTAAAGAAAGCAAATGAAGAAATAGATATGAAAAGAACTCATTTGCCAATCTAAACTCACCCTAGCAGATACGAGTATAGAAATGCAATAATCCGATGACGATGCAGAAATGTTACAAATGCACAAAACGGGGAGCACAACAAATTGCAGAAGCACAATAATAGGTCCGATAGTGGACGGAGAAATGCTGAGTGTGGTGAGATAACACTTTCATCAGAGCTTAGGTAATGTGTTTCGCTGTATTTGCATGCCTAGACTTGTCTCAGTGCAAAAATGTATTGTTTAGTGCATAATAATGGATTTTATTTTATTGAATCACAAACTCCACAGATTTTAAAAATTAGTACACCGATCTTTTACTCACATACAGCCAATAACGGATTCTTTTTTTACAAACAAGACCCTTAAAATCAAAATCAAAAAAATGTCTTTATTGAATTTAAGTCCATACAGAACATTTATGAATGTAAAATATTATGTAATCTACCGCTGATTCGGAATGTCAATTTCTACCGAGAAGAATCAGCAAGAAACTCAGTAGTTACTCTTTTCAAATAATATGGTAATTCCAATATTCATTCTTATACAAATTATGATTACAGTGACAGTGTGATATACAATGTTTATAATCAATATCGTTTAGATAAATCGTCAAAGAAAAATTATGAAATAATTCCACAATCGCTAAAAATAAACACTTCTGCTATATCGTAAAAAAAAATTGGGTAATTTAATACTAATAATATGGATGTAAATATTGTGTTTGAGTTCATTTGAGTGATCTCAATGAATTTGTTATAGATATTAGATAGTCAGAGATTTGAAGTTTTTGATTTTATATCATTCACTTGCGACAAATTCTGATTTCGCGGATGTTCATGGGCGGCGATAATTACTTTCTGTTCTTTCTAGTGACTTCCTTTCTCGTTTGTCGCCTCTAGCTAAAAAAAATCACTTGCGATATCGCATCGACTTGTACATTTCGAAGACATCCACTGTCTTCGATATGTTCTTCTGTCACCAGAAGCGTAGCCTCTGTTTACCCATTTTTTATGAAGGCGTGCTTTATTTTATTTACTTTATTTGCTTTCGCAAGTTGCACAACTTACAAAAGTTATTTATTTGTAACTACTTTGGTAGAATGGAAGAGATCTTATTGCGCCATCCTTTCCAGCCTTTAGGTAGAAGATCGTATAGGAGTTACGTGTATCATTTTGTATCAATCTATTACATACATACATAGCGTTTGTTGTTCGGACAGGCACAGAAAATTATCAAAAATCGCCTAATTGTAAAGTAAATACATGTGATCCAGAAAGGTCTTAAGACATCAATGTTTACGAATCTTTCAACCTGCAAACGATTTTTACCTCAATGTAAACACGATTGGTTCAACATCCATGTGGAAATTTGATATATTGTAGTTACCTGATTTATTGCTGTCTGTACATCCAAACACCATATCACAATTTTATGTTCATGTCAAAGCTTTTTGCAAGAATAAATTACACAAATAATGTATTTTAAAAAAGTAATTCGTTTCATAAAATGGAATAGCTAATGTTCCTGTCAATTGTTTGCCTAATGTTTTGCCAATTTGAATCGATAAAATTACAATTCAGACACATTAACTTTCACCTATTGGGACATTAGGGACAATGATGAACGAAAATGCTGAAAAAATGCGCAATTTTTTCTAAAGCCAATTCCGATTTAACAATGCGGTAGCAAATCGAAAGTGTCCCCAAATTGCTCCACCTATGGGAATTGCAGACCGGCGATTATTATCCAATCACTGCCCGCGTATTGTCACCATCCGCCGATATGAAATCATTAAGCAATCAGCTTTATAATGACTTATGGAATGAAATGACGAGTAAAAGTGTTTGCAGTGTGTTCACACCATTATGTTCCTACGTTGTACAGTCGCCTGCACTAAACTGTACCCCTCCACTCAACTCTGAACCTTAATTATAGTGCCCTAGGAGTGCAAAGGTATTTATCTATACGCTACTGTACAAGGGGTGTCATTATGTTCAGTTAGGTATAGTCTTTGCTCCGCGATCACCACATTGATTATTATGAGAATGGACCCATGAGCATCCTAAGTATGATTTTCTGATAGGCGTTCGTTCCCCAGTTTCCATGATTGTATCATATTATTATTAGTATTATTTAATTGGCACTTTAATGAACATGCACGGTGCCTAAGATATCTGCGATCCTATCAGTTAAGTTGGTCTTGGGATGCTTTTTTATCGGATTATGACACAGTTGAATGCAGGTTACGAATATTATTTAATTTGTAACACGTAATGGCATGTGATTTCGAAAGAATTGAAATTGAAGCTAAATACTACCTACTTCTTTTTGCGTTGGGGGAATGCTGCCGTCATCATTTCAGCCAATAACCGTCCACTGCTGGATATAAGCCCAATGTTCTCCAGACAGATCGGTACTGTGCCGCCCGCATCCATTGGATTCCCGCGATCTTCACCAGATCGTCGGTCCACCTTGTGGGGGGCCTGCCACGGCTGCGACTTCCTATACGTGGCCTCCACTCAAGGACCTTTCCGCCCCAATGGCCGTCTGTTCTCCTGGCTATTTGCCCTGCCCAGTACCACTTGAGGCAAGCAATCCTTTGGGCTATGTCTGTGACCTTAGTTCTCCTGCGGATCTTATCATTTCTGATACGATCACGCAAGGAGACTCCGAGCATAGCCCTCTCCATTGCTCTCTGGGTGACTTTGAGCCTCCTTAATCGGCACATTGTAAGCGGCCACGTTTCGGTTCCGTATGTCATCACTGGCAACACACACGCATTGAAGACTTTCGTCTTAAGACACTGCGATAGATGGGCCGAAAATATGCTGCATAGCTTCCCGAAGCCGAGTTGGATTCGTCGATCGACCTCTTGGAAGTTGGACTTACCAAGCTGGACTCTTTGGCCGAATGCTGCCGGCCTGCAGTGAAATGGGCCAACATCGCCGCCTTAGAGCGGCGCTTTATGCATACCAGTCTGCCGGGGGTTGGATGGTTATGTTGGGCTCTCCACCAGTGAGGCTGGATGCCTACTAACTAAGCCCCGAACGAATCTCCCGCCTTGGCCTGAGTGGGAAAAGAACATGTGTACTAGTTAATGATCTTTAACTACACGTTCCTTCCCAGGCGGTGGCCGCTTACAGCGCGACCTCTAATGTCTCTTTCTAGACTGAGAGGGGCACCAGTGTGGAGAGTCATGAGCCCCGAGCCGTCCCTACGGAGCTAAGAAGTATGCCTATGCAATGACAGCACTGGTACCCTCTCACCAAATACTACTACCTACCTAGTAATCATTAACCAACATGTCAACATCTCTAGATTATCCATTTAATATCTAAGGTGGAGGTGAGAAAGTCTATCACAAATATCTCAAAAACTACCCACTGGATACTAGTAGTGACTACTGACATGCTACATCGATGCCACAAAATAAATCACAGTAGTTGGTGATAGTCACAGATGGCTGTACTCATAACGTGAAAGATGATGTTCCAAATTATATATTGGACCTAGAACCTTTTGCACTATGCATCGCGAAGTTTTCTGTAAATCAATAAGATTTTTTTGTCGCCGGTATCGTGTCTGTTTTTTTTTTTACTATAGGCTAACGCTTGGCAAGGACAATAATTAACTCTGCTAATGTCAAGTGATTAAAGAAACACATAAAAAAAAAATAACAGGCGACACATTTTTAAAAAAAGAACCGGTGGCGAAGTGATATTTTTTCTGGATTTTATTTTAACACACCATCTAAAACAGAACTATCAATACGTTTTGTCAGTTGACAGCTGATTATATTGAATGCAAGTGCGAGAACGGGGTCAGAGCGACCGAATGTACCGTTGGGATGGGTGTCGCTGCATCGCGGGTACGATCCCACGGGCTCCCGCGCGCCGTGTCCGCGTTCCACCACTCCAATTAGCGTTCAATCTATTTGCCAAAGACCAATAAACGATGCAAATATGTTGCCACAAGTTTTATTTACTTAACTGGCAGTTTATTTTATATCTGTTTTTGGTATTTGTTGATTCCGATGCACGATAAGTATTTTTGTCGGTTTATTTAGTAACATGTGTATTTACGAAATGTAATTTATTTTTTCATAAATTTATATTGTTATATCAAAAATGTGAAATTTATAAAAAACGTAGACGATAAAAAACTAATTAATAAAAATACAAAAATATATAATAGAAGCCAAAAAGTAAAAAAAAACTAAATCTAGCACCGCGGCGAATATGAAAAGTCAATACGATATTCACACCTCCACATCGTCGTAGCGTGTGGGAAATGGGCTATGGGATAAAAATTACCAGGTCCTAAATTGAAAACTATTTCAAGGCATTTGGATTTCATCCAATATTTTAATGTTTTAACATTATAAAAGTTCGGGATCTAAAATATTTTTAATAAAACAAACAAACAAAAGTGCAAACATTTGTGTGCATGAACATATCTGTTTGTATTGGTCAGGGTGTTATCTACGTATTATAAGTATGTATTTACAAAAGAAAAGTATTATATGTATGTATTTGTAATCCCACTGTTGATTCTGATATCCGTAACACAGGTGCTTGAGCTACCTATTTCGGAGTCAGACCAATGTATGTGATGTTGTGAAATATTTATTTATTAAAATATCGTTGACCTTCATTCGGCCCTTGTAGCGGTGGCTGAATACAAGTTATTGTCCTTGCAGTAAAAAAAATGTAAAAATAGCGATAGCACGCCTATTATTAATAGTGACATTGACACTTGACGTTTGATGTTAAGATTTCAAATTCCCCACTTCCCCAGATTAAAAGGAATTTTGTCCACAAGATCATGACGTGTCTCTGTCGCGTCTAATTTTACGAAAACTTAACATAAATTATAGTAAGTATAACGTTGGTTAACCTTTTAATGGTTTTTGGAAAGCATTTTTTTCTTGTAAGTTTTTCCAACGTTTGCCAACTGTGGGATCATTTAACACTTGGCGTAGTTGTGACGTTGCGACCTAAAAATCTTTGAAAATTTATTAAAAAATAACTACCGGCTATAACAAAAAAATATTCGATTTAGTAAGTATCTTAAAATACTAAAAGGTAGGTAAAAAAAATACCTAAAATTTTTTCTGATAGCCCATTTGCGTCCAAAGCTGTCATCCGGGGTACGCTTGGACCATGATCCAGGATTCGGGAAGTTTGGTGGTAATTACAATGTAGCGACTGCCGTCTGACCTTCTTAACCCTTAAACAAGGAAACCGGACCAACTGGATCACATTCATCATATCAGCCCACATCCACCCACTGCTGAGTATATGCCTCTTCTTTATCACGCGAAACTTGGTCCCCTGCCAGCCTTACCCATTGTTTCCCCACTGCCGTTACAATATGGTCGGATCATCGGACAGGTGGTCTACCTACAGGACGTCGCCCCATTCTTGGCTGCCATTCAGTAAATTTTATAGTCCACCTATCATCTTTACGCAATGCCAGGTGCCCCGGGTTCAATCTCAGGGTCGGCTCAAAAAAATTTGTTCCTAAGTTTTCGGTAAAAAATTCTTGGTAGCCCGGAGTCTAGAAGTCGGCGGTCATGTACAGGTACGGGGCTGCCTCGAAAAGCACGTTAAGCTGTTGGTCCTGCGCCCAATCTCTCTCCATTCGTGTCACGCTGGTGTCCCATTGAAATATGAGGGTAAGGGAATAGAGAGTGCACTTGTGTGTACTTGTGTTGCGCGTACGTGGCTGATCGTTGAGATTGGCCGCCGTAGCCGTAACCGGTCGGAGGATAATATTATTATTTACTATTCATACTTATTATCTAATTGAGCTTCTTAATCTTCACCGTTCCCGATTGCCAAGTTTCCTCTCATGAAGTAAGTCTTTAGCGATATTGAAACACGACAATGATATTGATCAAGAAAGGAGGGCTCTGGCGATTAGAAGTAATATGTTGGCTCGCAGATTCTCTCGCTGTATAGAAGACGTAAAGGTGACGCTTTTTAAAGCATACGGTCAAAGCCTGGACACGGGAAATCTGTGGGTCAAGCACACCAAAAAATCGCTGGAAACCCTTCGAATCCAGTACAACAATGTCTTTAGAATAGAAAAAGCAAGAAAACGAGTTCCTTGATCGCTAGAGTGAGAAACAGTCCGAACAGCATCCTGAAGACATTGGCGGACCGATACACGTCGCCGCTCTGGAGGTGCTTTGTGCTGAGAGTGATGAATACGGGAATCTACCCTCTCACGTGATGCTCACCTCAGCACTAATTTATTTTATTTTAATTCATTTTATCTCATATGTACATGTTACTTACAAACAATAGATATTAAGTAATTTTACTAACATGGATCTATGGTCTGAAATAAAGAATATTTAATTAAATTTAATTTATAGCGTACGACTTGTCATGGAACGTTTCGACAGGCGCTCCACTATCAACGGTACTCCGTTACTCGGGGTCGATACGATAGTTCGCTATTCATACTTATCTCATTATCTAATTGAGCTACCGTATCTTCACCGTTCCCTATCGCCTACTTTATTCGCACACAGACATAGTAGGCTTGTGTGGTGCCATAGTGAGTTGCGTTGCAACCATAGAGCAACACGTTTTTTTTTTTATGAGAAAGGGAGGCAAACGAGCAAGCGAGTCAACTGATGGTAAGTGATCACCGACGCCGTTGCATCAGCCACACCAGAGGGAGTGGAGATGCGTTACGGGCCTTTTAGGAAGGTATAGGCTCGTTTCTCGAAGATCGAAACCTCAGCGTTAGAACTCCTGTGTGGTCATCTTAATTTAATTCCTAAGGGATAAGAAGTGAGAAGAGATTAGGATCGATAAAATAAACAAGCTAAAACGAGACAGTTAATAGCCAAAATGAATAGTAAAACGAATCATAAGAGTTGAAAAGAAAGAGAAAATCATAAGAGTTGCTAGTAAGAGACAGTTGCATGCCAACCATGAGCGGTAGGTACTGTATCATCATTATCATATCAACCCACATCCACCCACTGCTGAGTATAGGCCTCTTCTTTATCACGCCACTCCCTTCGGTCCCCTGCCAGTCTTATCTATTGTTTCCTCTCTGCCGTTATATTATCGTCGGACCATATCGGGCAGGTGATCTACCAATAGGCACTGTATCATCATCATCATCATAATCATTTCAGCCAATAGACGTCCACTGCTGGACATAGGCCTCCCCCAATGCTCTCCAGACCGATCGGTCCTGCGCCGCCCGCATCCAATGGATTCCCGCGATCTTCACCAGATCGTCGGTCCACCTTGTGGAGGGCCTGCCACGGCTGCGACTTCCTGTACGTGGCTTCCACTCGAGTACCTTTCCGCCCCAACGGCCGTCTGTTCTCCTCGCTATGTGCTCTGCCCATTGCCCCTTGAGGCATGCAATCCTTTGGGCTATGTCTGCGACCTTAGTTCTCCTGCGGATCTCATCATTTCTGATACGATCACGCAGGGAGACTCCGAGCATAGTCCTCTCCATTGCTCTCAGGGTGACTTTAAACCTCCTTAATCGGCACATTGTAAGCGGCCACGTTTCGGTTCCGTATGTCATCAGTGGCAACACACATGCATTGAAGACTTTCGTCTTGAGACACTGCGGTAGATGGGCCGAAAATATGCTGCGTAGCTTCCCGAAGCCGAGTTGGATTCGTCGATCGACCTCTTTCTGGAAGTTGGAATTACCAAACTGGATTTTTTGTCCGAGGTAGATGTACTCGTCTACAACTTCCAGTGTAGAGCTTCCAACCTTTACAAGAGTGGGTACGAAATGGGAATTAGACATGATTTTCGTCTTGTCCATGTTCATTTTCCGATCCACTTGTTGGGAGACTCTACTGAGGTCGTCGAGCATTGTGCCTAAGTCTTCCGAGGTCTCAGCCATGACTACGATTTTTTACTAACCATAGGGGGGGTTTTAGGCCTACACCCACCACGCTGACTCAGTGCGGGTTGGTGGGGAACGCCAGAGCCTCTTCCGTTGTGCAGCAGGGTGAGGTTGACTTAGGCCCCGTTAGATGTTGTGTGGGACCTTTTATATCCCTTGTCACTGTATTGGCTCTGTATCACTCACCTATAAAATCTGCTCAGTAGCTTTTTCTTGTTATGAACTCTCTCTAACACACATTATTTCAATCGAACTAAATTGAACTAGGTTTTAGTTAACAAAGGGTTGCAGTACTAAGGCTGTTGTCATGTTAATACAATCTCGACAGTTTTGGGGCAGAGAAGAACAGTACAGAGAATTTAAAAGGGTTACGGTAATGCATGTCAACTAAGAGTATGTAGATGAATAATATATTTCTTTAGATCCAAAAGAACTCTTTTCAGTTCATTGTTGTTAAGCACAAGACGTATAAGCCGTAGCGCGTCACCAATGCGTGCGATGAAAAAACCATCATCAACGCTGTGCCGATCATTATAACGTTCCGATGGCATACATGTTCGATTATTATCGATCACTTCAAATGTCATCATCGTGAGTGAAATAGTTTCGAACCACCTATGTGAATAACAATTACTTGGAACGGTAGAATCTTTAGAAGTAGTCTTACTTTGTAAAATCAAATGCGAAATATAAATATAGCAGCGAGAATAGACCCGCATCATTAAAAACTTTGCTTCACTATACTCAGAGTGAAACATAGTTTTAAATAGACGCATTAAAGATATTGAGTAATCAAATTTTTCAGGATTTTTTTCTATTTTATTTGATAGGTGGCAGACGAGCAGACGGATCTCCTGAAGGGAAGCGATTGCTGCCGCCCATGGACACCTGCGACACCAGAGGAGTCACAAGTGCGCTGCCAACCTTTAAGCCCCTTTCCCCGGATTGGGCCTCAGATATCCTCACTCACGCAGCGAAACACAGCACAGTGCTGCTGTACGCCGGTTTTCTGTGAGGCCGTGGTATCACATGGTGGTGGTAGAGGTTTTGGTTATGTTCATACTATAAATATGGTGTGACGGTGAGAATCGCTTACTATCAGGAGCTCAATTCTCGTGCTCGTGATATTTTGAAAACATGGCGAATATCACCTGAACACCATACATAAAAACTGTGTTTTAGTGATATATGTCGAATGAAAATAAATATCACGAGCACGAGAATCGGGCTCCAGGTCTGCTCCTCTGCCACCTATCACATGAAAATAAGTAAATCCTACATAGAAACATAAATTAAGTCTTCTCGTTTTACCAAGTCAAAGTAATCTTAGTTTGCTACGTTCATATCAAATTTAAAACAATTTAGCTTTCCGTTTCCTAGCCCCAGGCCCTTCCCGTCGCATCGTCGCTTGCGCAACAAGTTAATTTTACTAGACTTTTATTCGGCCGTGACTTTATTAGCAGGGGTAATTCAATGGTGCATAGCGGAATACATTCGTGACTGTACACGTCTCCTTGCTCAATGTTGCCAGTTGATTCTAATCGGAAGTTACCGTATTTATAATGATGCCACGGTTTAGAGATAGTCAGCAGCAGTGACAAGTTGCCTGGCGATACATTAAGGCGTTGAAATGTCTGTTGACCAAGGCTTTTTCCTACATCGATGGCGCTAAATTTCGTCTTATAGCTTAATACTCCATGACGCTTAGGTTGCTGTCTATAGCCTGCAACAGTCATCGCAACTATCTTGCTACAAAAGGCAAACCAGATAAAACATGTGTCTAAAAGCCTCGCGACCAAGTGATGAAGGTAGGATGCCAACATAAAAAATAATGAGTGAAAAAGAGGATTTAATTTTTTTAATGTAATAAATATTAAAAAATACTAAACCATCTTAATGATGAGGATAGATCGACAATCGCTTGCGTGTGGTTGAAAGTAACAATTCAGCCGCACGAAGTAAAAACTGCTCTTCAGAGCATTCTCCGTGATCAATGTGGTAAATAATTCTAAGGGATAGTATACCGTCACACACAGGATCAAGCCAACTAGAGATAGTCGAGTCGGCGACCATTCGCGCAGCCCTACGTTATATGCGGTCAACAGGAAGAAGTTGATACTAAGGATCTACCATAAATGGAAGCAGTGTTCCATATGAGACCGAACCTGCCAAATCGTACATTGTCTAAGCGTACTTCGTATGAAACGGGATTAAAGACTTTGTATTAGAGATTGTTACTTCGTCATCATCCTCATCCTCCGGCCCTATTTCCAGGTCATCTGGAGTCAGCACAATGTGTCTTCTTCTTCCATAAGTCCTTGTCATTAGTCATCAAATTATCCACTTTCTTTTCAATCATATCATTGTTCACACAATCCATCCACCTCTTTTTCTCCGCCTACTGACATTCGTAGTTATTACTCTTTTTCTTACATGTTTTTTTTAATACGTGGCAGACGAGCAGACGAATGTCCTGGTGTTAAGCGATTGTCGCCACTCATGGACACCCGCAAGAAGAGCGCCGCCAGTCACACAGAATATCAGGGAATAGAGATTGCACTTGTGTTGCGGACACACTGGAGCACTATAATATATCCTGCGTACGTGTCTAATCGTTAAGATTGGCCGCCGTAACCGTAATCGGTTGAAGGATATTATTTTTATTAATACCACGCAACATATAAAAAATGCTACTTACTGGCAACACTATGAGAGTGCGGTCAGAAATGGTTAGCTCGCCGACCACCCGCGAATCTGCACTCTGCCTTGAAAGGAAACTAGCTGACTCAATGGGAGTTTATTGGACTTGGCTCAGGAAGTAATTCTGTCTAAACGAAATATGTGACTTTTATAAGATAAATTTTACTATTGAAGAATGTTAATGTATGGCTTTGATTTCTTCATTTAATAATACTAAAACCGTGGGAGAACCACGCTTTCGGCATGAATGGACCGGCTTGACCGGAGTGATACCACGGCCTTACAGAAAACCGGCGTGAAGCGGCACTGTGCTGTGTTTCGCTGCGTGAGTGTAGGTACCGGAGACCCAATACGGGGGAAAGAGGGGTTTATAGGTTTGGCAGCGCACTTGTGACTCCACTGTCGCGGGTGTCTATGGGCGGCGGCAATCGCTTACCATCAGGCGATAGTCGTCAAAAGACTTGAACTACGCCAAACGTTCTATATAACAGTTTAAGTATCAGCCTGTACTAGTCCCACTGCAGGGCCTCCAACATAGAAATTAAGTTATCGCTACTATGATGGGATTAGGCTTAATCACCACGCTCGCCTAACGCGGATTGGTGACCACAAACCCGAGCAATGTTCGAAAAACTCGAAACATATTTTTTGTTCGACCCGGGAATCGAATTCAGGACCCCGAGATCACGACCCGCCTTCCTCTCCTCCCCTCTTGGTCTAGTGGTTTAAGGATATAACAAGGTTATCAAGATATTATCGTGTGGGCGTTTTAGCTCTGGTTCCAGAGCCTCAAACCGCCCTAAGAGGCTCTGATCAAATTGAGGGGCCGATGGCTTAACGTACCTTCTGGTGCACGAAATCATCTTTCTTTTGAACAGATAGTTCAATCACGTTAAATCTTAACCAAACTAGGGCCACCACAACACACATACGCTATGTTACCTACTGGTATTGAATCCACAACCTCCTGGCATTTGGAGACATCGCTATCAACCTTTACACCACGGAGAGGCAGTTAGTACACTTATTACGTACTAGTGACCCGCCCTTACTTCGTTTCGGGATATTAGTTCCACTTTGTACCAATAGATGGCGCTAGGCGTCGATTACATCGCGCAAACGGATTTCCTATAAGTAGGATTTACCTTTTTATAAATAGTATAGATTTACCTACTAACTGGATATTAAACGTTTAAAAGGACCCCAATAGCACGTAAATTCTCATCATATCTCTGAAGCCTAAGGCCTTACCATGAGTTTGAAATGTTATCCTCGCTATCCAAAACCATTTGCTCTGTCTTTTTCACGTGCTCCACAATGAAAGGGACAAAGCGATAGTTTTCGATAGCGAGAACAGTTTTTAAAACTCATGGTAAGGGTACTGGACAGTGTTGCAACTGTTGTGACACTTGTATTGGGGGTGATTTTTAGAGGTTAGATTATATCTAACCTTTTAACTGCTATCGGGCCTCCAATTGCCACTATTTTTATTTTTTCCTAATATATATTTTAAATTATATTTTCGCTATACAGCCAAAAAACCGTCCGCCTTGATGGTTTATTAATTATCTGTGCCGTGACGTCACTGTTATTGTAAGCAATACGCGTGACTGTCATGACTGTCATAACCATCAAAGCGTATAAACGAAAGACCACAAATAACCTGAACGTCAAACGCCAATTTGACGTTTCGTTGCTTACAATAATGGTGACATGTGACGTCCATGGCCATGGAAAACACCGTCCGTGTTTTCAATAAAGAGAAAAAAAGTAAAAATATAACGGGTATAAGTTCAATTTTTACAGCAATCCCTTATTTATATTTATTGAAGTCTGTATACATATTTGAATAAAAAGTTATTTTTATAAATGGTGACATGAGGCAACTTGCCTATTATCTACAATGTACCTACCCTACTAATTTAGTAGATAATAATTTATCAGTTATATTTTTAATACAATTCCTTTGATCGATATTTACCATTGGGGTACATACCACACATCAGGTTACTACAAGTTGTCAAAAATCCTCAATTGATATTGAAGCGAAAGTGTTTGACAGTAAGGTGAGAATCGAATGAAGAAATTTTACAGTTTTGTATACTTTGATGTGTGGCTGTACGTACATAAAGGAAAGCTGAATGAAGATTTCCCTTGTTTGATTGCGCAATAAAAATGCATTGACGAATATTAAGTACCTATCGTCACTAGATGTTAAGCAAAAATCCCATGCTTTTTTCATTTCGTGCGTGCTACTTCAAACAAAATTTATGGATATGATTAAAACAAACAAACTGTTCAAATTAGTTATACATATACAATACAAGCCTTTCTCAGCCATTAACATTTCAATTAAACTCGCCATAAAATTGTAACGAGCCGTCGGTAATGTAGTGACGATAAAGCAAGGCAACCGTAACAAAAATATGTTATTCAACACGATTTGCAAATGGAAGACTGTGCTTAACAACTTCATTTCCAAGAACATGGCCTATGGAATTATGAAGCTAAGTTATCTATGCTTGGTTATAGACCGCGGGGCGAGACGCTCTCAGCTGGGTAAAAGAAAAAAAGATAAACAAAACACGACCAGTCGCAAGCGCCGCGAAATTGAGTTTCAACAAAAGACGATAGTCATTTTAGAACGATAGGTAGGCCTAATGAAAGAACTGATAGCCTGTCTTTTGTTATATTATTATTTTTCACAATGAATATTTAGACCAGAGATGCAGACTTACCTACTTGAGCTGTGCGCTACTTCGGCAAATTATTAAAAAAATATAAAAAAAAGTATAGATGTTTAAGCAGTGGAACTGCATCAGATCTCCAATATCTGTTATTCGTTAGTAAATACTGTTTAAATATTAACATTTTCGGATACAACAAGATAACTGAAATATGATAATAATATTGTTCTCATTTCACATTCATGTTTTTAATGAGATTTGTAATCAAAGAACCTCATTTTTTAGTAAATAAATAATATAGCGAAAAAAATCAGTGTTAGGTTGAAATTAATATAGCATTAAAGGAAAGCTAGTGTTGAAATTGTTTGAACAACAACGTTTCAAATCAAGACGATGATCTCCCTCATCTGAGGATGTAATGCCCGGTTGCGTCCATAGGTGTACATATTGTAGGTGAACTCTGCATTTATATCAAAACCCTCGCCAACCCGTCTGCCAAGCGTGTATGGCAATTACCCCTCATGTGATTGAGGGAGGCCCGTGCCCCAGCAGTGGGGACTTAAATGGGCTGATGATGATGATATTGTAGGTGTCCACAATTTTGAGATACTACCCGAGACGTGCAGGTTACCTCACGATGCACATATATTTTGACACACATTTGCACAAAGATAAATGCAAAAATATAAAAAAAAAAATATTTAAATTGTTATGACATTAATTCAAGCACTACAAATTATTTCCAGATTTGTGGTGCAGATCTCATGTGGGTAGGTACCCATCTGTGGTACCGCACATATTTGAGCCATCTGAAATGATTTTTTTTTTAATTTAAAACAAAAGCGGTTACTTAAATTTTACCGGTACAATTTAGGAACTCCGAATTGGTTCAAAATACGTAACAGTGTAGGAATTTGGAATGATTCCCACGAAAAAGGATGCGCTTCCTCCGAGCCGGGAGTTATTGGCTCGGGGACCACGGGGTCCGGTGTACCACCTTGGTTTATCCTATATATCTCAAATCGGTCTGCGAAAGTTGCTTTTGCGATGTAGGAACGTATGAGAATTCCAATTTTGTATGAACTGTCAGATTAGCGCCATTTGCTGCTGGTAGGATGTTACTAGTGGGCGAACTTCTTTCTTCGGCCGATGGTAGGTGTCGCCACAACAGGATAGATTTACAATTAATCGTAAAAAATAAAACCATTACCTAAACACCGTTTGATCGCTTACTGGTATTTGAATCAGTACAAAATATGCTTTATTATCTACCGCAGTGTCTCAAGACGAAAGTCTTCAATGCTAGTGTTGCCAGTGATGACATACGGAACCGAAACGTGGCCGCTTACAATGTGCCGATTAAAGAGGCTCAAAGTCACCCAGAGAGCAATGAAGCTATGCTCGGAGTCTCCATGCGTGATCGTATCAGTAATGATGAGATCCGCAGGAGAACTAAGGTCACAGACATAGCCCAAAGGATTGCGTGCCTTTAGTGGCAATGGGCAGGGCATATAGCGAGGAGAACAGACGGCCGTTGGGGCGGAAAGGTCCTCGAGTGGAGGCCACGTACAGGAAGTCGCAGCCGTGGTTAAAATAACATCAACACAGCTCAAAAACTATTTTTTTTGTCAGAGACATAATATTCTGTCTAACGTTGAAACAAAATGACGGAGTGTTAGTGGCCCTGCGGTGGCCTCTTTTTTGTGTTGCCAGTGTAAAAAATGCATGAACCACTGGATTTTTCAAAATCCAGAGGTCTATGCTTGGATTTGAACCATGACCCCGTATGGAAGCCGCGTTCTTATTCAGTGAGCTTTTTTTTTTATATATATTAAATGAGTTTGCTCTTGACCTCATTTCACCTGATGTGTTGCGGCACGCAACTAAACGCATCATTTTTTAGAGACAACACGAAACGCATCAACTACGTCCAGCACCTGAGGCCAATTAAAATGGTACACGACCGTATGTCGAGCCAATCCACAGAGCCCTCAGCGAAGACCAATCCGTACGGCCGGTTCCGGTTACGTCGCACGCCGTGTCGCCCAACCAAATCGGTCCGAGATAGATTTTGCACATCATTGTTCGTAATCTCTATGTCCGGTTCATCTCTAACTGTCGTCTTTAAAACTTTGTAACACAAGCCTGAAGTAAACGCAATTACGGATCTCAGCTTTATAATTCCTCACCATCCTCATCGACACTACACGCAAATACAGTAAGGTCTAAGATGTAGCGTGCTTACCCAGAAGAAGCCTATTCACTCTCGACTTAAAGACACCCAAATTGTAGCTCTCTGGGAATACAGAAGCCGGCAAGTTGTTCCATTCCTTAGCAGTTCGTACCAAGAAAGAAGAAGCGAAACGCTTATTACGAGCTGGTGGAGCTACTTACCTATCGCTTTACAACTGACTTGGCTCTCATTTCGCATTCATGTTTTTTATGAGTTTAGTAGTCTAGAAAGCTTTTTATTTTCTTTTGTAAATGTAATACCTACACAGCCAACTTCATTTCACACTATTCATCACCATTAGCATACCCGTTTCACTGAGTAATAGATTACATCTTCCACTATTACACGATAATGATATCTAATTAGGAGTTGAGATTTAATTTATCATTTGAATTATCACATAAGTTTAGATCACTACGAGCCGTAAACCTACTTCCCGACTTGGCTTGAGTTAATGACTCGAGTTAATTTATTTGTAAGCCCACTTGAGTGATGGGACGGTAATTAGATATCGCAGTGTGGATTATTTAAGGAACACTTGCGGTAGTTTTCAGTTAGGTATAGCGGGATTGGTTTCCATAGTAATCCTCCAACCGAGTAAGGCTACGGCGGCCAGCCGAGAGGGTTCGGACGCAGGACCAACAGCTTAACGTGCTTTCCGAGGCACGGGGGTACAAGACGCCAACTTCAAGACTCCGAGTTGCCACTAAGAACTTCTTACCTAAAACTTAGGTAAAAATATTTGGCCCGACCGGGGATCCAACCCGGGACCTCTTTCGCAGCCGTCGCTTTAAAGTGCGACCGACTAACCAGTGCGCCACCGAGGCAGTCGAGGTTCAGAGGTTTCCATAGTATGGTTCTGGTAGTGATTGATAAATTCTCTTCAATCAATCAATCAATACATTTATTTGCATAATACGGGTTATACAGATGTTCACATAATAGTATCGTTTCACCATATTGCCTTTCATATCAAGCATGCAAATATATAGATTTTTATCCAATCTCATATGATTTAGGCATTACATTTATAATTAAAGCAATATTTACATTCCAAAATTCAATATTGTATTATGCTAAAATGACTCAAATGACATACAAAAAATAATTTATTCATATATACGATTATCTTGCAAAATTAATAGTAAGTAAATGTCATACTAAAAATGTATATTCAAAATATCAGGACAAACTAATTACTTAGGTATATTAAAAAAAATGACAAAATTAAGAAATTGGAAGTAGAATATATTATGTCAAAAAATAAAATAATATGTCAATAAATAAGATATTTACAATTTGAAATTATTATCTGTAAGGTAGTCATTAACGTCATAATAGCAAATATGTCAATCAACATTTTTGATATCTTATCTCTATTCTATCTTTGACTCTTGTTTGTACAATGTGTTTTGTTCGCTTGCATAATATATATCTAAGTACAATATTAATCAAATGAATCATAATGATCATTGGTACCTAATCAAATTAACCTCCCTCACTCCCCTCATTAAGATAATTAATGCGTGTAATTCCTGGTTGCGGCCTACCAGCGATGTTGCTTTGGACTCCAAACTTTGGAGACCAGGGTACGTTTAGACCATGATTCAGGGTTTGGTTAGTTTGATAATTACAATGAAGCGACTGCCTGACCTTCGCAACCCTTTTGACACTTTCAAATTTTCAAATTCAAATAATTCTTTATTTGCATAGGCTTGTACACAGCACTTACAAATCGTCATACATTTGAGACTCCAAACTTTTGAGGACCAGGGTTACGTTTAGACCATGATTCAAGGTTTGGTTAGTTTGATAATTACAATGAAGCGACTGCCTGACCTTCGCAACCTTTTGACAGCTGAATCTTGAGTAGGTACACATTTCAGAAACTATCCGAAACGTGGAGGTTTCCCCGCACCGCCAAGTTAATAGTAGAAATACGCACATAGTTACACATATACATACATGTATACATATTGCATATATGTCACATAGCTGCGTGAGTTAGGGTACTGGAGGCCAAATCCGGGGGTAAAAGGGGGTTTAAAAGGTTGGCAGCGCGCTTGTGACTCCACTGGTGTCACGGGTGTCTATAGGCGGCGGCAATTGCTTACTATCAGGTGATCCGTCTGCTCGTCTGCCACCTATCACATAAAAAAACATAGATTTGAAAAATCCAGAGGGATGTGCCCGAATTTGAACCACTACCCGTATGGGAGGCGCGTTCTTATCCACTGAGCTACCGTCGCTCATATTTCGCCAACTGTCTCTCACTGTTCTTCCTATTCAAACTCAAAGTCCCATATAGGGTTCCACGAAACCGGTTGCCTACATTGCGAGCTAAATAGTTTACTCACACATAATACGCCCGTACTGTGATCTCAGTGTATTTCGGGGTGAGATAAGAGACAGACTTGTCCCACTCTTGACCGTGGGAGAGCCACGCTTTGGCATGAATGGGCTGGCTCGATCGGAGTGATCACAGCCTCACAGAAAACCATCGTGAGTGAGGGTACCAGAGGCCCAATTCGCGGGAAAGGGGGGTTGAAAGGTCTGCACCGCACTTGTGACTCCACTGGTGTCGCGGGTGTCCATGGGCGGCGGCAATCGCTTACCATCAGGTGATCCGTCTGCTCGTCTACCACCTATGACATAAAAAAAAGACTACACGGAAAATGAATGGGGGAGAACCGATACGATATGTTATGTAAGTACTGCCTACGCGCAGGTCAACGATCTTTTCGATATCAATGTCAGCGAGAGCCGACTTTCTGTGTCTAATTATTTGACTTCAAAGCGACGGCTGCGCTTGGGGTCCCGGACTCGATCGTCAGGGTCGGGTCTATATTTGTAAAATTCTCAATGGCAACCCGAACTCTACAAATTGTGTCCTGCCTACACCGTCGGGCCTCGGAACGCATGTTAAGCCGTTGGTCCTGCGTCTGATCTGATCAACTACGAATCAACCGTTACAAAAAAGGACATTTCTGTAACACTTATTTAATATCTTACCGACACAATCGATTTATTTTAGTGGTTATTAATTCCAACCAGTAGAAAGTGAAATTTTATGGCTGCTGGGTATTTTACAAACTTCATGTAGGAAGGAAAGTAACTAAAGAGATAATTAATTACGAGTGTATTTACGACCGATTTCGGCTAAGGCGTCCAGTCTCAACGATCAGCCACTTACGCCATTTTGGCCCGACCCGGGGATTGAACCCGGACCCCAAGTGCAGCCGTGTCGCTCTAAGGTGACGGGTAGGGTACACTAGCGACGCCAATCGATTTTAATTTTCACCTACCTACTGAACCGGATCTATTTTAAACAATTTCGGAGTTACAACTTCTTTGCAAACACTTATATTATTTATTAAATAACTATGCACAAATGTTGGGTCCGTGCACAAACGCGGCCGCTTTTGGCGGTAGTCAATTTTACGAGTACAAAAACGGACCCAACATTTGTGCATGGATATTTCATAAATAGTATACGTGTTTGCCGAGAGGTTGTTTGTTAAAATGTTTAAAATAGATCCGGTTTAGTAGGTAAAAATAAAAATCGATTGGCGTCGCTAGTGTGCCCTACCCGTCACCTTAATGTGCGACACACTACCCGCAGTGGGCAGTCAAATAAAAAATATAAATATAAAGTAAAATATTTCAAATTGAAAGCTTAAATTTTAAAATTAGCGTCTACGAACTTGAATTCAAAATCCATTGAAGAATAGTTGATATCAAGCACTCACAAATTTCGTCGGCTTAGTAACGCGTTCAGTGGTCTAATTGGTAGAACATTCACCCGGATTGTGGAAGGTGTGGAATAAATTGCAAAATATTGCTATAAAAATATCAAATATTGATTTAGCAGTCTCATCTTAACTGGTGGTCAAATATTTGTTATAATATTTTCACTGGATATTGTAAATATATCTACATTATTGATGAGACTATCGACAGCTCATGTCGAATCAAACACTTACAAATTTCATCGGCTAAGTAACGCGTTCAGAGGTCAAATTGGTAGAACATTCACCCGGATTGTGGAAGGTGTGGGTTCGAGTTCCACCTGAACACGAGATAAAATTTTTAAGTGTGTTATCCATTGAAGAAATTTGCTAGATTGTTGTAACTTAATTCGTGGCTGTCTGTGCCACATATTTCTCAATACTATTTGTACTACCTACTCGAGTTCCATTATACCGGTAAATTCCGACACAGATTTTCACACCACAAGTGGGAAGCCGCATGTTGAATGCTGGCAAAGCAATGCCAATGTTAAACCCCTTAGAAACTTTTGACTAGAAAAGGAACATTGTAGGCCGTATCGTAAGTTTGCGGGCGAAAGTAAAGAGAAAGCCCGGCTTAAATCCGCGTCGGACTAATGATGGCCACGGGCCCTTCTCAGCATAATGGAACAAAAGCCTAGACGACACTGAAGGTATGCCGGGGCTATTTATAAAAATAGGGAACGCATTTCCAAATACCACATAACTGCTGGAATGTGTGAAACTTTCAACAGGGTCATAGCAGTTTTTTCCTTAGTATGGGAAAAATAGTAAAGCGGTAAAAAACAGATGTAGCTTTAAAAAGCAATCAAACAGATGGTTCGGCGTTGTTTCGGTAGATGTCACTATAAATTTTTACATCGCGCTGGTAAAGCGTGTTTCCGAAACAATGACATCAAGCCGCCTACTCATGTTAGCAATCCAAAATTAAACCAGAGATTTAGAAGGTATTAGCAATTTTATAAATGATTTCTGATATTTTATTGTCTCCCTCACTGTTTTTTTTCTATCAATAAGTTTAATTAGTCTACATAATTATAAGCATACAAATTTTTATGTTACTGTTACTAATGTAATACAAGTGTTATTACTTTTAAAAGTGTCTCTGGAAAGAGCGGGCTACTCCTAATACAATTATTTTATACTTAACAGGAGGATCCAACCCACGCATGTAATTTAACCGTTAACAAAAAAAGAAATTTTGTATTTGTATTTTGAACTGGGCCGTACTATATAGCCGTTGAGTATTGGTCGTTTTCCTCTAGATGGCGCTAGCCGACTGATGCCTCTAACTCAGCATATATACGTTACCTACTCTTTGACTTTCAACGCAATCTTTCCCTTTGTACTTACTGACCAAGCCCGGAAATTTTCAAATTGTGTCCCTCTGTGACCCACTTAGGCCCAATCCCTATATTTGAGAGCTGGTTCCCACTTGTCGGTTGTAGATCCGTCTATTGATTAATTTCGGTGTCTTTGTTCACACTTCGGTTAATGATAATTTGTTTGCGTCAGCAGTTTTTAGTCGGCCTCGACACTCGACAAGTGTTAAAGTAAGCAGCGTTATTCTTACTTATAGGCGAGCGAGATCCGACTACAGGAAGTCTTGGATTCTGTCGATAAACTGATCTTTGCTGGATTTTGTCCATGTGTTTTTTATCTGCAAGGGTGTCTGGGGTGTCCATGGCCGGCGGCGAATCCCTTACCATCAGGCGATCCGTCTGCCACCTATCACATAAAAAAAATATTGTTCGAATCGGGCCTAGATTGAATAAAATCGTGATTAAAGACTTTAATGCTAGTCAACAGCATTGAATGAATAGTCAACAATGAATTGTTTCCACTCTAATATAATTCTAAATGAGAACATTAGTTTAGATCTCTTTGATCGGTCATCCTCAATAATCAGTAGGTACAGTTAACACCACGATCAAGCTGAATAACTCTGAATAAAACAGAAACATCGCTACTAACTTCATTTCAATAATTCGTGATTCTACAATAACAGTGGCAAAGGTAGATACACCAACCGTTATTTTAACATAAATTTGAATCGTGAATTACCTCATATAAGTGCTATTATTGCTTAACCTAGATGCAGTTACGACGTTGCCGTTCTCAACTGTGCTTTATGGGAACAATGCTAGTCAACAGTAGTCCATCATGAATAAAACGAAAATACCGTTGTGATATTATGCAAGAAAATGCATAATAATACTGTCGATATGATAAATGGCCTTTATGACAAATATCGTGCTAAAGCATTGGACCATGACTGCTATGTAATATTTAGAGCATACATCCCGATCAGTAGATACAGTGTTGATATAAGTAAAATAACCATTGACTCGACGTATATTTGAAGGGTTTCATATTTCATAGTTCATACCCAAAAGGGGTAGACCTAAAAAGCTGTGGCTTGACCTCGTAAAGGATGACACGCATGCTAATAAATGGGTTACTAGGGAAGCATAAGACCGTGCGAAGTATAATATCACATACATTGATCTGACTCCGAGAGAGGTAGCTCAGGCACCTGTGTTACGGATATCAGGATTAACAGCGGAATTACAAATATATACATATAATACTTTTCTTTTGTAAATACATACTTATAATACATAGAATACAAACAGACATGTTCTTGCGCACAAATTTTGTATTGTGCGGGGATCGAACCCGCAATCCTTGTACCAAAGGCAACGTTCACTACCACTGTTCCAAACAGGTCGTCGCTTAACGCTCCCCTAACTAACGAAACCAGTGGTTGTGTCTCTTCAAGATGTGACCCACTGCACCATAGGCATTGAAGCAGATTAACAAACCTGATCGATGTTATGTCAACATCAATTATTTATTTACACAACATCCTAAAAGGCCGGCAACGCATTTGCACATCTTCTAGAATCAGGTAAATGAACGAATGAATGAATATACTTTTCTTGCACTCAAACTAGAGTAAGAAAACTAATATGTTAAGGTGACGGGTAGGGCACACTAGCGACGCCAATCGATTTTAATTTTTAGCTACTAAACCGGATCTATTTTAAACAATTTCGGGGTTACAACCTCTCGGCAAACACCTATACTATTTATTTAATAGTATTTAGTTAACTCTTTGGTCTACTTTTGCACTCGAATTTTGGATTACCGCCAAAAGTGGTCGCTTTTGGCGTAATCAATTTTTCGCGTACAAAAACGGACCCAACATGGCTATTTAATAAATAGTATAAGTAATAATAATAATAACAACTTTGCTTGGCCAAAAGCCCGCAATTTTGTTAGCGTACCCCAAAATGGGAGAATATATTTATATATTTCAAACATAATAATAAATATTTCACAACATCACATAAATTGATCTGACTCCGAGATAGGTAGCTCAAGCACCTGTGTTACGGATATCAGAATCAACAGTGGGATTACAAATATATACATATAATACTTTTCTTTTGTAAATGCATACTTATAATACATAGAAAACATCCAGACTAATACAAACAAACATGTTGATGCACACAAATGTTTTTACTGTGTGGGGATCGAACCCGCAACCCTTGGACCAAAGGCAGCGTTCACTACCACTGTGCCAAACGGGTCGTCAAGTGTAAGTCGATAAGTGTTTGCCGAGAGGTTGTAACCCCGAAATTGTTTAAAATAGATCCTGTTTAGTAGCTAACAAATAAAATCGATTGGCCGTCGCTAGATGTGCCCTACCCGTCACCTTCATGCATTACATTGACATCACGAAGTCTCATAAGATGTTGTATGAATTTATTATTATTGTTCACCAACAGGTGCCTCGCTTGCCTCCCATTCATATAAAGAAAAAATCAGCATGAAGTACTTAATACAACGTCTTGAGGAAATGGTAACGCGAAGCAATATGAAGGTTTATGCTTGGACGGAAATTAGTTACAAAAATATTTTTCTCCGACTTAGCATCGCGAGAAAAATATATCTCACCAGTGCTCCCACTCAAATCTAAAAAACTGAATGATTATTGTGAATTAAGGGGGCGCGTACCCTAGGAAAAATGGTGTATGATTCGCGCGCCATTCTTTTCCCGCACCGTTTACAATTTTAGAGCATATAGGTAAGTGTTTTAAACTATTCATAGTCACTAACATTAGAATAGTTATTTACGAGATTTTTACCATGTTCCTTATTTTGAGTTTCCGATATTTCGGCACTGTTGCAAGCGGTCACGGAGTAACTGAAGTTTTTGCGGGTAAGATACATGGTAGAAATCTCGTAAATAACTATTCTAATATAGGTAAGTGGTACTAGCAACATATAATTTAATGCTAATACGAACCACATTATTACAATTGAACCTACTCTTACAAATGAGACCAAAAAACCTTCAATATTGAGTCTCGTCGACAATTTGACATGCGATCCGCAGCCTGATCAAGATTCGTTTTATGACAAACTGTCCCTGTGTTATTGTATGTCTGCATTATAAAATCAAAGACAGGTAAAGTCTTAGTGGTACAATACCATAATAATATCCTCCAACCGATTTCGGCTAAGGCGGCCAATTTCAACAAGCAGCCACTTACGCGGGATTTATTATAGTGCTCAAGTGCGCGCAAACACAAGTGCACGCTCTATTCCCTTATAATCCGATAAGAGGGATCGAACGCATGACCAACGGCTTAACGTGCTTTCCGAGGCACGGGAGTACAAGACCGCCAACTTCCAGACTCCGGGCTGACACTGAGAATTTCTTAACAGAAAAACTTAGGTACAAATTTTGGTCCGACCCGGGGATCGATCCTGGGACCCCACTGCGGCAACGAGGCAGTCAACAATAACATATCATAAGGTCGAAGGGCTCCATGAAAATGGCCCCTAACAATTTGTCAAGATGAGGTATTTTAATATTTTCTGACTCGTTCGAGGGTGTGCGCGCTCTTAACAGCTTTTTTTTATTAAGTCGTCTTGTACGTTATTATATCGTAATCACTGATTTGTCATACTATAGTGCCTACTCTGGATGATGTTTCTTGAGTAACAACAACTGATAAAAAATATTTAATGTATAACAATAAGACAAGGAAAGGCTTCACAATATACACATACAAACTGTAAAATTTCTACAATCGAATTGGTTCAATATTGTAGGCGACAGACCTCTTTTTTAATATCTTAATTTGTTATAAGGATTTTATATTTGAATTTGTTCCTTTTGGTATTCATAATTTTACATAGTGTGTGTTTTGAGTGTCATTGACGATGTACAGTCAAAGAACAAAAAGGTTCGTCAGTTGTAAGTAGTAAGTAAGTAAATTTGACAGATTTAAGTAACTTGTTGAATGAATACACTTTCTCTCTCTCTCTCTCTCTCTAGTCCACCTACATCCTATCCTGTCCTATCCTCATCCTATCCTCAGAAATGAGGGTTCGACGTCCCTCAATACTGAGAATCGTGGTCACTATATATATGAATATACTATTGCTCACAAAAACATTGGTACGAGTATATGATGATGTGTGTGTTTGTACTTAAGTAGGTAGGTAATGTTGGGATTGTTGATTTACAAACACATTTATTGAAATAACGAATATTTTTTGGGGATACGACTTTAGGGTTTTCCACTTTATCTTCTTTCCATATTTTTGGGAGCAGATAACTGTTAATAACTTAGCTAATAAATTAGTTAAACTCAATATTCGGCGTTTAATAGCGTGTAATAGTCTCCGTAAAATAAAACATAGATACCTGCTATCGAAACATTTATTCATCTTCTCTCAATAATTTAACTTAAAATAGCTATACATAAAACAAATAAGGAAGACATACCAACATACTGGGTACCGTAGTAAACATCAACATGCTATCTTCTATTTACATAGTTACACTGGCAAAGTAAAGTTGTCTTTAGGGCGGCTTGCAGCGATTCTTTGAAACTAGACTTAGTATAAGTTAACTTAGATATTTAACTCTTGTTTATAAATTAAACTTCGAATCGAATCAAAATGATTCAAGTCAAATAGAAAAATATGCTTAGATCGCTTTCGGTATTAACCAGCAAACACAGCTTTTATGTGCCCAGCTTAAAATAAAAATTTCACGTCGTGCTCAAAAAGCGCAAATCGCAAAATTTTATTTAAACTGAATCGAGAAAAGGTAATACTAATTTTATGTTTCATGCAAGTCGCCCTTAAGCAAAATATTGTTCTCTGTACGGATACCTTTAAAAATAGGAGTTGGCTTGATTAATATGTTTATTATCGTCGCTTTCCATCAGGTGCGATTGTGGTCAAGCGTTAGCCGATTGACCGAAAACAAATCAATTTTTAATAAAAAAATCTGTGATTTAATTAATCAAATATATGAATGCTATAAACCTCAAAAATTATAATAAAGATTTTTTGTCACTGTGTTGTCTGTCTGATCTGATTATTATGATGTTTTAGTAAAAAAAATGTTTACCAACTCTGTTAAATTAATCTTTTCTATTTGTATTAGTCAACTGATAAGTAACTTACTTAATATTTCAAGAATTGCAATTTTGAATTTAGCTTCATAATAAATACTTGTAGTTTGTTTTAGTAAAGTACAATTCTAGGAATACACATCACGTCTTAAAATTTGTACAAACTTACATGCAAACGATCAACATTTAAAACTGTATCTGCATTGTCATGTTAACGTTAATAAATAACATACACATCTATGTTTAAACAAATAAATCGAACATTCAAGCCATTTCAAATCGCGAGCAGTCACTTGCATTGTTTAAACAACTACTTATACCACGTCCACGTGTAACAAAAATTATTTATACAAATTGTTAACATAAACAAAACAATGAACAAAAATTTGTCTTCGTGACTGAAGTGGAAGACTCTGAACAAACGCAACAATCTACGTAAGTAATTATGGCAAGTAAATAATTAAAATATGAAATAATTTAATCTAAAACGTTTGGAATGATTATCTTAATACTAAAAATAATATTTACAATGCAACAGAAAAATAAAGCAATACCATGCCTCTGAGGGCATTTACAGATTGTATCGCTTGAATGACAGATCCAATATTTATGACACGTTTGTACAGTATAAGAAGAGCTAAAGAAAGCATTTGATATACTGTGCATATTGAAAAATTAAAAAAATAATAACAGAGTGCATGAGCAGATAACCATTTCTTGCCTTCCCTTGTTCTATTTCAACAAGAAATATTTATCCTCTAGGAATAAAATTGAGTCTAGTCAAAAGTTATGATGTCACAATGACATAAATATGGATCTGACTTACATGTGTTATTATACTAAAACCTTATGATTAAAATTTGTTCAATCTTTGATCGTCACGAAATCGTCAGTGTTAACAAATACACATACATAACCAAACAATCGTCAACGTGCTGAATATTTTTTTGTACTAAACAGGTAATGAGCAAAATAAAGTCTTTAATGCTTGAAGCAACCGTAATGTACTGGTTTGGGGTACATCTCAATCACGCTTTCGATTGCACTGCACTGTCATGTTATGTTGAATGTCCTTGTGGTGTAATTGGTCTATTCAGTCTTTATCGCCCACGAATCTGTAGACGTCTGGGGGTGGTTCTGGCATGCAGTACCCGTGGTAGGTGCGGATGTCTTCGGCCGCGTATGTGACTCCGGCCAGGACACCGGGCTCGGTGTGGTGTTTGGGACAGACGTGGTCCCGCGGGCACTGGCATATCGTGTTGGCGTTTACTTCGTCGATCTGCTCATGTCGCCGTCGAGCGCTGAACAGCTTACAAGGTTCCTTCCGCGAGCATCGTAGCCTCTGTAAAAGATATATAATTTATTTATCAATTTATGCGTTTATCTTCATTCGTAAAGTCATATATAAACAATAGTGACCTTATTTTTTTCAAATACATATTTACTTTACTCAAATGATCAATTGAACCTTAAATACTTTTGTCATATAAAAATGACAATGACTAAAAGTTTCATGTAATCATAAAATAATATTGTAGGTATTCTTTGAAACGGTCAAAAAATCAAAATTAGAAAACTTCGATCAGATCAAAATAAAGAAAATTCCAAATGCTTCTTTTTGTGCTAAAAACGCCATCTACCGGAAGCCGCAGTAAATACTCACACTTTGAGGCGAGCACGCGAACTGGTATTGATTCCCTTGTTCGCCGCTAGGTGTCGTATACGGTAGCTTCTTCAGCAAATAAGTGACGGAGTTCTTTGGGCAGTGGCAGTTGACGATCTGTTGCGTTGCGTTACTGTCTGGGAAGGAGAAGATAGTCCAGGCGGCTTCCTTAAAGTACCGGCACTTGGGGAGGCGCTTTCACTGGCTCGCAGGTCTTGTAAAGGGTCGTCTTGTCGGCTAGCGTGTGGTTGTCGTCTGCGGTCAGTTCACTGGAATGACACAATATCGATGTTATTAAAACGACTTCTTCATAATATCTTTTCAAAACGATATCTACAAAATTAGACGTGCACAACACACTCAAAGTTCTGAACTTCGGAACAGTCAGCATCAAAAATATGGGAGCTAAGCGATCTAAATATTTTGCATTCAACGTAACCAAGTAAGAAAAATATTTGGCACTGTCAAAAATGGCGCTGATGCCTAAATGTAAAAAATAAGCTACTAGGATGCTAAGAATTTTTAATGCTGTCGTAATATGTACCCTTTGCCAAAAAAATATATTATCTTGATCACCTAAGTCTTTTTGTTAAATTTATTTCATCGACATTCATTTCAAATGATTATGCGTAATAAGTACAATGTTTGATGAAACTATAATTAACTTGATGGTTTTTGTCAATTTATAATACATGAGATTATTTATTAGAATACATGCTAATCGTACCTAGAGCAGGGTCTATGTCCAAGACAGCGACACTTCCTCTCGATCCAGGGTTGGCTGACGTCGTACAGATCCACCTTGCTGCAAACTTGCCTCGCCCTGCAATCGGGAAGATCTTCCTCTGATATCTGTAAAAGAAACAACAACAAACTTTAATACATGAAAGTATAGGGAAGACAAATCAATACTTCATCGATAACCATCAAAATGGAGTTTATTGTAATGAAGCACATATTATTTTTCCACAAGTATTGATTTACGAAGTAGGTTATTTATTACTGAGTTTAGTACGTAGGTATTCTGCCAATGCTTTTATGATTTACGAGAATTTCGATTTGCCGAAACATAATAATGTCAAATGTATTTTCATCTAAATGAACCGTAAAAGACAACCTTTGTCTGCAACCTTTTCAGTCAGCCTTCAGATAATGGCATTGACCTTTGTGATATATCTTTCGTCTGAAACAGTTCACCTTCTGTTAAAGCAAGTCATATTGACTCTATAACAACATATATGTACGCAACTGTATTTTAACTTTTATATTTGGTAGAAAGACTTATCTTTTTATCATTAGCTGAATCATATTTTCTCATTGCTAGATTTAGGTTAATCTTAAAATCTTGTATCTGAGCCTGTTTTAGTCGTAGATTAGTTTAAATAGTGTGTTTAATTTCCAATTATATATATGAGCAACAAGTGATCTAGTGCTTGGCATTTTGGTTGTTAATATATTCATTTACATCTGTGATGCTGACAATTTCAACCTACGTACTTCACAAATGCTCAGACCACAGCTCTGTACTTAGCAATTTGGTTGACAGCGTAGGAGTCAATGTACAGGAAATGTTCAGTAAAACCAAGGCGTGCAACGACTGTTTTTTGCCCACTGTCTAGGAATGCAATGCAAAGTTAATGTACCAGTCCAGTCCTAAAATACGCATCAATCATCCAAAGGTTTTTAAAAATTCAAGTCGCATATGCAATTCGCCGCAGCAGTAAATTTTGACACGATTTGAATTTAAGAACATTGATTTCGGTTACTTGAAAACGAAAAAGACTTAACTGTAGGTAGTAACAAATAACTCGTCGAATACGAGTTTCTAAAATTTAAGTGTACCTAATTTCATAAAATCTGAGAATGGGTGTAAAAACGTATAATGACCTTTATACCTTTTACCATTATACATATAACTACTAGGTGGATTTTATACTAACTATTTTAGAAAGTAAAACAATTTCTGCATATTGGGTTTGATGCACTGACAAACCATATTTATCCACTAAACTAAAGCTCCTATCAGTCTTACAAAAACTCAAAGACCATTCTGACTTGAACTTCGCGCGTGGGAAAACATACAAGGTGTCCAAATTTAGAACGCACCTGCTCCAAAGTATAATGAAAGTGATCATTATGACCGACGACGTCCGAAAGACGTCCGTCATAAAGGCCCAATCCTGGGACATCTGCGCCATGTTTTTTGCGCCAGTAGGACCATGGTACTTCCGACCGGAAAACATGTCATTTGGCAACCTGTTTGCTGTGGGAACCGTTTTTTTCTACGAACGCTACCTCAGGGCTGTTACCGTTTGTTAAGCACGTTAATTTGTAAGTTAATTTAATTGCTATGTTTGAGGTTTTTATACCTACGTGGTGGTACCTTTAGGTGGAGGCCGTACGGTGTAAGTTAAATTACATCACGAAAGCTTCCGTTAGCATGTTGAGTCCATAAATTTTGTATAAATTTTTAAATTTCCAAGTTTTATTTTTCAAAACAACAGCTTTCCTGTGTCAGCCTAAGGCCCATTTCGACCAATTTTATATAAATTTAGCTTAGACATAAAGCTGTCATTATATATTTCTAACGTTATACCATAGATTTATCCACAGCTAAAGATTGGTCGAAGCGGCCCTTCGTGCCTTAAATTTTAAACTATTCAGCAGATAAATCGGATTTGATAATAAGATACAAACACATTCAGAAAAGATTCTAAACAGTGTTAATTTGCAGAAAGACGTATAAGTTTTAGATACACCACTTTTAGAACTGCGCAATTTTCATTGATCTCTGATTTCTAGGAATCGTCTCCGCCTCGAGTAACAAAACAACTATTAAAATGTATAAAAAATAAGGAAAACATTAATGCGGAACGGAGTTTACAATAAAAACAGATCTGAATAAATAATTAAAGTTTTCTCGCTCTTGTATTAAATAGGTCATAGCCTCGTGCATCGCGCACCAACCCTACTAACAGCAAGGTGTTAAAAAAACCCATTTTTTCCGTTGTTCCGGACACACTTCCCGTTTGTTGTGCATTGCGATAGATTTCGCGGAAACGGCTCTCGGCCCGATCTTTGTACAACCGGATATAGCCCTTTTGTGTCGCTAACAAAAAGTGGCAGCGAAGGGACACAATATGCCGGTTGTTGACTTATTCCTAAAGTCGGACGGCTTAACGGCAGCGGAGAATGCTCTGAGAATTATGATAGTGAGAAGAATAATGATGAGATCCATGAAGATGTATTTACAAACTTGTCAATTTAGGAAACATTTTTGCGTTCATTCTTATGATGTTAGGTTTGGTTGTTACTGTACTCACTGAACCTAGTCCGATAATAGGTTTGTTATTGATAATTGCTGAAATAAGACTAACCAGATTTTTGCGGATTCTTGGCGAAAGACTCTAAGGACCGAACTAAATGAAGGCTCTTATTATGGGAAGCCAAGGCAAAGTGTGCCTTTTAGGTCGATGCGCTTAACAAGTCACGCAGTTTTATGTTCTTAATTTTACTACCTACATAGTTCAATAGTTTTTCATGCAGTTCAGCAAAATTATTGTTACTATATTTGTATTGACATAGGCTATTATTCGATATTGTGTAACAAATTCGACAACTGTTTAACGGCCTGATGTTTAAGCTCTGATCAGAATATTAATTCCATGTGGAGGTGTATCGTTAGTATTGTAACAGTATTACATTTGTTGACAATGTTGAATGCCAAATGAGGTGGTCAATAACACGTCGATAGTAATGTGTTGGATTGTCGCTGATATTTGACTGTTTGATTCGTGGCTTTAGAGAATTAGGTGAATACAATGACTCATAAATATTTTACGAGCAAAATACAAGTTACAATAAAAACTCGGAGAGCCACACGTCAGTACATGTATAGAAACCTTTCAAATTTTTTATCCAGTGGTTAGTTCAATATCAATAAAATCTTTTTTACAGATTGTTATAATTAGACATGTGGCTGCATATACTATTAAGATAAGGGGTATTTTATAAACTTTAATTTCATTAAGTACGAGATAAGTCAATACAATGAATAAATTATATACCTAACATCAAATCGAATGTTAATATGTAAAAATTGCTTTTCCTCGACAACCTTGTCCACGCTACTACATCATTGGCATTACAATCAACGGAACACTTTTCTGCACGTACAAAAATTAACATCAGTTCCAAAAGTCCCCAATTGGTCCATTTAATTTTTTCAACATCCCATAAAGTATCGACCGTGAAACTAATTACCATAAGGTTCACGTGTCTCTAATTCGATTACATGTTGTGACGATGCGACCGTTTGAATGCCAAAGGGGATATACTATACACTTGTGTTGGAACTCGACTCTGCTTTGAATCACGTATTTGAGTTAAAAATTATCTTTTTCTTGCTAACAACAACAATAATAACCGTAAAAATTCTGGATTTTCTATTTCCTTGCTAGGGTTTCCTATTGTCTTGCCACTGTTTTGAAACACTATTTAATCAATTTGTGATTGTATCTACCAACTATTTCTATTTTCATTATGATCAAGACGTATCGTGGGTTCTGAGCTTCTATTTGATAAGTTTTTGATTTTTATAATATTTATTAATTTAAAAAGGCATATTTTTGTGGTTTCTTGTTTCATGTTTACTTTGGGGTCTAATTTATATTGTCTAATATATTATTATTGATTTGTATAAATGCACTTTTTCGAGTTTTTTCATAATTTTGTTTAAATGCATTATTCTCAGGAACTTTGTGGTAATGTTTTATCATCATCATTTTAGCCAATAGACGCCCACTGCTGGACACAGATAGGCCTCTCCGAATTTAATGTTTTACATTTTATGTTCAGCTGTATCCAATTCAGCTTAATGTATGTTCGTTAGTTAAATGTAAGACGATCATTTCGTCATCATTTACTCCTTCATCATGTATCTGGGCACAATCAGACAGTACAAGTTCCAATTTATAGTTACCAAGGATGGTCAATGTTTTTTGGCCAACGGGCATCGGATGTTCCCTCCAGATTTTTTGGCAATGATATTTGAGACGTGGTCAGCCGGAGGCGACACAACACAGCTAAGCTTCTTTTTCTCTCGTCCTTTTCGTCTTTTTTCTTATGTCGGAATTAGCAAGGAAACGGTGCCATGCGAATTACCACCGTATTTTGTTTGAGTGAGGTGTGAATTGCAGTGTAAGTGTTTCGAGACCAAATGTATATCTGAGTAGCGCTGAGGCTAGACTGTTAGAAATTTCATTTTAAGTGCTTGAAGATTTTGAAGGGCTTCTTTCTCTTTACTTTTGTTTCCATTTAAATCTTTAGACTTCTAAAACAACTTTTTTTTGTTAAAACTCTCACACGTATCTACTAAAGTTATTGTAATAAGTGACAGTTTCTATTTATAATGTAGGGGCGTAGAAAAGAATTTGTAAATAATTGTAAGACCTTAAACCACAATATATCTGATATTTTCTGGAGTCTAATTTTATTTATATGAATATTTTAAACATAAAGTCGTTGCATGCTCTGTTTTTTAAAAAACATGACTTTCCGACGATCAAATAAGAATAAACCCATTAGACGACAGCATATTTATCGACCTGACCCGAAAGTAAGTGGCTTAAGTAGTTGTTTTATTATTAGAATCAACGAAAAAAACACAAACACTTAAATATTAGAACGTCATGGAGTATATCTTGTGTCTTGTGTTTAATGATCACACACACAAGATTGGTTCCGGGTCCGTTTTTATACGCTGAAAAAATGATTCACGCTAAAAGCGGCCACTTTTGGCGGTTATCCAAAATTCGAGTGCAAGAGCAGACCAAACAGTTAACTATAAGTATTCAATAAATAGTATAGGTGTTTGCCGAGAGGTTGTAACCCCGAAATTTTTTAAAATAGATCCGGTTTAGTACCTAAAAATTGAAATCGATTGGCGTCGCTAGTGTGCACTACCCGTCACCTTAAGACGAAAAACGCCGAGATCACTGTACGCGTGTATATATGTGTGCGTAGCCTGTTTAGCACGCGATGTTGGCAGCCAGAGTGTGTTCTAGAGTTCGCGCCACCAAAGAAGTCCCGTGATTAGCGCCACTTCCGTCATGTCAACAATCAAATTTGAGCTTTGTTGATAAACACAATGAATCTCTAATTTGGGTTTTTGTACATTGACCACAAAGTAAACTCTCCACAGAAAAAAGTAAGTGTAAACTCACCACAGTTCTATTTTTATGAAGTAAATTGTTTATTAATAATTTTGGTTATTGTAAACAAACCTCACCCGCCTGTGACTAACTTATATTATATATTTGAAGTCCCCCATCAGCTCCATCCTCGGGTTTATCCTGGAGCTGGGGCTACATGAAGTGCTGTAATAAGTTTTGGGGCTGCCACAATAGATCTTCTACTGGTCGCAGTGGCTATGAGATGCAATGCTCACCCCATTTCATTCAAATATATGTGACTAACTTACACATATTTTTAATGCATGTGGCGAGTTTACTTTGTGGTCAATGTACAAATACCCTCAAATTTTACTTCTGTGTTTTGCCGCAGGTCTTTTTTCGTGGCGCGGGCTTTATGTATTCTGTGCCTTCGCCCTTGTACACCGAGCCTTACTCGGGGTGCGCGGGGCGCGGCATCCGGTCCAGCGAACAGGTGGCTGCGTCCGCGCACGGAGCGATTCGTCGCTCGCGCCGACCCTAACACTATCTAGCTGTCCTCCGAGAAAGCGAGACAATTTACGGCTTGTTCCCGCTGTCTAACCCGTGCTTGTCCACCCCGGGTGGACAGTGACACAAAGTAAAGTTCCTATCAGCCTTTATACCACAGGGCAAAGGCTGAACTCAAGTCATCGCTACTATGGTGGGATTAGGCTTAATCATCGCGCTTGCCTAATGCGGATTGGTCCGAGTTATGTTAAACTCAAAACATACCTTCGCTCGACTCAGGAATCGAACGCAGGGCCCCGAGATCACGGCCCGGTACTTAAACCACTGCTGGTCTATTGGTGGGCGCTGTGACACCAATTCTTAAAAGTTCTCCTTGGTATTATTCTCCTGGTAGCTGGGCGTTGTGACGCAAATGTTTAAAATTCTCCTTGTCCTTTCGTCTTTGCATCTCATTCCCGGTTGAGTCCAAAGCAGTCACGACCTAGGATTTGGTTAGTCTGGTAAATAATTAAGTAACTGACGTATGACATTTGCAACAGTTTTTTTTTTTATCTAATAGGTGGCAGACGAGCAGAGGAATCACCTGAAGGTAAGCGATTGCCGCCGCCCATGGACACCCGCGTCACCAGTGGAGTCACAAGTGCGCTGCAAAACCTTTAAACCCCCCTTTTCCCCGGATTGGGCCATCCGGTACGCTCACTCACGCAGCGGCAACACAGCACAGTGCTCTGCTTCACGTCGGTTTCCTGTGAGGTCGAGCCATTCATGCCAAAGCGTGGCTCTGAACCGATTTTGATTTTGTTTTTTTAGTTTGAAAGATGAATAAGGAGGGAGTGTTCTTAGCTATGTTGGATAAAAATCGATCCAAGATGGTCGCCGTCACAAACATTTGGATTTTATGTTTTAACACAACTCCCACAATATGGGTATCATACAAAAGGGCTTGAGTAGCAGAATATATTTATTGTGAAAAATTTCAAATCCAAGATGGCCGTTGTCAGAAAATTACGAATAACCTATTTGTTGTTCCAACTGCCTTAATATAGGTATCAAATGAAAGAGCTTTAGTTGTGTCGGGGGTTTTTTAAATTTTCAATTTATTTATTTTTATAGACTAAACCGTGAAGTGAGCAAGTCTCGACAAATACGCTTTTAAAATTTACGCCGTTTTACTTTTTTAAATTACACCAAAAAAGCTGTCTATATGATTTGCTTCATTTGGACGACGATTTACACAAATTGCAAGTATTCTACACATGTTATAGGCCGGAGCTCATTTAAAAATTAACAGATGTTTTTTAACAACAAAATAAATGTAAGTTTTAAGAAGCATCCGGTACCCCGGGCTACGGACGCTGCGGCCAGGGGAACACAGGTAGCAGAGAATAAATTACTTATACTTACTAATTACATATCACCGGTTATGCAGGGCTGCCAACGGTAAATTTGTAAAACCGCAGAAGTATCGTGATATGCTCATTTATGTGCGAGTATTTCTTTATCAAGACCACATTAAAAATGACATTGTTTTAGTGTAAATGTTACTAAAGTAGGTAGGTACTACATAATATTAAGTAGGTGAATTACTTCTGTTATATTTGACGACCCGTTTTTATTAGTGGTAGTGTGACGCTGCCTCTGGTGCAAGGGTTGCGGGTTCAATCCGCGCACAAACATTTGTATTGCTGGACATGTATGTTTGTATCTGTCTGGGTATTTTTCTATTTAGTATTAGTATGTATTTACAAAAGAAAAGTATTATTAAATGTATATATGTGTAATTCCGCTTCTGATTCTGATATCCGTAACACAGGTTCTTGAGTTACCTATCTCGTAGTTAGATCAATGTATATGATGTTGTGAAATATTTATAAAAAAAAAATTGTTTTTACTTAAAACTACATTTTCTTTTGATAAGCTGAATAAGTAGTGGTTAATATGTGTACCGAGGAGTCCCAAAGAAGGGATTACATTGAACGCAACCAGTAATGAAAATTTATTACGGTCAACAACTTTTATGAATTTCTAAGCTTTGCAGTTATGCGTATCATTCATGCAGTTATGCTAATGCAGCTATGCACATTCGTGTCTCTTTTGCCGTATTGTACGGCGTATATAATCGGCAAAATTTCAAAGCTTTGATGTGACTGAAGGGCTGTAGATATTGGAACCCCTTCCTCGCCTCTTTAACCACCAGTGTAGTGCCAACAAAACGCAAATGCAGTACCGTGATACCGGATAAAGATGATCAGCGGCAAAACTTAAAACTAAAATATTAGATTCCTTGTGTCCATGAACACAAAGCACAAATTTGAATGTTGATCGCCATCAACATTCAAATTTACTAGTCGCCACTAGACCTGGCAAAAAAGTATCTTTCAAAAGATTGGAACATTTTCATCTAGATGAATCGACTCTCAGATATATTAGTGATTTATTCATTCGGATCATTCGCCTCACTCGGATCATTCAGCTCATCGGATCATTCTTATCATTCGACTCACTACAGATCATTCAGCTAATTCGGATCAGTCGGCTAATCGGATCATTCAGCTCATTCGGATCATTCGGTTCACTCAGACTCTAGACCAATTTGAGTCGAATGATACATTCGGAGTGAACATTAGAGATTCGGAACAGTGTATCATTTGGCTGAGTCGGATCACTGAGTCATTTGAATAAAGAGTTACACACGTCTAATGGCGACTGGAGCGCTACTAATAATACTACTAAATTGCCAACCCTAAAGCCCAAGTAATTTATAACAAGTGTAATTAGTGTGGCCCCAAGCAAAATCTGTTGGGCTGTTGGGCAGCATTCGGTGATTTTCCACGTGTAAGGCAGGAAACCACCGCCGATGGTCCCCAGCCGGAGATCCTAATCTGTCTTCTTTTTAGATTGAACAACATGTAATTTATTTTAACCCTTTAGGTTTCGGAAGCAGTTTGTTTGACTGCTCGTAAATTGTTTAGCCTTTAGTAAAAATAAAACTTATCTTCGTGGAATTGGTTTCGTATTTTTATTTTCCAATCTTAATATTAATACCTTACTAGCTTTTCGCTTGCAGTGCTGCCAATGTTTACTATTTCATATCTTCCCGTAATAAATCAATAAATTAAATATAGACTATGCTAATCAATCAGGATTAAAATATCAGTCGATATTGAAATCTTTTACTATTAAAAGATTTCAATATCGACGAATTAGTTTTTTAGTTAATTTATTACATGACATACATAAATGCTAGTAGATACATTAAAGTTTTATTTAAATTGTAAAGAGTAAAGAAAAAAATAAGATTGTATAAACTTTAATGGCCATTGTATTTATTCATAGATATAATGGTGTTATATACTAGTAAGGTAAAAAATGTTTTGAATAAAACATTGTCTGTTCAGGGTCAATTCAGTATTGCTTCTGTCTAAATATTAAACAAAAAAGTATTGTAAGCATACTAAACATACTACGCAAAATGTTTGTAAACCTTTTGCTTCACTGCGCATCGAAAAGACTTCAACGCGGTTCGGCGCCTGCGCACTGCGCACGCGTGGCTTAAATCAGAATAAACTTAACAATACATTGAATTATTTCTTATTTGGTATATGTATTATGAGTAATTTTTACTGTGACGACGATTTAGATGTTTGCGAATTATTATTTTTTAGTCTATCTATAATCTATTCGGTGGTATTTAGTACGACTTTTAACTAATAATAATTCTCACAACATCTCATACGTTGACCTGATTCCGTACTAAGTAGCTTAAGCACTTGAGTTACAGATATCAAACAACAGAGGAACACAAATATATACTTAAATACATATATTACACCCAGACACCGAAGAAACACAAGTGTTCATCGCTCGAATGTTTGTCCAGGGTGGGGATTGAACCCACGACCTTTGGCGTAAGAGGCAGGGTCACTACCAATTGCGCCATCCGGTCAGTCAAATTTAGTGATATAAGCTGAATATTAAAAGTATTTTTGGTCTCACTTTTAAAACTTTAACTTGTAATAGCAAAAAACAAAACAAAACATTCGAAAACGTTTACAGTGTTTGCGTACAGAAACTAAATTAAAATGTTTTTTCTTTACACGCCTGTCACATCAAAAACTACTTAAACTAATTTATAAGCCTTTTATAAATATAAACAAATTCAAGGTGACGGGTAAACTATTTCGGTTTTCCAATCTCTCGGCAAACTCTTATACTATCTATTAAATAACCATGCATAAATGTTGGGTCCGATTTTGTACGCGAAAAATTGATTCACGCCAAAAGTGGCCGCTTTCGGCGGTAATCCTAAATTCGAGTGCAAAAGCATTATTATTTGATAGAAATGGGGTGAGCCTTGCGTCTCATAGCCACTGCGATCAGTAGATGATCTATTGTGGCAGCCCCTGAACCTAAAAGCATACCAAATAAGTATTGAATAAATAGTATAGGTGTTTTCCAAGAGACACGAACCAAATGGTTTAAAATATATCTGGTTTAGTAGCTAACAATTAAAATCAATTGGCGTCGCTAGTGGGTTATACCCTTAAGGAAACTAGGCAATTCTCATTATCTCATAGTAGTCTAGGTAATTCAATTAACATAAGAATCGACTATAACATGTTCGCAGCTTTAAAACCATTGTGTTGAAGAGTTGAGTGTTAAATAGCGGAAAAACTCTCAGTTACAAGGGAACATAAAATTTGCATTTAACATAAAGTGTACATGCAATTTTGTGTGTCTAATGAAGTCATCAAGGTGTGAAGTCATAAATAGATTTTTTATCTATGGATCTTTCTCAGTACTTAAGACAATTAACAAGTCTGTACACGGGCTTTATCGGAAAGTATTTGAAACTTTACATAACTTGTACAGACAAAACTATGGTTTATAATTTATCAAGACGGGAATTAACACGATATTTATTATGTGATACAACATTGTGTACTCACATATTTTGCTCGACGTTTCGGCTGCGTTACAGCATCCGTGGTCACGAGCGGACTCACACTCGGACTCATGGAAATATTAGGTATAAATGTTTCCTTAAAGCCTGCCGCTCAAAAATTGTTTAAAATAGATCCGGTTTAGTAGCTAACAATTTAAATCGATTGATGTCGCTAGTTAGGGGTACCCGTCGCCTTTTAGATTTTTTATCAGAAAGGATTATACCATCATAATCTCTATCTGCGAGTAACTCGTCGGGTTTCAATATAAATCAATTGAATTGGAGCTAGCTCTCCTATAACTTGTGACCTAATATTACATAATACAAAATGGTGTCCAAGTTCCAGACTAAGTGTTTCATCGCACAATAGCATGCCCCAGTTTAAAGAGATATAGATCAGATTACTAATGTAGCAGCTACGAAGAAGTAGTTACAAAAATATGTATATATAAAATATGTTTTAAAGATACATAGTTAAGAACATTCTCGAAAGATGAATGGAATAAATAGATAGATGATTGGACTGATCCTATACAGGGTGCATCTGTAAACATTTATATCCCTTTAACCACGTGTTCTACCAACCATTCTGAACAACATTTGTACAAGGACTTTTCGAAATTCATCGAACATTTTTTCGACGCCCCATACAAAATGACCAAGTCACGTGACCGACTTTGTATGAAAAGTTGAAATTTTTTCATGCGAAATTCCAAAAGTGATAGAACAAATTTTCATAAAGGTTAGTAGAACACGTGGTTAAAGGGATGTAAATGTTCACAGATACACCCTGTTATACAGGGTGTATACTTTGGAAGCATGAAACGAGATTGAGTTTCTTTTGAAATGTGAAAATCCGTATTACCTATTCGTTTTAGGAACTGATAGACACAGATCGCCAAATATGACTGATGATAATCATTAATGCATACTTTTACAGCTGTACCAGAAATGAAAATTGTAATTACCATATTATTTGAAAAGAGTAACTACTGAGTTTTTTGCTGATTCTTTTCGGTAGAAATTGACATTCCGATTTGACATTCATAAATGTTCTTTATGTGTGTGACTTAAATGGGTTAAAGATATGTATGAATTTTCATTTTGAGCTGCTTTTTTTTTCAATTACCTACAAAATACAAGACATTTATAGTGCGAGCGAGATGGCAGATGGCAGAGATCGTACGCCTCTGATCGGGAGGTCGTTATCCGAGAATAACCCAAAGATTTTTCAAATTTATGCGCTTGGTGGTGAGGGAAGGCACACCCTGAGAAAACCTCAACTTTTCGGATAGTTCACTCGTACAATATATTGTTTTGAACTTTCATGGTCACTAACATTAGAATAGTTATTTATTTCGCGGCCAGATACTGTAAGTGTTGTGTGTCGAGAACTGGTGCGATAAAATAGTGAGTTAGTGAACAGTGGTACAGCAGGTGCGCGTAGTAAAAGACTGCGAAGGAGGGTAGACCGTTTTGTCTGCCAGTAACATCTTACCCGCAATAACTTCAGTTACTCCCCGTGACCATGGCGCTTGCAACAGTGCCGAAATATCGGAATACCAAAAATGAGGTACATGGTAGAAATCCCGTAAATAACTGTCCACTCGTAAAATCTTGCGCATTTGGCTTATCATCACCGTAGCCTAAATTCTGCAGAAAGACAATTATTCCTTCAACGTCTCATTCCTATTGGTGACCGTGGCGAACCAAATTCCTGTTTTTGTCTAATTTACATTGCCCCGTGACCAGACAGGGGTCTGACAATAAAATCAATAGAAGTAATGAGATAATTTACGCTTCGCCACGGATGAGGCGGACAAAAAGCCGTGACGCGAAGACACGCGTCAACAATGGAAAGTGAAGGTAAAAACCTTAGAGGGATTCTGTTGAGGCATTCCCGATAAGGGCACACTCATAAGGACCTGATATCTTTACTATAAAGGCAAATATAAAGGTAAATTCTATAAGAAATCGCCCCGTTGGTCTAGTGGCTTAAGTACCAGGCCGTGATTCTGCCTGGGTCCAGGGTTCAATTCCCGGGTCGAGCAAAGGTAATCCGCATTAGGCAAGCGTGGTATGATGGAGGCCTTTGCCCTGCAGTGGGACAGCATATAGGCTGATACTTTACTATAAGTAACGACAAAGTTTATTGGTCAAATAAGACGAAACACTTGCGCAATATAATCTACATCCAGCGCCATCTATCTTTAAAGTTTTAACGAATAGCAAAATTAATTAAGGATTGCAAAGGTGAGGCGGCAGTCGCTTCATTGTAATTACCAGACTTCTCGAATGGACAACACGACAAAATATTTTTTTCCAAAATGAAAAATACCGTTTTCTAGATTAGCCTTATAGGATTGTTAGAAAAAGTTTAGCTGTTTTAGAATTTTTAAAAGATATTTAAGGAGAAATTAAATAAAATTTAAAAATCCTCGTGTGACGTCACAGCTCGGCATGGCAAATTAATGACGCCTTTGCTCCCGTTGACTTAAGAAAAAAGAAAATGGCTGACAATGACAGTAGTGAATAACGACAGAGAGAGTCAACTTGTTGTATAGCAAAGACATCACTTACGTAGAGCCTCAGGACTACGTAACTTCCTGCATTTTTATCTATCTTTTATTTTTTTTTATTCAATAAAAACACACATATAATGAAAACTAAAAAATACGGGTCATCTTTTTTTTCTTTCTTTATTCGAAAACCATATAAAAATGGTGAAATATTTCTTTGTCGTTTTGTCCATTGTACCTCCGGCTCCGAACCGATAGCTTTGGACGTAACTGGGAATAACAAGCTAAGAAGAGTTGGGGGGGGGGGGGGGGGTCACATAAACTACAAAGATTATATTACAAGTACTATCAGTATCTTGTTTGACGTCAATTTTCGTGACGTCAAGCAAATGAATTAAAGATCGTGTATTCTTCCGGTGGAAATGATCCTAATTGCGTCCTAGCAATTTTAATATCGCTACTGAGGTAACTGTCATTGACTATTGTGAATTAATAATAAATAAATAAATATTTTACAACTTCCCATATATTAACCTGACTCAGAGATAGGTAGCTCAAGCACCTGTGTTACGGATATCAGAATCAACAGCGGAATTACAAATATAAACATATAATACTTTTCTTTTGTAAAAACATACTTATAATACATAGAAAATACCCAGACCAATACAAACAGACATGTTCATGCACACAAATGTTTGTACTGTACGGGGATCGAACCCGCAACCCTTGCACCAGAGGCAGCGTTCACTATCACTGACCCAAACGGGTTGATCATATTGAAAATTACATAAAAATCAACATCATCATCATCGCTTACCATCAGGTTATCCGTCGACTCGTCTGCCACCTATATCATAAAAAAAATCTAGTATAGCTGATATTCGTGAGCGGCGGTGATCACTGAGAATTAGTTGATCCGCTTATTCTTTGGTCTCCTTTTCTTATAAAAAAAACTAATGCAATACGTCACGATTAAAATCTATAAGTAAGAGAAAAGCCTTCTCGCACTAAACCTCATTCCATTAAGACTAAGACTACCTATGTATATATCCACCTCAGGAGATAACCTTTGTGAACTCACCTCAACAGAAAGTAAAAAACAGGCCGTCTCCCAAACAGGACTCGGCGACACCTGCGTTACGCGACAAAAAATCTAAACACGACTCTTTTTACTCGATGCTGTTCAAAAATAAACATCCATCAGGTATGGCAGGCGGGGATTTGTATTTCTTGACGCGTCAAACCAACTTGAAAGATTTGTTAGATATCTACTTATAGGTACTACACACAGAGGCACATCTAACCGCCCTTAACGTATTTTTCATTCAAACGTGGAAACTTAACAGTTTAATTAATAATTGAAACTTTATATTGCAATAATTTGGACGTAACATGCATTTCAATCAACCAAAAAATTTTAAAAAGTAAATCAACCATCTTTTCCCATGCAACAACGTTGGATCTTACAAACCAATAAATTTTATAGCAATAATGGGTCTGGTTTTATTTTATATTCTTGAAATGAAATGAATTTATTTATTTCTTAAAATATGTTATCATAAAGGTGTTACAATATAGAACAGTTTCTTAAACATTAAAAAAAAAGTTTAAAGTTTCAGTATTGTAAATAGTAGTTTATAAATTAACATCATGTTATTATGAAATGACCAAAAAAATAATTTTAACTAATTTTTTTTCAGGTAATTATTACGTAACACCAATATTTGAAGTCTTACTCGCTTCAGTCCTGGTAAGCAATATTTATTTATTTCTTTCAACTTTTCATACCTGCATGTATATGTACATGTATTTTATTGTTGCTATTTGGCGGATTTTATTTTGTACATCCCACATTTTACTTTATCTTTTTCAAGACAGTTATACAGAATTCAGTCATGCCACATTCGTTTTATTCCAAATGAATGTTCTATTCATAAATCGAATAAAGCTTATATTAATATTTATTCTTACCTATTTCGCTAACTAACCAAGTAGGATAGCCCAAAAGGCACTTTAATCAATGGCGCAAAGTATAATATAGCTGAATCAATCCGGATATTGACGGCTGTATTGTACAATTACAATATAATACGATGATTGATGATCGCTGATGATCAATCACAACTAACGCTCCATTACCAGTCATTCGGTAGTCGTAGCTACTGTTCTTCTGAGGTATTTAGTAGATATTGCTTTGCAAACAACCTATAAAAAGTGATCCATTTACTTACATTTTCATCGTTATTGCGTATACTGTGCATGTAGTAATGAGAAGTGGGTTGAAAATGGATTATCTAATGTTGGTAGGACGGCACAAAAGGATACTTTCTTTTTATAGAGGCGTAGTATATTTTCTCTCCTCAGCCTGATGGTAGGCAAGAGAAGAGCCTAAGTTGCAAATACAACGGAAGCGATGTCAAGGCAACACCTATTCACCTCCGTTGGCACCGCCATACTGGCCGCGAGATGCTTCTTCACGCTTCGTTTGAATCCATATTGTAGGAAGGAGGAAATGCATACTTAAATCAAATTGGTTCAAAATCACTTTTAATTTAAAATGTGCGGAAGAATTTTTTATTTATCTTATAAAATCGTCATCATCTTAAAAACTTAAGTATGGGGGGTTAGAATCAGCAACGTAAGAATAGTTAATAGATTTCTAAGACCAGACACTGAAGTGACTGAATGTTTGTGCAGATTGGGAATCAAATTCAGCCATCAGATCAGTCTTTGCTGCTTATGTACAAGATTCATATAAATGTTAAGTGATTGACTTAGCCTAGAGGTTTAGTACATTGAAGTGGTAGTGGGCGAGGCCCATAGAATGAAGAACCGATGGCCGCCAGGGCAGAAAAGTTCTGGAGTGTAGAATGTGAACCCCAAATACGAAAGATGTTACCCAAAGTTTATCTCCTATTGTATGATATTAGACATGTAGGGACCATGTGGGTGGAGCAGTCATGTTCTGAAATTAAATCAAGTTATTATGGACAATTTAGGTTTCTGGCCCTTTCCTATGTAAGCAGCAAATAGTGGACCAACAAATTCTATTACGCTATTAACCTAAAAATAAGCACATAGAATGCATAAAATGCACATTGTGGCAGTGTCACGATGCGGGCGGAAGAGAATATGCATTGCTATGTTTATGCTAAGCGCTAAGGTTACAGCTTACACTCGCGGCCAAACCAACTGGTTACTGTACACAATATTAGTTTACACACGCGTTGTGCTTCACGACTCGCTAATCATTAGTCACGTACAACTAGGTATCTGTACTTAATCTGTTACATTGCTTCAAGAAAGACAAAAAGGCGTTTGACATCCTCACAAATTAAAACTAATGTGATTATAATTGTGTCATCTTTATTTACCCATCTGGATTGATATTAGATTTTGAGAAATTACTGAACTGATATCGGCATTTTATGAAAAATCTACCTATAGTTTATTATTACAAGATACACAATTGATTAAGTTTTTTGTAGCATGACAGATAAATTAATATTAAAAAAAAAACCGGCCAAGTGCGAGTCGGGCTCGCGCACAAAGGGTTCCGTAGCAGCAAATATACATTATAAAGATTTTATATCATCGCGGATTTTTAAAGGTGTACAATACTGTAGAATATTTTTTGATCTATCTTATAAGGTTCAGCCATCGTTTTCAGTGTAAGCACAATAACTTAACCAAAATTACAGTTAAATCAACCTATCTCAAAAACTATAAGAGATACTTTGATCAAACCAAAAATCGTTGAAAGAGTTAATTAGCATGCATCACCTCTATTTTTTTTAGAATTTTATACCCCGTAGTTATAAAAATAGAGGGGGGGGGACATACTTTTTACGACTTTGAGAGCTGATATCTCAAAAACCGTTCACTTTAAGAAAAATGTTTTTTAAAAAACTTTATATCATTTTAAAAGACCTTTCCATTGATACCCCACACGGGTATGTACATCGAAAAAAAAAATTTCATCCCTCAGTTACATGTATGGGGGGCCCCACCCCCAATTCTTTTTTTTACTATTTAGTGTCATATTTTTGTAGCGGTTCATACAACACATATTCCCATCAAATTTCATCACTGTAGTACTTATAGTTTCCGAGTAAATCGGCTGTGACAGACGGACAGACGGACAGACGGACAGACGGACATGACGAAACTATAAGGGTTCCGTTTTTGCCATTTTGGCTACGGAACCCTAAAAATATAGTAAATCTTTATATAGGTATAAGTTTTATAGGAACTTTTTGTAGAATCTAGTTTGTAGATGATAATTTTAAGTTTTTAATTATGAATCACTATCTGAAGTAAATTATTGATTTTTTATTGTTGATTAGGTTTGCTCTTGGCTTCCCACTGAACCCTTAATCTTAATCCCCCTTATTGCAAATCGCGAACATAGGATAAGTCCCGGAACAAAATTCGTACCAGCATCTTTTAACATTGCGTGTTAGAACCGAATGACATGAGCTTTTGTACGGTAATAACTTTAGATCGCGATTTATAATAAGGTGAAATGTACTTTAAAAAATCCCGTTAAGAAGGCGCGTGAACCAATTTTCTGTCCCCCAGTTCATAATTATCTAAGCGCACATAGGTATTCCCATTGTTGCTCAGGGCATCCGGAACGCTCCCCATTCACGCCACACGTGGCCCTATCCCTTTGAGACGGATGCCAGTCGCCAGTTCGATTCCCGGTAGTGATGCTACCCGAGTCCAACTTTAATAGAATAAATGAAAATAGTTTGTTTAATGTATTTATTTATGAATCCATTTATTCGCTTATGAATGTTAAATAATATGTAATCCTCCGCTCTGGGTCGAAAAAAGAATTCTTACTAAGAAGAAACTTAATAGTTAATCAAAATATAACAAATTAACGGCTTCATTACAATAAGAATACAAATTCTATTCATTTAAAGTTAAACAAACTATAGTGAAATGATGATGCATTGTATCTATATCGAAATATGTTTCAAGTAAAAAAAATCGATTAGAGTAAAATCAGAAAAAAAATGTTGATTCGAGTTTCAAGTCATCTCAGCCGTAGAAGGACCTTCACAGACACTTATTAGCAACCCCTTCGGTAGAACTAATGAATCGGGTTTTCGATCGACTGGAGATTTCCTTGAGAACTACTCGAATGAGTCTACCACAGTATATTCGGATGAATTTGTGAAATGACTCGAATGGAACGCATCACTAATTCTCAGCCGTGATGCCCTCGAGTACTAAGTCTCTTTGAGAATAAGTGCTTTAGTGAACCCCGCTATTCATAGTAATGTTTTGTGGAGTGGTTTGTCCCACTCAGTATATTACGTAAGCCATTGCAGAGATGAACGTTGAGTAATGCTATAGACAAAAGATTGTTAGACGAAAATGGTTGTAAAAGGAGATGAATTGGGCTACAAAACAGATCAACAGATGTTTTTACTGGTGAGTTGAAAATACACAATAGTCAAAATTTAAGTAGAAATGTTGCCTAAAGGATTCTCATACTCTTTTTTAGTGCCGGCCAGAATTTATTTGCCGTATTCTGTAGGACTTGTATTTATTACTATTACATCAATATCTGTAGGATAATTTGCCTTGGTTTTATTTAAGTTCAAAACGCAACATCTTCATCCATTTGTAGAGAATTATCTAACCAACATTTTTTCCTTTGAACACCAGGGGGACAGATTCTACATAATACAGCAAATAAAAATTCTGGCCGGCACTTTCATATTTGGACCAAAAGTATATGAAAGTCCGAATTTGTATCATCTAGCACTGACAGAATGGAGTATGTCCTTGTTTAAGACTAGATGATCTGTGTGTGTCTAATATCATGTATAATAATTATCCTCTAACTGATTACGGCGGCAAAACTTGATCAGCCACGTACGCAGTATACCTATATTATAATAATGCTCAAGTGTTTGCGGTCCCCGGCAGAGTAAAATAGGCCACCCTCACTCTTACCGAGGTGTCGTAAAAGACGACTAAGGTAAAGCTGCTGGCATAATCATCAGCACCCAGAGAAGGAAAACTCTGTCAACCCGTCATCAATACCCTCGCCAACCCGTCTGCCAAGCGTGGTGAGTATGGCAATTACCCCTCATGTGATTGAGGGAGGCCCGTGCCCCAGCAGTGGGGACTTAAATGGGCTGATGATGATGATGATGTGTGCGGAAACACAAGTGCACTCTCTATTCCCTTACCCTCATATTATTCCGATGGGACAACAGCGTGACAAGACTGGAGGGGGATTTGACGCAGGACCTTAACATGTTGTCCGAAGCACGGGGGTACAAGACCGCCAATTTCCAGACTCCGGGCTGACACTAAGAATTTCGTATCGAAAACTTAGGTGCAATTTTTGGCCAGACTCGGGCATCGAACCCGGGACGACCCACTAACCACTACGCCACCGAGTGGATAAGTTCTGGATTACGGTCCAAACTAGGTACTTTGACCGCACTGCTTGAATGCAACAAGAAATGATTTTCTGTAGAATATATGAGGTCCAAAAGGACTTGTGCGGAATCTTGGGATTGACGGGAGGTGGCGCAGGAACGACCTAGATGGAGTATCTTATTATCGGAGGCCAAGACTCACTTTTGTTCGCTGCGCCAACCTAGTTAATTACCATATAACATTCACAGTTTATAAACAGTTTCATCATAAACATTATGTTAGCCAGCGACGAAATGACTTATTTGATCACCCAATTAGTTTCATAATTAAATTGAGTAACAAATTTTAACAACATAGTTTATACTTTTTATAGCAATCTTTTGCAATTTATTCTTAAGTAAATAACACACTTAAAAAGGCGTATACTGAGGGTATTTCAGGAAAGACTTGAGAGTCCCATACAAAGGCACTGGATACGTATGCATGTGGTGATTTTCAAGTATTTAAATGAAATTAAATTAATCGAAAATAATGCATTACTAACATTAGCTTATAGGATTACTACTAACCACTCTGTATGGATATTTTGTCCGAAATAAATGTTTTTATTATTATTATTATAAAAAACACGAGAAGAAATTTTTAAGTGTGTTATTTACTTTCGAACAACATATTTTGTAATCACTTGTCTTGACAATAAAACTATCAGCCTACCTATATACTGTACCATTGCAGTGCCACCAAAGGCCTCCATCATAGAAATCAAGTCATCGCTACTATGATAGGATTAGGCTTCATCACCACGCTTACCAAATTCTAATTGGTGATCACAAACCCGAGCTATGTTCGAAAAATTTTAAAATACTCTTGGCTTGACCCAGGAATGGACCCAGGACCCCGAGATCACGGCCTGTACTACTTACCCGACCAACAGGGCATCCTGGGTGTCTCGACAATACTAAGACATAAAATTATGCATATTTTTTTGGTTTGGTTGTTCTATAAAAACCGGCCAAGTGCAAGTCGGAGTCGCCCATGAAGGGTTCTGTAGCAGCAAGTAAGATATATGGAAGGTAAATTGCAGTTTACGGTTTATAACGTATTAAAAAAACTACTTACTAGATCTAGTCCAAACCAATTTTTGTTGTTGGTTTTCATGATTATGTACATCATATATTTTTTTTAGTTTTATAATGCATTTATTATAGAAGTTCGAGGGGGGGACACAATTTACCACTTTGGGAGCGTCTCTTGCGCAAAGTATTGTGTTTAGAAAAAAATGATGTGATGATGAATCTATAAGGGTTCCGTTGTTTGCCATTTGGCTACGGAACCCTAAACAATGACAGCTCTTTTTACTCTTTGGTGATCCAAATTAGTATCTTCTTATGTTTCAATAACCTAACCAATTGAGTCTTGGGTGCGATAGATATGCGTGCGACAATTTAGATTAATCAAAGGATCATGTGTCTCCAATAAATTGTTACACGCAAACTGTAAATAACTCCATTTAACCTATCATATTACAGCTGTTCAAATTAAGGTTACCCTGTTAACCCTTTTAAGCGTTTAAAATGATGTATGTAATATATGTACAACTTTGAAATGCATAAAGAAATTAGGTTTCTTCATGTTGCGCCCTAGATTCTGTAGCAGCTAGCTATTAGTTGCTTTCACTTAACATGAATAATATGAGATCAGTTTATGGAAAACACTGTTATTAGTAGACTTATTTGTGATCTGTTCGTCTGCCCCCTATCACGTAAAAAAAAGATACTCCAAAATGGTATTGTGATTACTCCAAAATAACTCCAAAGTACTGTCAATCACAATTTTGATTGAAAATAATGTTTCAATAAGGTTTGTGGTGATCTGATCACGTCTTGCAAGTTTAATATATCTCGCTGCAAGAAATGTGCAAGTATGCTCTAGGACTAACCAGATAAATCTGACACAGCATTAAGCATTGCCCTCATTGAATCACGCATTTATGCGTCGCGACATCAAAGAGGGTTCCCAAAGGCCGCCAATTTGCAAGCAATCATTCGCAGGGACAAACGGTCGATGACGTCGTTTCGATCGGGGCTGCTGTGATTTAACACTTGTCCAATTTGGATGCAGGCGACTCATGGCCGAATATGAACAGGGCAATCATGTCATTGAAATAAAAAAGATAGACTTTAAATAGTGAATTGAATATTATAATGTATACCGTTCAGAAAATAAGACTTGTTTTTTTTCTGTGGTTCCAATAAATCCTAGACTCATGATTTTGATATTATTAAGCGTACTGAGCTCTGGTCAACTCAGGCGCTATTATTTTGTACTATCTTATTATATTCCCTTTGCAACACTGCTACAAATTACAGAAAAGGGTTAACATAAGAATAGTTATTTACGCGATGTCTACCATGTACCTTCTTTATTTTATGAGTTTAAAATAATATAGAGTTTTAATAGATTAAAAAAAAGTAATCAATATTTCTAAATAACCTTAAAACTCTATATCAGTGAAGTACGAATTCTAAGATGATAAATAAATTGCATCTACTCTATTTAAGATCAATCAACAAGAACAAGTGGTCTTGACACACTTGTCAAAATTTATAGCTGATTTATGCTCTTTGTGCTAGATTTAAATATTTTTTTCGTCAATAGCAAAAATATTACGCACGCAACAGGTTTACCTATTTTAGGAGCGTTCAAAATCTTCAATGAAGACCGACGACAGCTGTAAGAGGTGTGGCCCGTCGGCTACATCTGAAGAAGACACCCACCTCTGACCAGTTGTTCAACCAATACCATTCACTCCCTTAACTATACGACTATGAGCTCCCGCTGAGCTCTCCACGTTTAATTACAGCCAAAAATGCCGCTTAACACTCCCCATTGTCATCACTCCATTCAAAAAACCAACCATTAAAACCATTCCTAAGAAGTAACATCATTAATAATTTCCAAAATTACAGATAAACATCAAAAGTAAAATAAGATTTAACACTCGTCGTATATCTGTCAAGATTTAAGCCCTCGCATAAACCTTAATACGAATTATAAAAAGACAAGTTAAAGTTTAAATTCCATTCCATAAAGAGACGAACGATCAGAAAAACGGTTACCGTTACGAATGGGGCTTAAATGTGACATAAAATAGTTTTTTTTTTTACCGAATAGCACACACAAGACACAACTCGGGATCGAGCCTCGGCCGTAAGTCATCGAAGCTGTCAAGATAAGAATGAGTGAATGAACACCTGCCGCCACTGGTGTTACGCGCGCCCACGCATCCGAGCTGCGCACCGATTTTATAATTCCATTTTTAAAAAACAATCCTGCACCGCACAATTTCAACTTTAAGTCATCACGATAACGTCGGTTTTCAATCGCAATTGCATTTTTTTCTTTAACTATTATTGAACGGACGTAATTACGTAGCTAGACTAAAGCGATTATCTTCTTGAATCGACTTCGAAATTAGATATAATAACGATTATCATTGTTTTTGAAATACGACAGACAAGATTTGACATCCGGAACTTTTTATTTACAGCCTTTATTGGATAGACTAGAATGTATCTTGATTTATGCATCGCATGATAATTTCATTGGTTTAGAAGTTGTTTGCGGATATTGTTTTATTTTATCGGTGTTATTGTAAGAAGCTTCCGCTATGATTTTCGGATTTAGGGGTCCGTAGTAGAAATTATCTCCATATTTTAAATATCCTCTTATTTATCTCCTTCTCGATACTAAACGGAATGATGATGTTACTAAAACGACTTTATTATTATGTTTACAAATTATACACCGTATTAACTCAGTCACACACACAACAGTTGATTCATGTTATGTTCACGCCAAGATTATGTTAATTGACGTTAAGATTGGCGCTTCTTCTATTGCTTGCTTTAGTTGCGTAAGTTTTATTCATAAATTACCTATAACTTGACGACAAAATTTGAATAATTATTTTCTGAATATTTATACCAATACCTCGAGGAAGTTGAGCGACATATCAGTCATCTGTAACAAAAGTCCATAAATGTAAATATTTTTAAACCTCACCTAAAACACTTTCGAGAAGTTATACAATTAGCATATTAAAATTATCATTCCCCTGCCCTGTTACTAGACCTAGACCGGAGTCGGCGAAGTACCTATGGCATGTCTAAGAATATTTCTATGTCATGGTAATAGGCCTATAGTCCAGCTACAAGTACTTAACGTAGGACTCCCCCAAAAAGAGACATATGTGTCTCAACTATTTTGTTCCGTTTATGAACTTTACTTATACTGCTTAGGACCGAGTCGTCCAATTTTTATCCAACGATAAATCTATGCTATAGCGCATTTATCTTCAGTGTAATCTCATCCAACATTCAACACCTATACCAATGGTAAATCGTTATACCGCCAATTTTGACAGGATAACTATATATTGTAGGGATAAAAATCATTATGGCCATCATGTGGGCTGGCCATATTAGCCGCAGAACCGACAACCGATGGGGTAAACGAGTTCTAGAGTGGAGACCGCGTCTTGGCAAAGGTAATGTAGGGCGCCCTCTGGCTAGGTGGAGGGACGATCTGCGCAGGATGGCTGGCAAGAGCTGGATGCGAGAAGCCATAGATAGATCACGGTGGGGAACAATAAGAGAGGCCTACGTCCAGCTGTGGACTGCGATAGGCTGATGATGATGATGATGATGATGAAAAATCATTAGGTTAATAATTTGAAATAGCGTTTCACAGCTGCTTTTGACTGTTGACATTGCCTGTATAACCCTACTCAACAAAAATATCTCGGTGTCATTACGAAGAACCACAAAGCAAGGATACATATTGCTTTTTGCCGGTTTATAATGTCATTCGTTCATTCACTCGTGAGACATGGTATAGCATATCTGTGGTATAGCTATACCGGCTTTGTACGAACACAATAAGTTTATTACGAAAATAAAGTATCTTAGTGAATTATTCTGCGGATTGTTACTCTCTTATAACTGTCATGTTGGTCGGATCGGCTTTTAGTAAGTATGGTTCAAAACCTACGGAACATTGTACAAAAGCCAGACTTCCACTTAACCGATTCGTAGTTGTTTTAGGACTTTAAATGAAGGCGTGTTTTATACAGCTAGAATGGGCTAATTGCGGGGCGGGACCCTTCGTGGAACACATTAAGAGGAAGTTCTATGACCAACATCTTGACATCCAGGGTTACCACATGGTGATACAGTGGTGTGAGATGTGATCTGTTGATTTAGCACTGCCTTTTCATCCGTCTATAACGACGATAATTCAATAGCGATAGTTATTGACAGTGTCCCATATATGACCGTGGGAGAGACACGCTTCAGCATGAGTGGATCGACTCGACCGGAGTGAAGCAGCATTGTGCTGTGTTTTGCTGCGTGAGTGAGGGTACTGGAGGCCCAATCTGGGGGAAAGGGAGGCTTAAAGGTGGACAACCGCGACACCAGTGGAGTCACAAGTGCTCTGCCAACTTGTGACTCCACTGGTGTCGCGGGTGTCCATGGGTGGCGGCAATCGCTTACCACCAGGTGATCCGTCTGCTCGTCTGCCACCTATCACATATAACTAAAAATATATTAATATTTTCAGAATCACATTACATTGATCTGACTCCGTGATAAGTTGCTCCAGCACATGTGTTACAGATATCAGAATCAACAGCGGAATTAGAAATATATACTTTCTATCAAAAAGTTATATTTAAAAATAGAAAGAGACATGACGTAAAATATCTGTGACAGCATTTCTTAAGGTGTGTGTGGTAGCCCTCGCCTCGAACCCCGTTGTTCTCATGATGCGTCACGACTGTATATGATAGTTTACTGGAATATGAACCGTGGCTAAACAGGAAAACAGGTGGATTTCGTCTATTTCTTTTTACGTAAACTATCCGTGCTATTTTACAGAAATAAGACAAGAATAAAGGTAAAATCACTCGCTGTTAAAGAAAGGGCTGTAATCTTAATATAATTTACGCTTTTAAATTGTGGTGATGGCGAAGGATCGTCCTTCTGTTTTTTTATGTGGTAGTTGGCAGACGAGCAGACGGATCACCTGATGGTAAGAGATTGCCGCCCCCCATAGTCACCCGCGACACCACTGGAGTCACAAGTGCGCTGCCAATCTTTAAACCCCCTATTCCCTGGATTGGGCCTCCGGTACTCTCACTCACGCAGCGAAACACAGCACAGTGATTTCCGTACTAACGAATCCATCCGAGAACTCCACATTAAACCAGGCACTCCAACACCTGCCTCTGAAAAATCATGAAGATCTTTGATCACATAGCCCGGAAAGATGTACATAATCTGGAGCAGCTCATGGTCACCGGCAAGGTGGATGGAAGGTAGACCCAGAGGTCGTAGCCCTATCAGATGGTCAGACCAAATACGTTCGACGTTGGACACCAAGCTGTATGTTGCAAAAGATAGACATAGATGAAGGACTATCATAAAAGATCAAATAGAGCGCTCACAGGAGGAATCACGACCCTCAGTAATGAGGAAAACGAATAGAGGAGAAGGAAAAATCTTATATGATTGTGTGCGTGGGTATATTATGATAAGATTGATATAACCCTGTATTGGGTGAGTGTTACACGTGTCATAAATTCTCAATAACCCAGTGGTAAGAATGACGCAAATCTTTTGGTACCCTCTCCTTTTGACCTACGCGTATATATAGAATAATTACTCGTTACTCGTGGTACAGAGTTATTTTTAAAATATAGACAACACAACAGAGGGATATTTTTAAACGACAACAACAACAACAAACAACCTCCTAGATAATTATTGTAGTGCTCAAATTCGACGACCCGTTTACCGCAGGTGTTTGAGCGCCGGTTGAGACGCAAGGGTCGTGGGGTCGATTCCCGCACCAACACAAATGTTCATTGATGAAACAGACATTTGTGCTGGATCCGGGTGTTTGTGTTACCGTCGTTGTTTCTGGTTTCCATAGTACAAGGGAAAACCTTAGTTTCGAACTAGGTCAATGTATGTGATGTTGTCTGAATTTATAAAAAAAATGGAACAACTTTTTGTATGAAAAGAAATTTAGGATGCTATTTAGGATAGGCAAGTATTCTATTGTTTAGGTTTATTAAAGGTTTGAATAATTGTGTTGTTTTTAGGCATCTAGTCCTACGGTGCTGGGATTAAAATCATTAATTAGCATACACGCAAGCACACCCAACGCCTTATTAAGTAATAACTTATTACTTTCGTAATTTATTGATTTCAATAAACATATTATTGTTATAATAAATTGTAGATAGGCTATTTGTCACTCAGCACGCGTTCCAAGTCGATAAATTCATTATATTTCTAGTGTTGCTAATCGATTGGCGAATTTATCGATATTCGTCTCAACCATATATTCTATCCAGCGCCTACCGATATTGCTATCGAGCGCCTACCGAGATCAGGGCAATAATATGACAATCAATGGTAGTATTTAATGGTGATGGGTACTATTTTATAAGACATTTTATAGTGACAGTATATTTGCTCGCCTGCCTGATGGTAAGCGTAATGCAAAGCATCCCTTCCGTTGGCACTGCCATGCTGGTCCGCAAGATGCTACTTTATGGTTTGTTTGAAGAAATACATGAGCCGAAGAGTTCCGTTCTTTACGAATAATGGCAGCCTGATGGTAAGCGTAATGCCAAAGCATCCCTTCCGTTGGCACTGCCATGCTGGTCCGCAAGATGCTACTTCATGCTTTGTTTGCAGAAATACATGAGCCGAAGAGTTCCATTTCTTTACGATATGGCAGAAATAGGAGCTGCCAAACATTTCAGTCCGCGAAAGAATGTTTTCCACGTTGAAGCGGTGACAGCGAGTATTAAGTATTTATATTAAAGACTAGCTGAATTTTCTATTTAAAACCACTGATACTCCCACAGCACTTGTCTCTACAACAACATTCACCTTATTAATAAACTATGGGAATTGCAAAATTAGCCAAGTCTCGTTTGTTACCTCGAATTGTTCGCAATTAATATTCGCGGCAGCGGTCACGAGTTCGCTCGGCCTGAGATCATTTGTGTTTGTTCAATATCGTGACTTGTTGTGGTATCTAATAATTGAATGGTTAATTTTTTGAAGACAGAACTAGGTGCGATAACTTTACAAAGGATAGCAGGATAGACTAGTCAAATCTTTGGAAATTCTTAAACCGTCATCATCATAATCCTCTTTGTCCTCCTGTCCTGTCTTTCCCAGTTGCGTTCAAAGCTATTGCTTTGGATATCAGGATCTTGGATTCTGCTAATTCTTCTTCTCTCTCTTCTTCAGCAGCATGTATTTGCCCACTGCAGAGCATATATCTCTAATATACCTTCCTCCAGGCTACCGACAGTGCAATCCGTGTAACGAAGTATTGGGCTGGAAAAATCTAATTTGTTGCCATCGACACTATAAAAAGAAGATCTCTAATTTCTCTCCACTTTCTTCTATTGTCGGTTTTCCTGGACCACGCTACTCCAGCTTGAGCCTTTATGTCATCGAACCATCTGGCAGTTTGTCCGCCAACACTTCTCTGTCATTCTGGTAATTACAATGAAGTGGCTGTTGTCTGACCTTCGGTTCGCTTCGCTTGGAATTTCTTAAAACGTATCAGAATTAAATATTGTTTTCATCAGCTCGGGAGAATCATCAAACCATAACTGAGCCACGCCTTCTAAAAGGATCGGCCTTCGGCCGTGTGATTTCCCGTAGGAAAGACAATAATAATAATAAATGAGCCAGTCAATTTACATTGATAATTTCAACAAATTATCAATGTAAATTGACTGGCTCATTTATTATTATTATTTAACAGACAAATTTCCTGTACTATAGCCGTTAACAGTTCGCCAACAACAAACATCCCGGGTTTGCTTCCCGGTCGAGTCAAATGCACCAATGATGATCCAAATGAATACAGATTGTGGCGGTATTAGCACACATATATAATTCTAGACAGGTCTTCTGTAAACTTAAAAGCCCAAAAAACTGAACAAATGAATCAGTATAATTACTTTGTTTATTAGGTTAAGACTATACCTACATTTATACCTATTAAAAATAAAAAATACATAGGTACACAATGAATGAAAATGTTCGGCATTGTATTTTTGTATTATGTGTTTCAAGGATTTAGAGATATTGTAAAATAATGGATATATCAAGCTTGTGAATTTATTTACAATTTAATCATTATGTCAAGACGTAAAAACCCTGTTGAAATATTACCTACTTGTTTTATTTACAGTCATTTAATAATATCGCAAATTCTTTCTTCCGTATTTGTTATTAAAATGCTAGGTTACTTAATATAAACGTGCCATATTAATATGCCATTCGCATGAATACATAATGCTATAACATGACAAATGCGTATGTATTTCATTGATAAATATTCAACGACCATCCTACACGATACTAAAATACTATAGTTGTGATCTGTCATAGTCATAAACGTAAGTTTGAATCACGTACTATTAACATTCTTATCACTTGCTTATTTATCTTTTTCAACTTTGTTAGAATAATATGTAAAGAATCTTTAATGGTGGACATAAAAATTTCTAAATTTGATATTACGGGTAATCTAAAATATTATGCCCACTGTGTGTGCACTGTGTGTACTCGTATCTTGTATATTTTTTTTATTTTGTTTCTTAATCTTTAAATTGAAATATTATCAACATATTGCGGCAATTGACCACAATCAATCTTATATGAAATGAAAGGTAATATCCAAGTTACACGATTATTTGTCCAAAAAAAAGCATACAAGACAGGAGAAATTAAACATACATATATATACCACAAGAATAGCATATGCCTAATACAATCCAAGAATGATAGTGATCCTAACTTAAAACCTCCAAACTTGAAATTGGAACTAACTGGAAGGTTCTTACGACATTTCACTTACCCCAGTTTGGTAAAGGATCTTGAGCCCGCTTTTTGGCGGTAAAGTGGTTCTCCTGTGCGGCAGTAAGGGTAACTTGTCCGGCCTTCGTATGTGGATTTCCCCTGAAGGCCTAAACGCTTCAAGCGGGGTCCGTATGACCGCACGGACCCCGGCGACTAGGTACGCGAGTAGGATAGGGCCGATCACTTGCATTGTCACTAAGTTGTAAGTTCGTTCCTAGTTCGATTGGGTTCGTTTCGGTTGCGTGAGCCGAGCGTGTCGCGTCCGACGATCGGCAAGCCCGGACTGGCGGCGGGCGGCGTTCTCAGCGATCAGGTACGACTTGGCCTACGCGCCTCTATAAGCACCTTAAACGCCGACCGAAAGCATTTGATACTTTAAGACTGATTTTTATTATTTAATGTTTTGGGAGCGTTTGTTGCTGAGTGGTCACTGCGGCCATTTTTGATTTATTGTGACCTCCTCTCCCACCTAGAGATCTTGTTCCAGACCCGCGGTAAAATCAAACCAAATACTAGACTAACAATAGCCTTTATATCCTCAAGGCAGATATGTATGTGTCTTTAGTTTTACTTTTTAACGTTAATACTCGTCAGGTAGAAAGAAGCCTGCCAAAAAAAACGGGTTTGAACTTTTTTATCGATAGCTACCTACTTAGTTTAGTTTTTATGACATAGAACTTGTTGCAGTATCACTGCGTGCTTTTAACAGTATCTTATAAGCAGGTAAAAGATTACCTCAAATAAGGATGTTTTATATGAATTAACTATCAATTTTGATTAAATGGCCATTTAAGAAAAAACTTTGTAAGAAGTCAAATTAAAGCCTCGGGAATTTTCAATTCAAAAACTCAAATTGTTTTTTATATTGTTTACTTTTACTGATACAGGTGTTCTTAAAGTCAGTGTTTCGATTGATTGGATTAAAAAGATACGATTAGATCACGATTCGCGACGACAACTATTTTAGTACCACGCTCCACATTTTCCCTATTCCTTGCACGGATCAAGATTGTTTGGTCGGTCTCAGGTTGACTTCCTACCGACAGTGTTTTTTTACACAATCTTGTTGCTCTGATATAAAGCTGTGTCTACAATCAAGTTAAGTTCGATCTAAGTGAAATAAATATAAATATTTTATATTTGTTCTGACTATACGCCAAATCTTCACTAAATCTTAATACACGTATTGAATGTATGAAAGAGATTTCATGTGACAAGGATTTTATTATTTCTGACCATATTTCGTCATTTGCATGCAGTGCTTGGTATTAAAATTACTTAGTTGTCAGGCCTTTGTATCTTCAAAGATCGAATAAGTAAAATTTACGTAAGAACGTTTGAGATTTTTTCAGCACCAGTCTCAGAAAACATGTTTTAACTTCATAATAGTAGTAAGCTTAACGATGAATGTAATTTGTTACAGTAACATTTTCAAGTTCATTGACAGTAGCCGCCAAAGTCCACTTTCGTAACCGTTAAAAAATACCACCAAAAAAGCATCGTAACAAAGACAACGCTATCCTAATCCACTTGTAGGGGTTGCCGGAATAATCACGGCTCCCTGTAACACCCACTTCACCGGACAAAGCTTACCACCATTCAATTGTTTTAACACAAAACAATGCAACACATTTCGTAGAACAGGATTTCAAGTCATTCATGAGAATCGAGAGAGAGGTCTTGTAACGCGACCTTACGAATGCGCCGTCTCGCTCGCTCCCATTCACCGGCGCGGCCGCATGAATGGAGCATTTCTTATGAATGGACGCGGTTACTATAGATACTTGAGGGTATACCTGTGTTTGTATCGAGTTATATGACCATCGGGAAACGTATACGTTATTTATATAGCAGTGGAGGCCATGGCACGTGTTTAGTCTTTTATTTTGTTTAATAAGAGTTCGGGCTCGCGGCCGTTTGTTTTAAATGGAATGTTATTTACTTCAAGTTCGTACTCGGTGCCTACTCGAAACATTTAAGTTACTTCACTTGAAGGTGCACAGATTCAATTCGCATACCTACTTATACCTATGTAATGTTTTACACTATTGGTAGGTATTTATCATAGTGATAAGAATATTAATACCAAAAAAATATTCAAAACTCTTATAACGAGGTACACATGTCGTACAAAACATTCCATAAGACTTAGTACTCGTAGTTAGCGTAAATTTATGTTATGGATTTCTTTGAATTGTTTACAATAAACTAATTATATCAACATCATACGAGATTGAACAGGAAATCACTACATGAGTAATCCTTAATTCTACGTAAATAATAATCAAACTGATAAAACGCCCATACAATTTTTAAATAGTTTAATAAGTTAAGGTTAAAAAACAAAATAGTAGCGCACCTCTTCAAATTTAGAACAGTGTATTTCTGCACGTGTAGAAAAAGAGAGTATTCTTCAAAGATAAAAACCTTCATGATTGAAACGAACTACTTTTTTTCCTTTTTGAAGTGAATGCAGTGTTCTAAATTCGAATATCGCCTGTCTTTTCTTTACGTAAAGCAAATATTTAATTGGTTTCTTTTCACTAGATCCGTTTATGTGAACGTTGTACAGTTGTGCTAAAATCTCGTTGATAAAATAAGCGGAAAGAAAATTGACTCGGCATTATACGACCAGTGGTAAGTAACATACTTTCGCATCCGTGAATATTGAATGTACTTTGGTAGGCAAATAATTTGTTACTTAGCGATGCATTTTTGAACCGGCATGCATAAAACTTGTTTCTGTCCGAAGTGCAAACGGAAATCTTTCGTAAAGTTTTGTCATTATTATGCAATAATGCTTGTATAGAATTTTAATGAGTTTATAATGCGTAAAGTTAATATGAGTAGGTATCATCTTACCGTGGGAGAGCCACGCTTTGACATGAATGGGCCAGCTCGACCAGAGTGATACCACGGCTTCATAGAAAACCGGAGTGAAGCAGCACTGTGCTGTGTTTCGCTGCGTGGGTAAAGGGGGGATTAAAGCTTGCAATTGGCAATTGCTTACCATCAGGTGATCCGTCTGCTCGTCTGCCACATATCACATAAAAAAATCTATATCCAAGATCTTTATTACTATAACTTTATTTTAATTTTTTAGTTACTTTTAGTTTAGGTTGCAATTATTGTTTTTCATTATCTCAAGGGTTGAAAAGCGATATGCGTGTATTCCTCAATAAATTATAGCGAATCTTATCGGATGATCCAGGTATTTTTTGTCTCAAATTACGTGTGAATCATACGAGTCTGAGTAAATTGGTCAATTAATCAAAACCGGTGAGTCAGTGCCGAACTTCTGTTATTAAATCACATGTTAGTCACCATCACATCGTCACACCATCACACCATGTGTGTCTACTTAAGGATTAATGGGTTTGATTAGACTGCCTCGGGGGCGCAGTGGTTAGTGGGTCGTACTTTAAAGCGACGGCTGCGCAAGAGGTCCCGGGTTCGATCCCCGCGTCTGGCCAAAAATTTGTACCTAAGTCTTCGGTGAGAAATCTTAGTGTCAGCCAGGAGTGTGGAAGTTGGGTACCCCCGTGCCTCGGAAAGCACGTTAAGCCGTTGGTCCTGCTCCCGATCCCTCTCCGGTCGTGTCATGCTGGTGTCCTGAGTCTGGATTATGAGTGTAAGGGAATAGAGAGTGCACTTGTGATCGCGGACACACTTGAGCACTATAATATATCCTGCGTACGTGGCTGATCGTTGAGATTGGCCGACGTAGCCGTAATCGGTTGGAGGGTATAATTATTAATGGGTTTGATAAAAGGTTGGTCAGTTTTCGCCATGACTTTACAATCGCATTCAAAAACATTGAAGATTACTCACCATCACCTCACCTTCGGAACCCGAGAAAGTTTCAGTCCTCAATTAATCGTAGGCTTTTTCTTAGAGTTCAAACAGGCGCCTTAGAGATAGACGCCCTGTTAGTCTAGTGCTATAAGTCATCATCATCATCAGCCCATTTAAGTCCCCACTGCTGGGGCACGGGCCTCCCTCAATCACATGAGGGGTATTTGCCATACTCACCACGCTTGGCAGACGGGTTGGCGAGGGTTTTGATATAAATGCAGAGTTTTCCTTCTCTGGGTGCTGATGATCATGCCAGCAGTTTTACCTTAGTCGCCTTTTACGACACCTCGGTAAGAGTGAGGCACCTATTCTACTCTGCCGGGCCGTGATCTCAGGGTCTTGGGTTTGTTTCCCGGGTCAAGCAAGGAGTATGTTTCGAATATTTTGAACATACCTCGGGTTTGTGATCACCAATCCGTATTTGACTAGCGTGGTGATTAAGCCTAATCCCGTCATAGTAGCGATAACTTGATTTCTATGATGGAGGTTTTTGCCCTGCGGTGGGATAGTATATAGGCTGATACTTTACTTTATAAAGTTCAGTGGGAAGTCAAGAGCAAGCCCATCATCATTATAAGCTAAGCAAACTTGGGAAAGTATGTTTGTTAGCTATTATATATGATGCTTTAGATATTAGAAAATATGTCAAAGTGCCACAACGCTCATCCTATCAAATCTAATCTAGGTAGATTATGATCACAATTTATTTTTTCGAAACTTGAGTTTGTCATGTCATAGTAATTTATAAGTTTTGTCCCGTGGGAGAGCCAAGCTTTATCATGAATGGGCTGGCTCGACCTAAGTAATACCACGGCCTCACAAAAAAAAACGGCGTGAAGCAGGCACTGTGTTGTGTTTCGCAGGGTGCCAGAGCTTGTGACTCCATTGGTGTCGCGGGTGTCCATGGGCCATATATTAAAATAGTCGTATGGAATACCCATTCTAATATAATAAATGTTGCGTGTGTGTCTGTCTGTTTGTGTTCCCTGTAATGTTTGTCAGTTTCCTCTAATTCAATTAAGTTCTAAAACTTGTTTCTCTGTGAACATTATTGCAAATATACGAGTTCGCCTATAATCTAGATAATCTAAGTTTAAGTTTTCAAGTACCTATAGTTTTAATCCTTATTCGTATCAATAAGGCTACCTACGCAAAGACACGAAGTCATGATGTTAGCGCTATAATAATGTTCTGAAATTATAGAGGACTAAAACTGGATTCATGAATATCTTGTTTATTATTAAACGCAACGTTAGTGATGCCAAGCTCATATATCGATAGAATGACAGTTCAAGACAACGGTTGGTAACGTGAGACAAAGAGTCACTTTAGTTCCGCCTTACTTCACTCATTTCTGTACATATATCTTATTTTAATTTATTTATTTTGCTATAGTGAGAAATAAACGATTTATTATTCCGTCAAAAAAATCTGAAGTTTTTAAATGATAAATTGACTACTTAATCAATGGGTGTGCTTAACAACATCATCATCCAGAGCTGGGCAAATATCTACCTATTTTCGTTTATAGACAAGTCTTTCCGTTTTTCCTAATCACATATCATCGTGGTCTATAATATATTTAGTAATGTTCTTGCAAAATACACGATACCTATTCAGGGGTACTGGTCATGTGGATTTCATTAAAAAATACTTATTACTGAATATTAAGATTTACTGATTAAATATCGTTTGAAACCTTGACCCAATACGGTATTCTATCATGCCAGAAATAGCGTGGCAATATCCATGTACGAGTTTTTAGTAACGTTACTACAAACAAAATAACAACATAATATCTGCTACTACCTTGACATTATCGTTTCCTTCACAAGAGTAATTACATGAATAGTTTAAGTATTTTGACAAAGTTTACGTTTTAACAACATTATTGATATTTTCATTTATAGGATCAGATTATGAACTTTAACATGATTTAAAAGTTATTTTCCACAGTCGTATCTAAATAAAAGTTATCTATCCTATCTACTTAAACTAGTTTGAATACATTTGAATTACCTAACCTACCTCGTCGTTTTCTCAAAAATCGCAAAAATACTAATTTTTAAGTCTCGAAAGGACTTCAAATAAGTTTATCGCCCATTTTTAGGAAATAAAACAATAACGATTATGATTAGTTTAAATTACACACATCACTAAAAAACTAAGTAGGTATGCACATAGTATATTGATCCTAAGGTATGGTATTCTATACATGAACCTTTATTTCGTCTCACCATTTATTACAGTCGAAAGACCAAATAATGTCCCCTGTAAGACATAATATATCGATTTAAAGGAAGTGTGGGGCTATAACATATGGGTGGTATTGTGACATGGATTGAAATGAAAACCCATATTCTTAGAAATAAATAGTAAGGGTAAACTTTTTATGTATTTCTTAGAATATGAGTTTTCGCCGTAACACGTGTATCATACATACATAATACACACCTCTTCTAAGTCGTTACAAACTATTCAAAAGTTAGAACTCTGTGGTGTCTTCGTTGATTCTGAATGTGAACACGTTTATTGCTCGGATATGCAAAAGCTTCTTGACTTTGAGCGTTGTTATTGTCTGCTCTTAAATGTAATAGGTGGCGACGACCAGACGGATCACGAAGTCGTCGAAGTCGAAGTATTGCTTAAATCACCACCACTTATTTATATCGTGACACCACTGGTGTTGCAGGTGTCCGTGGGCGGCGGTAATCGCTTACCATCACGTGATCCGTCGGCTCGTCTGCCACCAATATCATAAAAAAATCTATTAAGCTGAATAGTAAAGACAATTTTGCAATAACTGATCATATATATTATATATAATAGATCATATATAATATATCTATTATAAAATTAAAGGATATCCTCTACTCCACCCCAAATGGGTCTGGCCACGGTACTGGGCCTGCTCAGCATCGGAGCTAACCCTCTAAAGTAAAACATAATTAGGATAAAGTATTGTTTCTGTTGTTTCGTTGTTCAAACCTTGGGTTCTTTTATTGGTTTGTCATAATATTGTTATATACTGCTAGTGCGACAAACCTAAGTACAGCATGTGCGGATAAATAATGGGATCAGAAATGGCGGCACATCTATTCACTTCTCGCTCGCACACCCACGAGTGCGAGTATAGACGCAAATAGTGTGCGAGCGAGAAGTGAATAGATGCGCCGCCATTTCTGATCCCATTCTTTATCCGCACAGGTTGTAATTCAATTATGTTTTTTTTATGTACACATTGTTTTTGGATTGCAATCTGGTATAAACTGCACTTTATTTTTCTTACTTTGTTTATTTACGATTGTAATGTGTTGTGTATATTATAAATAAAATATGAAAATTCCATGAATCATGATCGTTTTGTGTCTAAGGTCTTAGGGACCAGGCAAACTAACGTCGGACCCATGTTTTATCGCTGAGCCTTCATATTAAGGAAGTTAGCAATTTTGCATTACCACTAATTAAGTTTGACCTAAGAACTTTGCGTGTAGAGAAACGTCGCAACTATTTCACAACTGGGACGAATGCCTTCGCAATTGTTTCTAATCATTTGAAATAATAGAAGTCTGTTCCGAATGCTTTGAAATCCAAAGCAACCACGTACTGCCCATAAAACCCGTGGTAATAGTGGCATAATTATAAATATGAACCGTTGTAAAATTGGCCAAAGTATGAAATAGGCAGTAAGGCACAGTTTAAGCGAACGAAGTTTGTAACGCGAATCTAAGACTGCCATAACAAAGAATCATGTGTCAATTCCATTTTTTTTCAAGCTTGGAGTAATCTGATAAGAATGGATGTTAATAGGTGTACAAAATCACTTAAAACTATGGTCCGAGTAGAGCGAATATCTATACTAATACACACGTTTTTGTTTCATCAAAAAAGACTAAGTATTAATGAATTTACAAAAAATTAAATTTCGCAGGCGCGCGCTGGTATTGTGACGTCACCGTAAAACTCTTTTTTTTAATTATGATATCTCGAAAAATACACGATGTATCGTAATAATATTTTCAGTCATGTTTTTTTATTTTCAACCAAGTTGATGGAGATACGGGCGATGTATTACTGGGACACGCGACTGGACTGAGCTAGTGTTGCGAAGTACTGGGACGGCGATGACGTCACATTACAACCCGTGTATTTTGAAATCAAATATCTTGGAAACTACACGACGCATCGTAGTAATTTTTTCAATCATATTTTTTATTTTCAACCAAGTTTAAGGAGAGCTAAAAAATAAAATTAGTGAACTTTCTCCATTCTCCCCCGCCCATAAACATATGCGAGATCAGAGGGCCTATTCTCCAGCATACGTATGGACGAATGTATGAAATCTCTAAGCTCGACTTCAATGTCGAGTGCACGAGAATTGACCCTCAGGGAGATCGCTGACGCGTTGTAGGTCTTTTAGAAGGCTCTTCATAAACGTCAGGAAATACTGGTGCAGTCAAACCGTTCCACAAAACTGAGAGTTGAGTTTATCTTTTTCGACTCATTCTAACTTCATTGGCTGATTTGACAGTATATGTATACACCGTAATTTTTACCGTTTACATCCCGAATTAGCCCAAAGGCCTATGCCTCAAGTGGCAACGGGCTGGGCACATAGCGAGGAGAATAGACGGCCGTTGGGGTGGAAAGGTCCTCGAGTGGAGGCCACGTACAGGAACTCGCACCGGGGCAGGCCCCCCACAAGGTGGATCGACGATCTGGTGAAGGTCGAGGGAATTCAGTGGATGCGGGCGGCACAGGAGCGATCTGTGTAAATAACTTTTTTTTTAATTTTTCCATTTTTGTGATTAATATTATGTCTTGTATTGCCTCTCTGTTTGATTGATTTGATTTGAATATTTAATGTAATTAATGTTTTTTTTCTTTTCTTTTTTAAAATAAAAATATCTTGTGTGCGCTTTGGAGTAGTCTGTAAGCATACTTGTAAGCTGAATAATAAATAATAATAATAATAAAACATTGGGGGAGGCCTATGTTCAGCAGTGGATGTCTATTGGCTGAAATGATGATGATGATGATGACATCCCGAAAACCTCATAATAGTTATTGTGAATTATGTATTTTTTGTATTTGTAGAAACTTTTTTTATAATACCCATCCGAGAGCCCAGACTTTTTTTACATATTATTTTCACCTTTCCAAAACAATACATTATAGTAACTCTTGCTGTTTTTGTTTATTTTAATTGGGTAATAAAATCGTGTTATCTTCAACATTCTTTAAACTTCAAATAGATACGTCAAATTGTAAAGTTTTTACGTGTGTTGAAATAAAGTTGAAAATTGTACAAAGACATTTTACGACAGGAATATGCAAAAAAAGCGCAGTACTCCAAGTCGAGGACTTTGTCCGATGCAATAGAGCATAGACAATAGACACTCCAAATTCAAGTGGTCAGCGTATTTTTTGCATCCCTTCGGGAAGACAAGGATAGATGTATCTTAGGGTTGTCTCTATCAGAAGACAAGTGATTGGCAGAGGCATAAAAAAGTGGGCCCTTAACTTTTACCGAAAGAAATGAGTCATCATCTTCATCATAATTTCAGCCCATAGACGTCCACTGCTGGGCATAGGCCTCCCCCAGTGTTCTCCACGCAGATCGATCCTGTGCCGCCTGTGTGATGAGAGAGGAGTGGCGGCTTGTTGTAAAGCTTGCCACCAACACCTGAAATGATCACCACGACCACTCCGTTAGGAGCACATAATTATCATCACATATACCTACCAACTTAGAAGAAGAGCTAGCAGCTAAGAACTATTTTTCGGACTAAAACCCATTGTTTAGACGTTTTGTTTTGTAACGTAAAATTTTCTCGTATACGATATCTCAATTCCAATTTTATGGGATAGGGTTTGTAATAGATATATTTCTATTAAATATTTTTATTTTTTGTTTTTTTTTATCGCCAGCCCTATTTGGCACGCGTCCTCGAAAACCTTCGTCGTTTCCTTTTAATAAAACGACATTGTTCTTTACTTGGAAGTGACAGATCCGGTCAGGGCCGGGTTTAGTGTTTTTCGAGATATCCACCACTCAACATCCGTGGCTAACGCACTTAGTAGATAACAACGATAATATGACCACTTAGCATATCTTTTATACGGACTAATTGTATTCCGTAGCGAATTTGTTTTAAAGACTTGCACTTTAAGAGTTATGACTTATTATGAGATATAAGGGTTGTTTTAAGTTGTTATGTCATGGGATTATCTTGGCATTCATCGGATCATAATTAAGTTTATAGACGCCACTTCATGTTGTGACCATAAAACTAACCTAGCTAAATGTCCTAAATTCATCTAATCACAGTTAATAAAATTCAAATAGTTGCAGTACTGAACTAAACAGCTTTAATTAATCTTAAATATGCACTCCAACGTATTTGAACTTTAACCGAAACCTTGTTTTTACTTGGCGAAAGACTATATTTAAATGTATGTGGAATACATACGAGCATTTTCTGTAAAACTGATTTTGACATACTTATTTAAAATGCATGTCATCGCCTTTATGTAGTATTGTTTTTGGAGCCTCTAACATTTAGTTTTAACAGTATGTATGCAATTACACCATCAACTGTCATCGCCATCTTGATAACGAACAGACGGGAAAGCACGAAAATGATACGCGCTTAATTACCCGGTTGATATCAAAACTTTGGCATCTGGCGTGTGGGGTCACTCTCATAGCGATAATCCGAGGCACAGTAGATATACTGTGAAAGAACTTTATTCATGATATCTAATAAAGAGAACTTCGTCAAAACAACAACTAAAATTTTACTGTATATAAGTGGTTTGAATACTTAGTGTACGTACAAATATTTGGTATGAAGCACGCACACAATCACACGTCTTTACACGGATTCTATGGGAAGATCGCAGTCACGTCAGCTAAAATTTGCTCAAGAGGACAACCCTAATACAGTTGATATCTTTCTCATAAAAAAGCCGAAGTATCGATATTGTTATAGCGTATTTATCTACTCCTTTCGCAGTTCTGTCTTAATTACTAACCCGCTCGCAGCATTGTCTCTGTAGACTATAGTATATACTGATCATAACGATCATAAAGATATGTGGCAGGACTACTTTAAAAACCTGCTTAACTGCCCATCATCCCAGGGGGTCTTAGAATTTTCAAATAATGAAAATACTGCAGAAACGCCACCGTTATGTTTTGAAGAAGTTCATGATGCCATACTTAAGCTCAAAAACAATAAGGCACCAGGAATTGACAACTTACCGGGAGAGCTTTGGAAATATGGCGGAAGCGTCATGCAGTCAAAAATCTATGACTTAATGGTAAAGGTATGGGATCACGAGGAAATACCTAGGCAATGGAACCTAGGCGTTATATGTCCAGTCCACAAAATAGGCAGCAGGAAAAAGTGCGGGAACTACCGGGGCATTGCCTTACTGCCAACAGCCTACAAAATCCTGTCCTACGTGTTGCTAAAGAGACTGGAACCATACGCTGAGACCATTGTAGGTGATTACCAGTGTGGTTTCAGACGCAACCGTAGCACAGTCGATCAATTTTTTCTGTTGAGTCAAATATTAGGAGAAAAGATGGGAGTACGCCCAAGACACCCACTCACTTTTTGTGGACTTCGCCAAAGCTTATGATAGCATTGACCGCCCCGCACTCTTCAATATCCTGAGAAATTTCAATATCCCCCTCAACTTGGTCAAGATGATTGAAGTGGCGACTAAAGAAAGCAGAGCCGTAGTCCGAGTTGGAACCGATTTTACGGGGGAATTCGAAGTAAAGACAGGGTTAAGGGGGATGCGTTATCACCCATGTTGTTCAACCTTGCACTAGAACACGTAATAAGACAAGTTCTAGACATTCATGGTGGAGTGCAGTTGAACGGAAAACATAGGGTGATAGGATACGCGGATGACCTTGCTTTATTAGGGGAGAGTACACAAGCGACGCCAATTGGTTTTAATTTTTAGCTACTAAAACGTATCTATTTTTAACAATTTTTGGGGTTACAACCTCTCGTCAAATACTTATACTGTTTATTAAAATACCATGCATAAAAAAATCGATTGGCGTCGCTAGTGTGCCCTACCCGTCACCTTAACGCAGCGTACGGCCTTACGCAGCGCCGCCAGTCGCCCGCGGGGCCCTAGAGTAATATGTAATATCTGAAATAGAGTGCTAACTTCGCGTTTTTCTGCTTTCCGGCGACGGTCGCGCCGCCCTGGTAGCCACGAATGACAACAGCCTCTTATGCTTACCTATGCATAGGTATAGAGGATGCTGCTATTTTTAAAACTTGGTACAAACGTTCAAAATATATGGAAACAGACGCCACCTAGTGGTGTTGATGTCACATCAAAGCGTCTGCATTTCTAAACTGTTGAAAAAATTAACAATAGACTAGGCGGCTTGGGGTCATTGTTTCGGAAACACGCTTTGCTTGCGCAATGTAAAAATGCATAGTGGCATCTACCAGAAAATTTAGTAATTAGTACTTGCTCACAAACTAGCAGATACGAAAAGCAGACGCTTTGTTGTGACACTAAGACTACTAGGTGGCGTTAGTTTCCATACAGTAACGGTTTCGTTCCAAGAGGACACCCCATGCGCGGGGCGTGCGACGGGTTACCCGCTTCACGCAGCGCTGATCTATGGAAATGACATGAAACAGCACACACGGCGCGGATGCCCGCGACGTGCTTAGACGGCCTTATACTATTAGTACTTGCTCACAAACTAGCAGATACGAAAAGAAGACGCTTTGTTGTGACACTAAGACTACTAGGTGGCGTTAGTTTCCATGCAGTAACGGTTTCGTTCCAAGAGGACACCCCATGCGCGGGGCGTGTGACGGGTGACCCGCTTCAAGCAGCGCTGATCTATGGAGATGACATGAAACAGCACACACCGCGCGGATGCCCGCGACGTGCTTAGACGGCCTTATACTATTAGTACTTGCTCACAAACTAGCAGATACGAAAAGCAGACGCTTTGTTGTGACACTAAGACTACTAGGTGGCGTTCGTTTCCATACAGTAACGGTTTCGTTTCAAGAGGACACCCCATGCGCGGGGCGTGCGACCGGTGACCCGCTTCACGCAGCGCTGCTCTATGGAGATGACATGAAACAGCACACACCGCGCGGATGCCCGCGACGTGCTTAGACGGCCTTATACTAGTAATGTTTACGCTGCTATTGGCGCCACACCATCTCATCAAACAGCAGTGACTGAAACACGTCCAGGAACTTTAGTAAAAAGTTAAAATAGTGAAATACACGCGATGTCTAAGTTTGAGCGGTACAATTTCCCCCCTCCTTCCTGTGTCGCTTCCGGAAGTGCTTAAAAACTGTTATTTATTATTTGTTCGTGCCCAAATAAAGTTGTAATCGCTTTGTGACCTTGGGGGTGACAAATTAATTTTGATACTTATTACGTGTTAAAGTAGAGAATATTTTATGCATCCAACCTTGAATTGACGTATTGTTAAGATCGTGCGTTCAGTTCACAAGCGACGTAATTTGTTTTGTTAGATTCGGTTTTCATGTGATAGTTGGCAGACGTGCAGACGGATCACCTGATGGTAAGCGATTGCTGCCGTCGCCTATGGAAATCCGCGATGCGCTGCCAACCTTATCTAGCGCGAGCATTGAAACAGCGCGGGCGCTACGTCACGCCTGTTTTCTTTGAGGCCGTGGTATCCGGTCGAATCGGGCCTTTCGTACTGAAGCGGGGCTCTCCCATGTGCAATGTATCTGAAATTAAACTCCTTTTTATGTACATCGGCGCTAGTGCACCGAACACCCTCCTGCGTAACGTACACACGTACGTTACGCGGGACGCCCACTTATTTTTAACCGACTTCAAGAAAGGGCGAGGTTCGACGTTCGACTGTATTTTTTTTTATGTTAGTTCACCGATTTTAACAAAATACTTTCGTAGTGTTAATACATTGAGACAAGTTTTGACAACCTAATTTCATTTCACTAGTTAAAGCCTATGTAAATAATTTTTGGCTGACCGGATGGCGCTATTTGTAGTGACCCTGCCTCTTACGCCAAAGGTCGTGGGTTCGATCCCCACCCTGGACAAACATTCGTGCAATGAACACTTGTGTTTGTTCAGTGTCTGAGTGTAATATATGTATTTAAGTATATATTTGTGTTCCTCTGTTGCCTGATATCTGTAACACAATTGCTTAAGCTACTAAGTACGGAATCAGGTCAACGTATGAGATGTTGTTAGAATTATAAAAAAAATAAAAAATAAATTGTGTTTTTATTGTTGTGATTAAATCACTGTTTATTGCCTCAATTAAACAGTTTTAATGGTCGCACTTTTATGTCTGTCAACATTGAAAGAAATGTTCATAAAAGTACTTGTAGCGGGTTTGCCACCATTCCTTGTCCTAATTTCTGTGGATACCGTGGACAAATTTTTACCCATACTGTGTACACAAAATCGGAGTCGAGGGTCGCCAAGCGTTGCTACTAGCTAGCTACGCTTGGATGTAATCAGCGGCAGTTACGTTTGGAACCCAGTAGCGAGGGTACCGTCAAAGCGCACGTCGAAAACATAGCGTGTTCTCGGTTTGAGTAGTAATTAGTGCCTAAATCGCATTGAAGCTGTAATACGGTATACGACTACCTTTTTTTTAATTTTGCAATCAAAAGACCTCACAATGATAGAAACATCGTTGAAAGAATCACTTGATTCTCATTTAAACTACCTGAGATATCACAACTTTAAAATCACATTATTTTGGGCAAACCCAAAACGCTCCATACAAATGGCTACTTAGATGTGACGTCACACTTAAGTATTTTGTATGCATTTCATTTGAATTTTGTATGGTAGCTATTACAAATGTTTCCTTTATGTCAATGGTTCTATTATAATAATTGGTGCAAATTGTATGGGTTATTCAATGGTAAAATTATTTTTTAATAATTTCATACTTTTAAAATGGACTTGCCCATGAATCTTTGAATGACCATAAAACCGGCTAGACTTTATATTTTTAATTGAGAATTTTTGCGATTGGCACATATTGACCTATATTTCGACAAAATATTCATATTTTGTAAAAACTTGAGCTTAGTCATATACCCTATTACGCGTTAAATTGGAATACAAACTAAGTGTGATTGAGAGCTGTGGTTTTATTGCGTGAGATAAAAATAATAGAGCCTTAACTTTGTAAATAGATTTATTTAAAAATACTTCACTTTGTATAATAATTTACTTATTAATTATATGATAAGTCTAGGTACAAATTAAATTCCCCTGGCTATGTGACCTAGGCTCCCCTTAGCTACTGCTTTTGTCGCACGCTGACGTGCAAGTGACGCTGGCTGCGCGCCCTTTCCCTCCAAGAGCGCATTTTCCCGCGTGATCTTCCCGCCAATAGTTCGTCACCCCACCATTCGTTTTCTACGGAAGTGACGTAATCGAATCAATGTATTGAGAGATTTAATTTTACTAAAATTCACAAAAATTACAAAACACGACATGTATAACTACCGTCCACTAAATAAAATAATGTACGCCCAAACTGATGATCCAGGGGAAGTCCCTGACCTTCCCCCGACATGTATATTTATAAAATGTTTATTCATTTTACTTTTAAGTTGTTATGATTCTGTTTTATTACAACTTTGTTAGCCGAACACAATTTCTTTCTGGAAATCGTAAAATCAACCTCCATAGGACAGACATTGCCTATTGTGGTGGTCAGATTTATGTATTCTGTGTAATGTTATATTGGCAATAAATATTTTCCATTTTCATTTCATATGTGACGTTTCATAATCACGATCCGTTTGGAACAGTGGTAGTGAACGCTGCCTTTGGTCCAAGGGTTGCGGGTTCGATCCCCGCACAGTACAAACATATGTGTGTATGAACATGTTTGTTTGTATTGGTCTGGGTGTTTGTATGTATTATAAGTATGTATTTACAAAAGAAAAGTATTATTTGTATATATTTGTAATTCCGCTGTTGATTCTGATATCCGTAACACAGGTGCTTGAGCTACCTATCTCGGAGTCAGATCAATGTATGTGATGTTGTGAAATATTTATATTTATTTATATTTATATACAATTTAAAAAAAATTAAGTGTGATTTAGGTTAATCCCCCGGAAACAGCTTTATTATTATCAGCATAAAAATAGATATGTACCTACTTTAGGATAAAGTCGTAATAAAATAACAATAATAATACAGCATTCTGTAAACCAATAAAACTTGTGATAATGCTAGCTTCTGTCACAGAATAAATAGATAATATAGATACAATATGTAGGAAGTGTGGTCCCCGGCAGAGTAGAATAGGCCACCCTCACTCTTACCGAGGTGTCGTAAAAGGCGACTAAGGTAAAGCTGCTGGCATGATCATCAACACCCAGAGAAGGAAAACTCTGCATTTACATCAAAACCCTCGCCAACCCGTCTGCCAAGCGTGGTGAGTATGGCAATTACCCCTCATGTGATTGAGGGAGGCCCGTGCCCCAGCAGTGGGGACTTAAATGGGCTGATGATGATGTATGAAGTTAGTCAAATAAAACACAGAAGAAAAAATTTAACAGTAAACATAGAAATTAGAATATACCTATTTGTATATCTAATAAGTGCCAAGGTCAAAAATTTGTAACTAAGTTTTCGGTAAGAAATTCTCAGTGTCAGCCAGGAGTCTGGAAGTTGGCGGTCTTGTACCCCGTGCCTCGGAAATCACGTTAAGCCGTTGGTCCTGCGCCCAATCCCTCTCCGGTCGTGTCACGCTGGTGTCCCATCGGAATACCCCTCGTATTCCGATGGGGAATAATGGGGGATAAGGGAATAGCGAGTGCACTTGTGTTTGCGCACACACTTGAGCACTATAATATGTCATGCGTACATGGCTGATCGTTGAGATTGGCCGCCTTAGCCGTAATCGGTTGGAGGATTATTATTATTATTATTGAAATGCAAATGCCAGTAGCCTACTATCGGCAGACCATGGACTGGACCTCCTTGACATCTAAGATATCTTGACAGAAATAATATTCTTCAATGTTTGATATTTTTGTAGCAATCTTTTGCAATTTATTCTTAAGTAAATAACACACTTAAAAATCTTTAATTTGGTCAATACAGAAACTCTTGTGTTATCTTAATTAATAATATTTAATCGTAATCCGAGTGTCGATTTCGGCTGAGCGGAACTCTCAAGAAAGTTAGTACTGAAATGCATAATTTAATGTTTGTAGTATAATCGATATTCTCGAAAAATTACTAGCTTTCCCTTTCTCCCCCTCCCGATCGAGTTATTTTACATTTCGACTAAAATGTAATTCAATTTAAATATGAGAGTTACATACAGGGTGTCCTCGCATGTTACGAATTTCCACAGCAACAACACCCATGTTCGGCGCGTCCCAGTCTGCGGGCGGCACCGACTGAACACAGTGATACCAACTGAGGGTACATCACCCTATATTTAGGTAGAACCATTTTTGGGTATCGTTTTCGTTCTTTTGAAAGTTTTCCAATAGATTTTTTTTTCAGATTACTATAAACACTGTACTCATTGAACGGGTTAAACTCAGTTCACATAGACGATTCCAAAAATGTTTATAATCATTTAATTATTTTATAATCATAAATTCTTTATTATCTTATTGTCATTATACATGTTATATAGGTGTTACAGAAAATTACTGCAAAATACCTCATTTCGTAGAGGAATTATTATTGTAAATCTTGACTGATCTTTATTTATTTATTTATTTAGTACAGCCACATGATACATATTATTACAATCACAAGCCACATATTAATAAGGTCACATTGGTTCTGATATGCATCAAAATAATGGCGTACATTTGTTTAGATTCCTTATGTTTCTTAATTAAATTAGTAAAAAAAACTTAGTGCTAGGCGTGACAGTAGTGACAGAGCTAAGAGCATCCATCAGGCTAGTGGCCTGATAGATACTCATCTTTCAGAGGCATCATTCAAAATCTAGAATGATCAACATAATAATAAATGTCTATGAAAACAGGATTATTAATTAAAAATCCTTGAGCGTAACAGACCTTTTTTCAAGTGTGTGTGTATGTATTAGAAACAACAAAAGTACAGAAGCGATGAACTGAAAATGTTTTCAAACTCGACCTTGCGTTTCGTGATCGTCATAGAAAGTTGCCCTACTTAGTTTAATTATTAATTTGTGTGTTCTATCTAATCTTTTTTTCATCAAGACATCAACGCGTACAGTCTTCAGCAGAAGTAGCTGCACATATTTCGCAGTTTGTAGTTCTTATTCCGTGGAGCGTAAGAGCGAACAGTGTGCATCAACTTTTGCTGCTGACTCTAGCTAATTTCCCGCAGTGATCGATAGCTTATCATAGATTTAGAACTAATGTTGTCTTTTTAGAAATTACTATACTTTGGAGTAATTTAAGAAATAGATACAGATACATTTATTTACCAGACTCCTCCAAAACCTGAATCATTGTCTAAGCATACCTTGGACGCAACCGGGAATCACACGCTAAGATGAAGATGATAAAGGTTGAATGAGTCAATCGAGACAAAACCATTATGTTCACTCAATTTTTACGTCAAAAATAACCAATCTCATTGTAAATGGGCCGAGGGACCTCAGTACAGTATGTCATTTAGCGGTTTCCTCACAGGCAATACCCGCCAAAGAGATCAATGCTGGAGCAAAGTAAAAGATCAGACCTGGCTACACCGACTGACATAACGGCCTTATGTAACGACGTTGCCCACGCGCAGGGTACGGGCAGCGCGCGCGACCCACTCGCGGGCCCACCGTTTCCTTTGGCGTATAAGGACGGGTAATTAAACAGGTACACAGCTCCTTTAATAAAATATGTAAACGAGGTACTGTCATGATTTATTTAGTTTTTGTGGGTAGGATACGAAAAGTAAGTTATTATAACAATAAAATAAATAACCTGGCCTCGGGTCGCCGCAATTGTATTGATTTTGGCAACACTGTACAATAGAATGACATTATACATAAAAAGTAAAGTATCAGCCTATATACTGTCTCACTGCAGGGCAAAGGCCTCCATCATTTGAAAAACAAAAAATAAAATCATAGAAATCAAGTCATCGCTACTAATGATGGGATTAGGCTTAATCACCACGCTTGCCTAATGTGGATTGGTGATCACAATCTCGAGCTATGCAGGTATGAACAATTCGAAACATACCTTTGCTTGATCCGGGAATAAAACCCAAGACCCCGAGATCACAACCTGGCACTGAAACCACTACACCAACGCGTAAAATATAATATTATTAAATATTCAATCAATATCAGAGTTTAAATATTTGCATTCAATGTTTTGTCCGGGTTTTTTTATTTTACGAATATTATTGATCAATGTTGCCTAAAAAATAGTTTTTTTTTATCCTAGAGTCACCTGATGGAAAGTGATCAACACTACCCATGAACAACCGCTAAATCAGAGAGATCGCTAATGTGTTGTGTGCTAATGTGTGTAATAGTTCTTTAAGTTTAGACATCCACGCCAAGGTTTTTTTCACTATTTCAATAATCCATCTTTGTACATAAAACATTTTATAAAATAAACAGCAAAGTTTCACTACACAGTAATATTAATATTCGCCTCTATCTATCAATCAATTTCGTGATTAAGTAGAAATGCTTGTATGAAAGCCATATTTTAAATGAAATTGAAAAATGAAACGTAAAAGAGAAAAGAAATCGTTGTTTGGGTAAGTATGTAAGTAAATCTTTTGTTATTTTCGTGTTTAATGCGATATGATTTATCATGATACCTTAATCGGAACTGGTAAGGGTGAATCAGACTATTATCACCTTACTCTATGGGGTGAACTTTTGTTCCGTCACTCCATTCATTCATTTCATTTTAGTGATGAATTGGTTTCTATACTTTTTTAAAATATACAACAAATTCCACGGACACTGGTTCCGTGCCTTTTTTGTGTTTTTTTTTAAAGAGTTACAAAATTTTAAAATTTATCCGCGATAAAATTAAAATTAAATAAAATAAAACTACAATAGCTTAAGTTTAGGCAGTCATGCATGGTTATTGTTAGTAGGTTGAATTTGAATTTAGTGTAATTGTAAGTAGGATGTTTTTTTTTGGTTCTATTTAATAACCCAATTAAGCAAAATTTGCTCCAGTTTATATCAATCCCGTTCATAATCACGCCACTCGTTTGGCTGCTGATCATAGGAAGACTGTCCGGATGAGGAAAGTCTGGGACCGAAATCTATGGAGCATCATGAAGGAGGCCTACGTCACAAAACACAGACACAAAACGCCAGCTGCCTACTCCTACTTCTTCGTGCTAAAAAGGCTACGCACACATAATGCCGCCGTAGTGGTCCCCGGCAGAGTAGAATAGGCCACCCTCACTCTTACCGAGGTGTCGTAAAAGGTGACTAAGGTAAAGCTGCTGGCATGATCATCAGCACCCAGAGAAGGAAAACTCTGCATTTATATCAAAACCTTCGCCAATCCGTCTGCCAAGCGTGGTGAGTATGGCAATTACCCCTCATGTGATTGAGGGAGGCCCGTGCCCCAGCTGTGGGGACTTAAATGGGCTGACGACGACTTGGACACATAATGCACGCGTACAATGATCTCGGCGTGGTTCGGCGTGTGACCGAAACAGATTATACGGAACGTTTACGAGAGAGATACGATACGATATACTGCCTAGCGCGTAGGTTAACGAACTTTTGGCACAAAATCGAAAGTCGGCTCTATGTCTATCATTGGCATAGACCTTCGATTTTGTGCCTATTTCCAGCAGTGAACTGATATACCATGCTTTTTTAACCGGCTTACTCATTTATCGAGTGCATTATACTGATGAAAACAATCATTTTTTTCCCAAGGAACATAGGTTCTAATCTATGAAAATAAATTACCTCCCCACACAAAAGTGATCAGCTCATTGCTGGTGCGATTTGTACAGGAAAGCGTTTTTTGTTTGAGTTTATTCCCTATGTTCCTTGGGCTTAAAAGATGATTTTCAGTAGTATAGTGGTCTTGATAAGTGAGTAAGGCGAAAAAAGCACGGTGTATAAGCTGTTATTTTTATGTTCCTGTCCGATTTTATTCGTATACTTCAGAGTATTCTGTTTTTTTAACACGTTAAGACTAAGTTGCATATGGAACTATGAAGAAAAACAGTAGTGTCCTTATAATTATTATTAAGATTTTATCACCGCTTCTATCTGTATGTCGCTTACGCCCACGCCCGTATTTGCACTGATTCCTATATTTAGCAGCTACCAATATGGCCTCCATAATTATTTAATAATCACAATTTTCCATGTTACATATGGATCAATTTACTTATTCTAATGGCCCACTATAACCGCTCGATATACTCGATAATATCGACATGCGACATGGTCGTTTGTGGTGTCCTCTTATGGAGTTATAATATGTAAGAACTATTAAAATGTTATTAAGTTGCTCATTGGATATACATACTAAACTAAAATACAATCCAGCGATCTGAAACTGATGGTATCATTATTTATGGACTACTTAATCCATTCGATCAATATTTATCCGAGAATAAACTATAATATAAGAAATAGAAATAGAAAGCATACATATTTAACAAAATTGTTTTCATATCTATAGGTTAGAACATGCTAAGGTTGTAGGTATCGACTGGCATTATCTTAAAAAACGTTAGAGATCTCTAACACTAGGCTAGGCCTGTACTGTAGACAATCTTTAATCACGGGTTACCGGAATAATGACAGCGTTATACAAGTTGCAACTGTTGCGAGCCATGAATCAGTAACATTTCATAGACAAATGTGTCAAAAATGTATTTTTTTTCTTTGTTCTCTTCTTATTATTTTACTTGTGGCAATCCACTTCTCGACTGAGAATTACTGCTGCCGTTATCATGTTTGAGATTGTAGGCGTTATTGAGCGGGACAACTACAATTCAAGTGATACTTAGCCAAAGTTCGTAGTCAACAGTCGAAGTCAGTAAAAGTATAAGTCACTCAACAATACGGAGGTGCTTAGCGTTTTATCGACGTACGGAGTCTGCCGAGACTACTCTTAACGAAATCGCAGGTTTTAAATTCCTAATAGGTCCAAGCAAGTTGTTCACGTGACAACTCACTCGACACACAATAGCAATGTGAAAAACGATACATCTTATATTAATATCACTTTGCGACACTTCACTGCACAAAACATCACCAAATTTGTACACTAAAAACCACTAAATACTAATTTAAAACTTTGAATTGCATCACCCTCTGCAGAATCCTTTTCTTTGTTGTCGCGTCTATCGTATTACGATTTAACTTGCCCAATGACGAGTGATTAAAGAGACAAGATTTACCCTTGAAATTGACCGGCGTTTTGAGCTGGTTCTCATTAACTGAGTTTTATATAAAATATTAAATTTACTGGACATGGACACCATCTATACTCGAAACTGGAATTCAAGACCAAAAAAACTACGACAGATACGTCACTATCAAATCTATCAATGTCACTTATGTCATTGTCAAATCAAGTTTTCAGGTTTGGTCAACCTTTTTGGTGTATGCTTCTTTTCTTAGTATAGGCTGGCACAATTCATAATGAGGACTTTCTCAAAAAATAGAAACTAAATTACAAACTATATTTTCAAGTCAACCAACATTGACAAAATTTTATTGTAAAGGACTTAAACAAATTGAATCACCCATGAACACCCACGAAAATGTGTCATAGTATTAAGACAGTATGGAAAAGTTTTTACTTAATTCTTTTTTTATTTTTGATGTTTTGACAAAATGGGTAGTTAACAGTCGAAGTCAGTCGAAAGTCTCAGTTACCTACTCAATAAAACAGGGGCGTTTAGCGTTTTATCGACCTATGAATTCTGAAGAGACTACTTAACGAAATCGCAGGTTTTAAGACTCTCATAGGTCCTAGCAAGTTGTTCACGTGACAACTCATTAATTACATAATAGCAATCTTTAAAACGATGTAATTCAAAGATTCTTAATATGAATATCGCTGCGGCACTTCACTGCACGAAACAACAACATGTAAGTTCAAATGTTCTACCAAATGTTATTAACACCTGAAGGGACACAAGCGTATAACCAACTTTTCTACCAAACATTATTGATGATTAAGTTTTTATTAAATCGTCTTGTATTTATGTAAAAATAAGTCGATAAAACTAGTTCTTTAAATTATAGAATCAAAATTACCAATAAATAAATTATGTCAGCGCATATTTATAGAAAATAAGTAGGTACTATTGTACGATCATTTTATTGCAGTAGCAACATTGTAGTAACTTTTTGGTCTTGAATTCCAGTTTCGGGTATAGAACAAACAAAGCGTACACATTATACATAACAAAATTAATTGGGAGATTGTCAAAAATGTAATTTCAAAGTTACTATCGAAAAGACATCAACGCGCGCTACTGTGCGGCCACGACCAAAAGGCACTTCAGTGACATTGACGTTGTAAAACGTTTTTTCTAAGCGAAAATGTCAAAACCATATTTTAATATGTACTCGTACGCATGGAACTAGAAGTCAGCGGAATGTGCCATTTTCGGAAAAAACGTCACAGAGTGTGAAAGAGATCCAATCGTCCCTGTCCCAGATTCTTTACGGGTGCGACTGAGAAAGAACGTCCCTAGCACCAGCACGTCACCCCAATGCTAATGGCTTCGTGCAGTTTTTCAAGTATAGGCTTTCTATGAAAAGGCACAGTCTGTTTAGGGTGCATAGACGTACGTGCATAGACATGCTCGTACGTCGATGGTCAAAACAGCATCACTTTTGCCACGTGCCAAATAACCGTGATCGGACTGTATTTAATGGATTAAGATATAATCTGCCTGTCTGTAGTGAGACAAGGCCGTTTTGGCCGAGCTTCTGCTGGTCCTTCTAAAAATGTTACAAGTGGTCACTTAAATATCATATTCGGGCATTGAAGTCGCTAGTGGGCAGACGCGCCCTCTTTATTTTCGTTCTTGGCCTCAATTTTCGATTAATGTTGATTTTCATATCTTGCAAACGCTTGGAGGTAGGCGGGACGCGAGGCCGCTGTCCTTTATATGATGCTAAGAAGCCATTTCCTGTGAACCACTCCTCACCGGCCTCAAGTACTCTTATCCTATTGGTCTTATCTAAATTTATGAGATGCAGTTTCCCGCAGCTCCACTAGCGTGGAATTTTGTTTGCCACAAAGTAGCCTATGTCACTCTCCATGCCTTCCACTATTGCCACTTACAAAATCACGTCAAAAAAACAGAAACTTACACGTACACACGCACAGACACAAACACTCACAGACACACACACGCACACACACTTTTTTTTTACATTATAGCGGACTAATGAGCAGACGGCACGCTTCCCATCACTTACCATTAGGCAAGTGATCACCGCCGTTCATGGACATCTGCAACACCTGAGGTATCACATATGCGTTGCCGGCTCTTAAGAAAGGAATAAGCTCTTTTCCTGGTCACCAGGTCTTATCTGTTCGGAAACACCACCAATGATAGCTAGTTGATGACAAATTGTTTTAGGATGTTTTGAGGATATTAAGAAATAAAATCAAATCTCATGTCAGCGTGTTTTTCCCGTTGCAACCAAAGCTGTCGCACCCAAACCAGGGGTACGATTGGACCATGATTCAGGATAAGGTTAAGTCTGGTAATTCACAACTAAACTTTACTCAAGTTTATTATAATGATTATCAGTTTCAGTTAGTTCCTTTGTCTAAGGGTTGTGAAGGTCCGATGGCAGTCACCTCGTGTAATTACCAGCTTTATGGAACCATGGGCCCCAGGCTGTTTATTTTTTTATGAGATAGGGGACAGACGAGCAGACGGATCAACTGATGCTAATCGTTTAAGGCCGCCCATGGACACCAGCAACACCGGAGGAGTCACAAGTACGCTGCCGACCTTTTAAAAAGGAATACGCTCTTTTCTTGAAGGTTTGCAGGTCGTATCGGTCCGGAAATACCGCTTTACCGTTCATACTTTAGTTTTGTCGTACGAGGTAGAAATTTTCTTGAGAAACGTACAGTTGAAGACTGCCAACCATCTAGATGATGTGGATGGAACTGTTGTCGAGTGGAACGATGGCGAAATGAAGCGGCACGAATCAGTCCGAACAATTCCTCAGAGCATTCCCCATAGTATAAGTGGTACATAGTGAAGCTACATGTCTGCGATTTTGACGCAACCAGGAATGAGTCGCTGAAATTATGGGGAAACCTAATCTATGTTTATGCAATATTTGATTTATCTATGTTGTGCAATTATTGAAATGCACTAACCAGGCCAGTCATGTCAATATATTGTAGGTATGTTATGTTATAGCAATGTTTTTGTAACGGATGTAATGAATATTTTACGTGGGAGAAAATCAAGCAGCGTATCAAATATTCCATATGTTAGTTCAAGTAAGGAAACCTAGACCTACTTTTAAACGAATTTATGTAAGGTTTAAAATATATATGTACTTACGAGTATGTTTGATTCACATATATTTAAAGCAAGCTTAAAATTGAGTTTAACGGCTGTTTAATAATTTGACCATTATTCCTCCTAAAGTAAGCAGGTTAGGAACATAGACGTTTTGAATTGGAATATTCACTTCTTGAGTCATTTTTTTATGTGATAGATGGCAGACGAGCAGATGGATCACTCGATGGTAAGCAATGCCATCGCCCACGCATACCAGCAACACCTGTCGAGGTACAATGCGCTGCCAACCTTTTAGGCCTACGGTACTCAATCAGTTGGCGAGACACAGTGAAAGCATTGCTTCACGACTGTTTTTTTGTGACAGTGTCACTCCAGTCGAGCTGACTCTTTCATGCCGAAGCGTGGCTCTACATAAACACCCATCCGCAATATCGAGTACACAACACTGCCGAAGAAGCCATCAAACAATAAAAAATAGACTACGGGATGCAATTATCAAAGCCTCTGGAATATTGTCGGGTGAACAAAAACGCACTATAAGATCCCTTAGAATCGGAAGCTGCGTCCGTAATTTGTCACAAGCGTTGCGCCGGCGCAGGCGTGCCAGTCCGGGTCCGCTGATTACCGGCCGACACTAAGGCTGAGGACACAGTGATTCAATAGAGCGTATTGGAGAAAGAACGATGGTAGCGAGGTGATCCGGCAGATAGCCAAAGTTATTGACATAGCTCACCGGATAAGTAAGCTGAAGTCGCAGTAGGCTGGCCTTAGTGTTGCGGAACTATCGATAGTTTCCCTATCGATAGTTGACTTGTAAAATCATTGAGACTATCGATAGTATTTTTGTCAAAACTATCTTGGTAGCTTAAAGGATAAGACGTGCGCCTTCTGAAGGAATGGGAGGTCGTAGAATCTAATACAATGTACCACTGGATTTTTAAAATCTTAGATACTTACGTAATTTTATCATTAGCTCGGCGGTGAAGGAAAACCTCGTAAGGAAACATGCACGTTTTGTATAGTTTCAGAATGTGTAACCATGATCTAGCTGGTCCAGACCAGCCAGCTGTTTTATGTTAACTTACTTAGGTATATTATAATTGGAAGAATAGATAAACAACTTAGTTGTAATGATAAACAGATAGGTAAACTATACTTTCAAACCTTTTTTTTTTTGGTTTCGCAGGGGGAATGCCGGCGGCTCAAGAGATGAGCCGGGGGGCGGCCGGGTTATGTGGGGCTCTCCTTTGGCGGGGGGCTTCTCCCAAACAGAAGCCAGGCAAAGGCATACCCACTAAACCCCCTGCGGTTCTCTCTCATCGCCCATATTGGGGAATATCATGTTAATAGAGCCGAAGCCTCCCTCCACGATATTCCCCGGGCGGATGTCCGACTATACGGCGGACTAGGCGGCTCCTCCCCCAGACGTGGCGGGAGAGGGGATAGGGACAGCCGGGAAAACTGAGCCGTCCCTATCGGGCAGCAGAGGGAGCCTGTGCAATGCTGGTGGTGGTGCCCCCGTACCACGCAACAGCGGGCTCCCTCCGCGGATACTTTCAAACCTAACTTTAGTATCGGATATTTAAACTTCACTTCTAAAAGTATTACTAAAAATCGTTTAGGGTTGATTCAACCAACTTGACAGTTAAGTTAATTAAGTAGAGTATTTAATTTAGTTAAATAGGGTTATACAGGTAATGTCAAAAGTCAATAACAGGTGTGAAAATGACAACACTATTTTGAATTACCTAGGATATTACTAATTCTGTCAAAATTGGCGGTCTAACGATTTACTGTGGATTTAGGCGTTGACTGTTATAAAAGTAGTTGGTAGAACGAATTTTTATATTACACTGCATCCAACTGGGCTATCCCATAGATTTACCGTTGGATAAAGATTGATCGTATCCACCCTTAGTTAGGCAGGCAAAAAAACTTGATCGAGGCCTCACGGGCCACGAAACTTTTACGTTCTAAATTCCAAATTCAAATCATTCATTGCATATTGTATTTCTACAAGGTTGGTACAAAAAATATTTACTACGGCACCTATACATGTGACGTCCTGGGAGGGTACAACAAGTCAAGAGAACTTAATACCTACTTATTATTATTCCGCCGCGCTCACGTATGTGAACCTTTACTAACATTTTTACTGCCTTCCTGCTGACTTCCCGTCACGATAACACCGTCAGCTCGGATGGGCGTTCTTTAATGACACCCGGTAGGTACTTTCTGTCGAAAGTAAGAGTTTGGCGGTTTTGGTTGATTGACATGGCTCAGCGGTTTTACCCGTACGTACGACGAAGCTAGAGGAAGAAGCATCGGCCGGTATTTGTGAAATAATCATAAGATATGTTGCAGGGCTTCCGTTTCTATGTATTGATGAGTGGTTAGTTGACCACACTTTTAAATTTACAGCTTGTGAAGTAATTACAACTTAACGGATATTGAAATGATTGAGATTGATGATGAGAAAACATTGTAGGTATTTTAGGTTGTAAATGCACTTTTTTTTTATGGTGTCATCCCGCGCACGGTTACTAAATGCACTTATAGTTGGGCCAATATAAAACGCCACATTTGACACTTCAACAAAATTTGACAACGTATCCTTGTAACAACGGTCATTGAATTTATTAATCTTTCTATGTTAAAAGAGCACAATAACTTAACTTTTAAAAATTATGTTTGCATTTATTTAATTCAATAAAGACAAAAAAGATAATTTCACGATTTAATTTCTCTGTTAATCTATTTATAAACTTATTAAACATTTACTTTTCTAGAGAATTGAACGTTGGTACAATGTTGTGTGTATCAACCCATTTTCTTTTTAAACTCTAGTGATGTACCCCAAATAATCGAACGAATTTAATGTTAATCGTGTAGGAATATTCATCCATAAATGAAAAGCCACATTCTGGTTAAACTAAGACGTATTATTCTCTTGTTTAAAAATATAAATACATTAATAACTTTGTAAAAAGAAATAAAATCTATGGCACACAATTTTTAAAGCTCTTTGATTTCGATGAAAATGAAATGAACTGGCCGCGGATCGATATCTAGGATCGGTACCTACTTTCCTCTTTCTTTTCAATAATTTTGATTGACATTTCTCCAAATAAAAGTACTAATAACTTCTTTTCCATTATTATAGTACTCGATTCACGTTTGTTTAAAGTACATATCGATTATTCACTTTAATCGACGTTTTTTAGTAGGTCTCGTCTCTATGAATCTATGAATGAAATATTTAGAAACATCAAATGTGGCTTATTAGCTTGGCTCAACTATAATTGTTAATTTTTGCTTTATGAAAACCCATAAAAATTATCCTGACACAATTTTGAAAGGAACTAGTTTCAAGTTTATGTTCGATGTCTAGAAGACTGCCAAGGTTGGCGCAACGCAATTAATTTGAAGAAGCGGATTTCTATATATGGTGGTGATTACCTACCATTAGGTTACCTGATTGGTCGTTCGCCTCCCTTTTTTGCGATATTTCATAAATAGTTTTATCAATTCAGGAAAACTGTGAAGATAATGGATTAGATAGAACTCGCACCCCACGAGTGCGAGTATAGACGCAAATAGTGTGCAAGCGAGAAGTAAATAGATGCGCCGCCATTTCTGATGCCATTCTTTATCCGCACGGGTTGTAAGTATAATAACACTCACGCACGGGCGTACAAGACCGCCAACTTTCAGAATTCGTACTGACATTGAGAACAGAAAAACTCATTAACAAATTTTTGACCAGACCCGGCAATCGTACTCCGGACTCAAAGCGCGTCGTTCTAAAGTGAGACCCACAAGCCACTACGCCATCGAGGCAACCGTGCCCTTAATATCCTCCAACCGATATTCGGCTATGGCGGCTAATCTCAAGTGTGTTCGAAAACACAAGCGCACTCTCTATTCCCTTTACCCTCATATTACAATGGGACACCAGTGTGACATGTGTAGTGTCATCGTGCCCTATTCATACAACAGACGGACATTTTCGATTATACATAACACTTTCCTTCCTCCCGGTCGGCGCGGGCGCAGTAATATTGTAAATAAGCACTTAAATAAATACTGGTCCATTTCCGTGGCCGGCGGAGGCGATAACGCGGCATCTCGCCGCATCCGCTGCCACTCTTAGAAAAACCAACGATAAATGTGGTGCCCACGCGTCGAGACAAACTAGGATTACGTTAAGTTTTACTCGTATTAGAATAAATTTTTCTTTCTTTCTTTCTATTATGTTAGTTTGTAATGCGGGGGCGTTACGACTAAATCGGAGTTTTCCTGCCCTTCGCACGCGCTGTGTGCCTCCTTTGTTTGGATGCGACAAATATTAGTCTTTACCTATGAAATTGCCGTTTGTATGGCGATTTTCTTAGAAGTTTTATTTTCCATACTAACTTTTTTTTTATTTGTAAAGTAACTATTAATGCTTATACTCCAAATTGATCTGTGGACAACGTTTAGGAACGTATAGGATAGTTTTTCAGAAAAAAATATTTTGTAATTAAAAAGTTATGCTCCACATGTGACTCCACAGGTGTTTCGGGTGTCCATGGGTGGCGGTAATCATTTACTATCAGGTAATCCGTCTGCTGGTAAGCGATTGCCACCGCTCACATAAAAATATCGTCACGTTAATTCCCGTTCTTATTAATCTTAGGTAGTTAGTAGGTCGCTCACGGCGACTTTTTGTAGCGATGCTGTCGCGCGTCCGCACCGATAGATACAGCCGCGAAGTGGTCGCTAGCTGTGTGTCCTGGGCTCAGATTCAGACGCGATACAAACGCGATACTGTCGCGCGTTTGCATCGCTACTACTACAAAAAGTCGCCTTGGGCGACCACCAATGCAACGCGAAAAATATAGCATCTACTAAAACTATTTCTACAAATACCGTCATTTCCAGCCCTTAGCAGCATTTTATGGCCACAGGAATGATAAACCACACAGCGGATCCCTCCTGGCGTTTATTGTAACGGCACCGTGTTACCATTACGTACTTTGCAACACTTGAATCGAACCGGGGAACGGTGGGTGTGGAAAACCATGTGTGTGAAAAGTTGTAGACGACTAGGGCAACGCACTACTACGAGTATAAAATTGTGATATGATGAGTAAATCCATAATTTACAAAATACATTGAATTTGTAATCAAGTTCTTTATGGATCTAGTAGGTCTACGAACAATCTTGAAGTGGAAACAGAGTAGGTAGAATAAGTTACGTAAATTAGATACATCATCATCATCATTTCAGCCAATAGACGTACACTGTTGGACATAGGCCTCGTCCTCTCCACACAGATTGGTCCAGATTGTTTTATCAAATGCATTTGATTTTTTTTATAGAAAGGCCAATCAGGATGACCTCACTCCGCCTGATGGTAAGCGGCCGTGAAATCCAAATATGAGGTTGACAGGCACAAAAGAACAAACAAAGTACCCATTGTGTCTGCCATCCTCACCCTGATGGCCTGCTGAGATGCCGTTTCACGCCCCGCCTAAAAGACCCTGGATTGTATGAAGGAGGAAACACATGAGTTGGGAGGGCAGTTTCATTTCTTGATGGCTCGGGGCAGGAACGAGGAGCCAAACCTCTTGTTGCGCGCCGCCATTGTCTGGATGATTCTACGGACACTGAAAATGCGAGCAGTGAGTCTAATTTAACGCACGTCTGTCTATCTTTTCTTATTACATTCGACACTACTTCGTCAAAATCGCTGCCAAAAAGCAACAATCCTCGTCTCAACTACCTCGATGACGTAAGTGAAGGCTGTACAGATTCCATTGCCTGCCCATTTCTTCCCGTCCATTCATCCGATACTCGTAATTACCTAGCTTTACTGGCAGGGACCGATTCTCGCACGCTCGACATAATTAGAGTGGAGTTTTGCTACTACGTTTTATTGAGATTGGTTGTTCACAAAATATTGTCCACTAAATTGGTTTAGTGCGGCAGATTCCACTAAGAATTTCAAAGCATTCCACTATGCCCCACCAGTGGGGCGTCTTGGTGGGGCAAAGTGGAAGTATTCTGATTCCATGCCTCGGATAGCAATTTATAATAATAATCGTTACCTAACCAAGCCTTGAGCAGCTGGATACTTTAGGAACCGAAAACGATAAAAGTACTTATTTGTTTTCGTATATCGCACTGGACTTACGTCGGGCGCTCAAGAATTGGCCTCCAGCTCTTGTAACGAGCTTGAGAAAGTTATCATCGGCTATGTGTGCTGTGAATAGTTTCGACTGGATTACCATTGGCCTATTGTTTTGGGCAACCGCATCTAATTCGACTGGCGCATTCCAGAGCTCACTCGTTAGGAATGTGTGCAGTTAATAAGTAATAACAATGGTCTGTTGCGTAGTTCCTGAGGTGGAAATAAATGTAATGTTTTTTGGTACTTCGCGTATGAACTCTCGCGCTGATGTCATTGTTATGTCCACGTTTTAGTACACTCTTACTATGTAAAGTATCAACACATATACTCTCCCACTGCAGGGCAAAGGTCGCTATCATAGAAATCAAGTCTACTACGGTGAAATTAGTCTGGTGATTAAGACTTATCCCACTTGCCAATGGACAACATTTCATATTTTTAACATGTCCATATTGTTTTTTTATATGAAAATAGACATAAAATGAACAGACCCATATTTTTTCTTTTTTCAAAATTTGTCCATTTTCATGCATAAAATAATTATTGAAATTCTTTTTATTCTAAATAGACGTAAGCGCCAAATAACGTCATCGGACGGCTGAATACAGCGATATTCCATTGCTTATCATTGTTTTGATAAAAAAAAGGTACTACTGTCAAAGGTAAATAATACTAGTGTCAACATTGTCAACGTCATTCATACATTCAACGTTGACAAGTTGTCTTTTTTTTTTACAGTTACATGTCATGGGTTTGGCATTTCCTAAATTTAAAACTATAATGTGCTAAGCAAAGAAATATTTTACATTCTGCCGTCCGATGACGTCATCTTACGTTTTTTAGTTTTCAATTTTTTTCTCAGTAAATAAGCAATATAAAAAATGAATAAATATATATTCGAGCAGCGGAAAAGTAAATAAAGAATTGGTATTTTTTGTTTCAGAGCTTAGCAATTTTGCAATGTTGTCCATTGCGGATTGGTGATATCAAAACCGAGCTATGTTCGAAAAATTCGAAACATACTTTTTGCTCGACTCGGGAATCGGACCCAGGACTCTGAGTTCACGGCCCGGTACTTTACCCACTAGACCCACAGCTCGTTACTAGACCAACGGGGCGTTACTATGACGTGCTTAAAATATTCGAAAAACTTCTAAAATACACGTCAGATGTTTGTCTTGATTGTTGTCTTTTATTTCGTGTAACTCATATGTGACTATATGACGGCACGATATGGACTGACGATTTGATAAATATGACGGATATGAGCTGGGTGTACACTGCGTAAGAACGGGATTCAGTGCTAGGAGAAATTAAAGGACAAAGAGCTGCTGACTATAGACATGCTCCCTTACTCGACAGAGCGCGGTCAAGGATAGCTATACCTATCTGATGAGCCAAGCGAAGCAGTCAATATCTACGTGACGTTACGCTTCTTATTCTCTACCGTATTTAAAACCATTTTTGTTATTATACACATATTTAAAAAAAAAATTTAGACAACATCAAATTGTCGAGGTCCCAAACTGGTTTTCCCTTGTAGTATGGAAACCAGGGACAACGAAGGTACCACAAACACCCAGACCCAACACAAATATCTGTTTCATCAACAAACATTTATGTTGGTGCGGGAATCGAACCATACGTCGCAACCGGCGCACCAACCACTGCGCTAAACGGTAATTTGTAGATCAATGCCGCTTAAAACGCCAGCGTGTATTCTATTGAATACCATCTCATTATTATCATTATGGTTGTTAAATATAAGAAACTCTGTCTTCCCAAAAGGTGTCAAAAACAGCTATCTTTATAGTGAAATAGATTGAAGTCGTACTATAAGTTACAAATTTAATCCATTCTTCAACACTACTGTTACTGTTGTCAATATTGCATGCTGTTGTCACCTATAAATAAGATTTCGTTTCATCATCATTATTTCAGCTAAAAGACGTCCACTGCTGGACATAGGCCTCCCCCATGTTCTCCACACAGATCGGTCCTGTGCCGCCCGCATCCAATGGATTCCCACGATCTTCACCAGATCGTCGGTCCACCTTGTGGGGGGCCTGCCACGGCTGCGACTTCCTTCTTGCTTGAGATTTCGTTGAGATTGATTTATATATTTTTTTAATGTTATTATTGTATCTAGTACTGATGTAAATCTTGTTGCTGATCTTATAAATAAATAAATCATTATCAGCCTGTTGCAGTCCACTGTTGGACGTAGGCCTATCCAAATGTTCGCCACTCTGATCGATCTTTGGCTACTCGCCTGCAGCTCCAGCCAGATTTACTATGATGTTGATTGGTGATCACAACCCCGAGATATGTTCGAAAATTTCGGTCATACTTGCGACCCAGAAATCGATATCAGGACCTAGAAATCACGGCCCGGTACTACAGCCACTAGACCAACTGGGCTATTTAGCTGAGACCATGTAGCTGACGTAAAATGTATTCGGCTATAGAAGCAGAGCGAGTGCAGACAGCTGTAATGCTCGGTACCGTTGCGCACGCGTCCCATATCTCCATCCGTTACTAACGGCGCGGCGCCAGCGCTCCCGGGGACGTCCGGCTGTACTTAACATACCTATTTCAAGGGGTGTTACCGAGGCATTAGAGCCACGGTAGCTCAGGGAACCTTCAAAACACATCATAAGATGGTGGCTCAGTTAGAACGAGATGTCGCAGGTTCGAACTAGGTTGCTTAATTTGATACCGTCTCGTAACGAACGAGAATATACCTGTCGCATCCAAACAAAGGAGACGCACAGTGCGTGTGAAAGAGAGAGAAACTCCGATTCGGTCATAACGTGTGCTTTAAATAAGGCCCTTTGGATGGACTTATTTATTTATTTATTCATTGCAAACCTTCACATTTGAGATGTTATAAAAATTGTATCCAGTGAATACATGCACCCTGTAAGGGCGTGGCAACATACATTTTTCAATATATTTATAAAATTACTAACAAAAATTTTATCAGGCTAAATCTAAATCTAAGCAATGATAGTTATTCAATAAATAATTCCATTACTTTTCAAATCAATGTGCAAATTTCTACCATTAGCTTGGCAGTGACACTAAATGCTTGCGCGATGTAATCGAGAACTAGCGCCATCTATTGATATAAAGTGAAACTAATGTCCCAAATCGAAGAGAGGGCGGGTCACTAGTCGTTTTATAAAATTATCAAACACTTCATGAAGTGAGCAAATTTGCTTACAAATATAGCCTCGCTACGACCTACATTTAAAAACATTCAGAATGATTATCGCCCTATGGCACAAGACACTCATTATAACCTGCTGGAACAACTTCGCAAGGACATATTTCCAGTAATCTTAAAGGAAATTATCGACACCAATGCGTGTTAAGCGAAATACAAATTATGACAGTGATAGATGATTTCATTACGCATTAATAGAGATGTGATGCGAGATGATAAGGATGAAAAATCGGTTATAATAATCGATTTTTACTTAGCAATTTAAGTCGTATATTGGTGATGAATAAGAAGCAGTGAAAAAAATAGGGATAACCTTTGCCCAGCAGTGGAACATAACAATTCAAGCTACTTCTTATACAGGTTGTATCGATAAACATTAACATCTTTTTAACAACACCTCTGACCAACCATTCGAATAACATTTGTTCTACGACTTTCGGAAATTCTTTGAAATTTATTTCGACTACCCATACAAAATGAACTAGTCACGTGACCAAATTCGTATAAAACGTAGATTTTTTTAAATGAAAATTCCAAAATGGCTGGTAAAAGACGTAGTCAAATGGATGTAAATGTTTACTAGTACTTCCTGTATCATCTGTAGCCAGATCAGCAGCAACACCAGTGTAGTACATATTTGATCAATTAAAAGTTAATTAAAAAAAAATAATTGTATATTATTTACTAACTGATATTTTTTCCAATTTTAGCAATACATTACTGTGTGTAACATTTTGAATTCTGAATTGGTAATACTTAATATTAAACCTAGGTCATAAAGGAGAGAATAAAAAAGTTGTGCTAAAACCAATCTTAATCCGATGCAAAATCTATAGTAAAGCGCTGTCATTATACAATAGATTTATCCACAGCTAAAATTGGTCGAATAGGCCCTAAACATAGTCCCTCTTATTCCAAAACGTAGTTTAAAATAAGTAGTGGTATTAATACTGGGAATAACTGAAGAACTAGAATAAACATTATTACAACACTAAGTTTAACGTTATTTAGTATATCAACTATAATACTTAAGTTAAACCACCCGGACCCCTAGTTTAAAATGAGTACTAAAATAATAACCTCAAAATATGGATTCAGTAACCATGACAACTTATCCCTGTGACAGTTCGTTCCGTTTCACACAAAAATTATTGTGAGAAAGTAGTTAATTTATTTTTAATCCCAAAAATATAAGTAATTGCTATGCACATTACTTGGAAACCTTACTTAGGTCAACATTTTAATTTATTATTGCTTAAAAACAATTCTAAAATATTTTTACTTCAGACAACAAAATAAGGTTATTTAAAATGAAAAGGCACTGAACGAATGATTGAATGATTCGATCAATTTTGACACTATCCTGCGGTACTAAGTTGTCTATGGTTGTCGAGGATTTGTAATAAAAAATTGAGGACTAATATTATTCCGTAATAATCATTAACTTGCTAGTTTAGGATTAAAAACGGTATCAGAGCAGTTTTTGTAATAAGAGGGAGTAGGTTGGTATTTTAAATAGTCTTTTCACATCTCTATGGATGATAATTAACACAGCTATTTCTTTATGCGTGATTTGCCAGGTACTTGTTGGATTTATTAATTATACCAGACTTAATATAGTACTAACCTGTTTAGATATTATCTTAAAATATTGTATCAATCTATTATGTAGTTGGTACAACAGTCTAGAAACCTTTTGCAAGGTTTTAAATGAAAATAGTTTGTTCAATTTAGGTCCATACAGAACACTTATAAATGTCAACATGTTTACCACTGGTTCGGAATATAGTTTTCTGCCAAGAAGACACCAGAAAGAAACTTAACAGCCACTCTTTAAAAAAAAATGTTTTACAAAATTTCACCATTAATTTTAAAAAATAATGCACCATTTTTGTATTACTAATATGTCCCTAAAATATTGTCATTCAAAAAATCATCTATTTTATAGTAGCCTTTTTTCTTTAAACAGTTTTTTATATAAGTACAATTTAAACTTATGTGTGGGCAAGTCAATAATAATCTGAGGTAACTTATTAAATATTTTTATGCTTAATCCTATAAACGAACTGTCGATCTTATGACCTTATACCTTGATATTTGGAACGGCAAGCCTGTGTTTATTTCTGGTGTTAAGGCGGTGACAGTCAGACTTCTTCGAGAACAGATGGAGATTCTTATATATAGCAGGACCTATATTGAATTATTTATTATTAGGTACGAACTACAGAACTATGTATCACAAGTAAAGATGAGATGGGAAAGATAAGTCACATCAATTGAATAAAACTGTTCTAAAACCAATGGTGCACACAAGTTTTAAATTGATTAGTAGGGAGAGTTTTATATTCTCAGGGATTTTATTAAATATCTTAATGCACATGCTATACAACTATTTTTCAAAACACTAGTTGTATTGGCGGCGATATTGGCACCTGAATTGTAATTAACAAATCCATTGGCGGCGCTAGATTCGTCAATGCGTCACCTTAACTTAAAAAAATCGGAAGAAAATGAAATATGATGAACTAATTTAAAATGGTTTAGCAATACCAAAAATATTTTTTTCGCCTTGGAATCATTATAAAACGATTTGAGGTAAGAGTAGGTATTTACAGCATATCCTAAAGTGCTTATCCACCATGAATAGCCAAAGCGGCAACGACCGAAAGGATAATTGATCTTAAAAAAAGGCGTTCAAGATCAGTCAAAAAACACCTTTTCGCCTCGGATCATTGTAAAAAGATTTGAGGTAGGTATCTATCTACATCATGTCCTAATCTGAAGTTTATCCACCATGACCACAGCCAAAGCGGCAACGACCGAAAGCGTTTGTTTTTGTTCGGCTGCTCAAATGGCCTTCGTGGCAATTATACAGTGTACGATTCCCGTTAAGTGCTGGTGTGCACATATATAACATTTTTCTTGTTGAATCGTATGAGTCACCACTAAGATTGTTGTTCTCAAATATTGTAGTCGGAGATACGAATAAGAAGCGATGTTGACCCAGCCTTTTTTTGAATGAAAAGTATTTTATATTATTAAATAATATATCTCGGGTGGGTTGGCTAAAAACTCCAGTCCAGACTATTTCTGATTAAAAATTGTGAAGTGACGTTTCGATTCTCGGGCAATACAAACAAATTTTGAAAACTTTTGTTACGGTTAATTTCTTTAAGACATGGTAACCCAGAGTTATGCCAGGAAACAAATAGTCTATCCAAGGTGTTTATATGAAGCTTAAAACTTTCAGTGGAATTTTTCTAAAATTCGGTTCTTCTTTAAATAAAATGTTTTCTATTGTTTTTTAATACTAGTATGGTCTTGAACGCCCTGTTGGCCTAATGGTTTGGGTACCGTGCCATGATCTCGAGTCGAGCAAAAATTATGTTTCGAGTTTCTTCGAACATTGCTCGATTTTGTGATCACCAATCCGCATTTGGCAAGCGTGGCCATTAAGCCTGATTCCATTAGTAGCGATAACTTGATGTCTATGATGGCTTTGCCCTACAGTGGGACAGTTTATAGGCTAATACTATATGGTCTTGAAAAGTTGGTGGATTCGGAGCGTAGGCATGAGAAGTACTGTTTGCATAGAGGAGAGAAGACGCGTTGCAAGAAGGGAAACGTGACTACGAAATATAAGGGAGTGGACTGTCATCGCCTCTGTGGAGCGCTTGTTTCGTATCGCAATGAATAGAAAGGATTTTGGGACGGTGACTGCTAACCTTCAAAACCGAAGAGGTAACCATAGAAGAAGGAATCAAACTTGTAGCGCTAGCTTTTTTATTTAAACTCCTTATCAAACATATAGCCTCAAGAATTTACTATAACAGTCACCACTCCATTCGTGGCTTCGTTAGCATTCAAATAGTCGTAGCGCTGGTGGTAGGAATAATGCGGTCACAAAAAAAATCCTTATTTATTAGGCAAATACACGGACCGCGAAGAGGAGTGTCCAGCGATCAGTGAATGAAACCGGTTAGTGATGTTCGATGTACCGGTTGCAGAAGCTTGTCTGTGCTGTTTTTTATACAATGTCGGTGACTAGCAAACGCCTATAGTGATGATAAGTGACTACTGTAGCCGATTTACTATTTACGCATCTAACTTCAAATGAGTTGCACAGTTGCAGTTTTTGAAGAAACTAGTATTGTAGTCTCTCCGGAAAATCTCTGAAGAGAGCTCATTTCACAGTCGTTTAGTATAAAATATTTTCTATGCTCTTATTGCGATATGAAATTACAATTCTTTCCTATTATCTTTACAATCCCTTCAATTTTGATTATGTCATTAATCACAAACCACCTTATTCTAAATCCCGATCTAAAATGATTACTGTCCTAATGTTATGTCATCCCGTTCCAGCACGCAAATTTAAAAGGGGCTCGCTCGAATTTTGTTCCGGGACTATCCTCAGTTTGCGATTTGTAATAAGGGACGATTTGAAATCAAATTTAATAGGTACGTTAATCTGTTATAAGTGCAACTAATTTCTAAACCCTAATTTAATCATCGCATAATTATTCTTTACCGATTTTACCATCACATCATTTTGAAACAATGACAATGCGTCAAGATAGTCGAGACAACGGATGTTTGAGGTACTAACGTAGTTCTTATAATCGAATACCACCGGGGCTACCATACCACCTCGCGATTGTGGCGCTATTATATATTTTCTCGATTTTATTGACAACTTATACTTATTTAAACAAGCAAGTAAACATTGTGAATAAAAATATGCTTTACCTATTCTACTTTACCGGTTTCTCGTAGTGTCGTCCAACACTAGCGACCGGATACACAGCCGTGACCGGAAGCCCCCCTTTCATCTCATAATGGCCGCGTCGAATCCGTAAGAAGCGAGGAATTTTTCTACGCGACTGCCCACTGAATATTTGTCGAACGATCCCCGGTGACATCACGAAGCAAACTTTTTACGTGGATGAGGTTTTTTGGCTTCCGATCCTGATCACGAGTTGCGGATGGCGGGTGTCGTTTTTGTGGTACAGCACTTTATAGGTATGCGAATTGCTTGGACTAAATAGAGCCTGTGATTTCGATAAGATTAAGTCTTAACAGAATCGCTAAACACCGTAGTTTCATTTACTGTTAGTAACTTCGACAGTTGACTACTCAATTTATCAATATTTCACTATCCTTGTAGAAGAGGGTAGAAAGTAAGACTATTATATTGTAAAAAATACAATCATCAGCAACCCATTTTCGTCCACTGTTGGACTATGTCCAATAGGTCTCCCCTAATGCACGCCACTGCTCCCGATTTTCGGCCACTCTCATCCAGCCCACACCAGCTACCCTTTGAATGTCATCATCTCATCTTGTCACAGACAGTCCAACACTACGCTTATCGAGTCGCGGTCTCCACTCAAGGACTTTACGGCTCCAACGGCTGTCAGTTCTGCGGCTAATGTGACCAGCCCACTGCCACTTCAGTTTGTTAATTTGATACAAAACCTAAGTGTTAATCAAATGTGTCTTTTCGTTTATGCTTCCAATTTAAAAGTATTTTAAGATGTTTTCCTCATTCATATTAAAATGTGAGCCACAGATGTTGAGGAGAGAACAAATGTTCATGGGAACTGTTAAATTGATTATTAATATCAATTAGCCGAATATTGAAATTTATTCGGTGGAAGAGCGAAAAAGCGCACATTAATCGCCTTTGGCTTTCACCTTAGTCGAAATCTTAACTGATCTTTTTGTAGTTGATTTTATTAAATGTACCTAAAGATCGTTCCAAATCACGTATGTATTTTTTTTCTATTAGGTCAATTTCTGGAAACTATATTTTTCACAAACTTCAAATAACCAAAAGCCAAAAAAATACCTAGTTTTCGAATTGCCGTAGTCCTGATATTACGTCATCGATACTAAATAGCTACCATTAACTTGCTTACTATACGATCAAGAGACGCTGACTCACCGTCTCTTGATCTTGACCTCCGACATCAAAGTGAACCACGTCTCCCTGTCTCGTGCCAAGCTTGACAAGCCCAATTTGATAAGCTTGGCTTCCTTTAGCTCCGTTAGGTATTTGGCAACTTCGTCAATCCAGCGATATCATGGACGGACTAACCGAGCGGCACGCCGAAAATCGTCCAAGGTGTATTTTCTTGTTAGCGTGGAAAAACTAAAGAAAACTTATTTGTCCTGATACTTATGTAGTATGTATGGTAAAGTATGTATGGTATGCAGGTATAAGAAGAGATGAAGAGCACGTAACCAAAAGAGTGATGAGTGTGAATGTTAGTAGGTGCAGAGAAGAAGAAACAGAGGACGGCCGAAAATCAATTTGATATATAGCGAATATCAGGGACGTATGGAAGGGGAAATGAAATCTTGTCTGTACACTAATAAAACACAAATACAAAATTAAGTATTGGAAACATACTGCGCCGACCTCAGGGAAAAGGATACAAAAATAATGACGATAATGATAATAATTGGATCATTTTCATACCTACTGCATATTTTCTACATTACAAAATTTTTCTTCTCCCAGGAAAGCTGTACGCAGCGCTGGGACGCCGAGGCGGCCGCGTAGTTGGCAGTGACCTGCAGAGCGGCTCTGCGTCGTTCAGGGTACAAGCGCTGCTGCCGGTGGCCGAGAGCTTCAAGTTTGCCCTGGAGTTGAGAACGCACACCTCCGGACTGGCTGCACCTCAACTGTTGTTCAGTCACTGGGAGGTAAGGAGATCATATATTAGATTGCCGTGTTGAGGTAGGTAAGGTTGGCCATGGCCTGGAGAGTGGTTCTTCGACATTAATTGCGGGAGCGCTAGTACATACCTGTGGATGAGAGCTTCAAGTTTACGCTGGAGTTAACGACCAGTCCTTTAGGTTAATGCAAGGTATGATATGCGTGCCAATAACCCTAGTAATAATCGATGCTAAAAAGTAGAGGAAATGTAGCAACAAAGCGGACCTCGGGCTCCGCCGCGTCCAGCGTCTGACGCAATCGGGACTTAGATCTAAGATGATAATGATGAACTCGAGGCTTATCCAACCTCAAAGTCAGTTCAGTCAGGATGTAACTTCATAATAAGCATGGCCGACAGTGACCTAAAGTGGCTCCGATACATTTAAGGTACGAATGCTTCTTCGTTTGGCTGATAAATACTCATAAGTCCTTTGTAGGTAGAAGATTATTATTTATCATGCACGAGTCCATAGTGCCATTGAACAAGGAAGAAAAGCCTTAAAGGCCCTAATATTCCGCTTGGCGATAAGCCCTGTTGGCTTGATGTCGAAGAATTAATAATTTATCCTCCAACCGATTACGGCTATTTCGGCCAATCTCAACAATCAGCCACGTACGCAAGCTATATTATAGTGCTCGAGTGTGTGCGCATACACAAGTGCACTCTCTATTCTCTTACCCTCAAATTCCCACGGGACACTACTGTGATACGACCGAAGCCCTGGATCGAGCGCAGGACCAAAGTGCTATCCGAGACACGGGGGTACAAGACCGCCAACTTACAGACTCCGGGCTGCCACTAAGAACTTCTTACCGAAAACTTAGGTATAAATTTTTAGCCCGACCTGGGGATCGAATCCGGGACCTCTTACGCAGCCGTCGCTTTAAAGTGAGACCCACTAACCACTGCGCCACCGAGGCAGTCATATGCCTATTATGTACATCATTTAAAACTCTGTATTCTTCGACTTATCGATTCACCTTCCTGTTCGCACTAACTATGGAAGTACCTAAATAAGTAATGTTTTAGTGTCGCACTTTATGCAACGTTTTATATTGCGCAAAGCAGGTACTTACCTACTTATAGTGGTATTTATTTTTACCGGTACTTTGTGTCCGTCATTGAACCGGCAGATATGTTTCACCATAGACGTGGATAACGTCTAATTGACTGTGCGCAATCATATCTTGTAAGAGTTATCTAATCATTGCTTTAAAGCAATTAGGAAAAGTAACTTAGAAGGGCTATAACGCAATAATAACTTCCAACCGATTACGGGCTAGGTACGGCGGCCAATCTCAACGATCAGCCACATACGCAGGATATATTATAGTGCTCAAGTGTGTGCGCTAACAGTTTTTTTTTTATCTCACAACATCTCATACGTTGACCTGATTCCGTACTAAGTAGCTTAAGCACTTGTGTTACAGATATCAGACAACAGAGGAACACAAATATATACTTAAATACATATATTACCTACACCCAGACACCGAACAAACACAAGTGTTCATCGCACGAATGTTTGTCCAGGGTGGGGATCGAACCCACGACCTTTGGCGTAAGAGGCAGGGCTCACTACCAATTGCGCCATCCGGTCAGTCATTCAGGTCATCGGTCAGAATTGCACTCTCTATTCCCTTACCCAGGGATTGGGCGCAGGACCAACGACTTAACGTGCTTTCCGAGGCATGGGGGTGCATGACCGCCGACTTCCAGGCTCCAGGCTGACACTAAGAACTTTCTTACCGAAAACTTAGGTAGAAATTTTTGGCCCGACCCGGGGATCGAACCCGGGACCTCTTGTGTAGCAGTCGCTTTAAAGTGCGACCCACTAACCAATGCGCCACCAAGGCAATCTAGTACTATTGCAATAGAAAGGAACTTATTGTATGACTATATACGCATCTTACCGTGGGAGAGCCACGCTTTGGCATGAATGGACCGGCTCGACAGGAGTGATACCACGGCCTCATAGAAAACTGGCGTGAAGCAGCACTGTGGTGTTTCGCTGCGTGGGTGACGGTACCGGAGGCCCAATCCGGGGGAAAGAGGGATTTAAGGTTGGCAGCGCACTTGTGACTCCACTGGTGTCGCGGGTGTCCATGGGCGGCGGCAATCGCTTACCATCAGGTGATCTGTCTGATTGTATGCCACCTATCACATATAAAAAGGGTATTGAGTGTATGAGATAATTGGGCACTAAATCTAGATGGTAAATTTGGTCTCCTGTAGATTTTTGGTGCCAACTGGTGCCATTCATTTGAACTTGTGTGTTTCGCTGCGTGAGTGAGGGTACCGGATGCCCAATCCGGGGCGAAGGGGAGGTTTAAAGGTTGGCAGCGCACTTGTGACTCCACTGGTGTCGCGGGTGTCCATGGGCGGTGGCAATTGCTGACCATCAGGTGATCGGTCTTAAAATGGCTTGTCTGCCAGCTATGACTTAAAAAAAAACTTAGTAGTCAATACAAAGTGCTCTCAGTCCACATAGATGGTGGTAATAACCGGCGCCATCCATTTTTACTTAATAACGTGCACCGACTACAGCGACAATACAATAAGCTCCACAAAGCGTATGAAATAGATATTTTCGCAAATAAGCCTCAAAAATTCAGGCGTCAGGTGCTGCAGTACTTGACGCCTGAACCACCTACTCGTTAGCGAACACGTCACAAGTCTTGGACATAATTAAATTTTATAAAGTTTTGTTTATTCTTAACGCACCACGCACAGTCCACATTGCATGCCGTGAGAACCTATAAGTAAGGTGACACTTAGCTTTAAGATTATGTTTGTATATGTTCTTATTTGCTTGTAACAGTGTTTATTTTGTTGGTTGTCCTAATAAAATAAAATAAATAAATAAACAAGATAAATTTCCTTTTGTCAATACGTAGGGGTGCCACATAATAGCACGTGCGGACGTGGAACAGTTACGACCGCACACACCCCCTTTTGTTTAGGAGTATACGTCTCTTAAACGTCCCCTAGCTCCGATAACTCAAACGAAAGAAAAAGATCAACAAAGAAAATGGAAAATGTTGCTGTTTGGGTCAACCATGGTTGGTGGGTGATCCCACCGACTGCAGAATATTTTTTGTCATTTCACTGTAACATTCCCGGAGTGAAACATCGTCTACTGTGTTCCGCTCCGTGAGTGAGGGTACTGGAGGCCCAATCAGGGAAAAACGGGGATTTCAAGGTTAGCAGCGCACTTATGACTCCATTGGTATTTCAGATGGCAATGGGCGGCGGCAATCGCTTTCCATCGGGCGACCCGTTTTAAAATATAAAATACTTATACATCTTTTTGCTGGCTGTGTGCGGGGGTAACTATGTGTATTTGGCCGTTATTTAAACATTATTTTAAAACCACCCAAACAGAATAACATTACTATGCAAAATGGGTGTCTATGGGCGGCGGCAATTGCTTAACATCGGTGGGCCGTCTGCTCGTCTGCTTAATTGTTTCATTTAATCATTGCTCTTATCTCCATTTCAGGTAATAGACATAGACCCGTTCTGGCGGCCGCGCACCGAGGAGGAATACCTCCACTGGGGCGAGAAGTGGGACGGGGTGAACCGGGCCAAGGCCTACATGGACTCCGTGCGGGCCAGGAAGGGGCTGGCCACTGACAAGCAGCTGGTGCAGCACGCTGAGAAGCAGAGGACGCTGTCGAAGAATAAGTAGCTGAGGATGCTGACAGTTGATAAAATTGTCCTATATACATAATTTATTTTTGGAGCCGATTAGTATCAAAACCGGCAATCTACTATGGAGTTTCTATACTAGATTTCCTGTTTTGATACCAATCCTCAACACGTATGTATACATATAAAGATACAGATGAAGATTTTTTTGACCTGAAAAGCGGCATTGCAAAGTAATTTATAATTCTACCGGAAATAAAAATGAACAGTTCCAAGCCTTGCTATCTATCGAATAATAGTAGGTATACCTATATACCTACACAAACATAATGGATACCCAATATATAGGCAATACTGCTTGACTAAAAACCACGGTTTAAACTTTTTTGGACTGAATATAAATCTTACTATGAAGTCATTGATCAATGATCATAGGTAATAAGATTTATTCAAAGTTTTAAAATCAATGCAATTTTAATTTGTTGTTTCTACGTCAAGTTTGTTTGTACAGTAATACCAGTAATACAGTTTGCAGAGTAGATACCTTTTTATTAGAAGTTACTTTAAGTTACCTTAGCAAACGTCCAGTACCTACGTGGTTTAAAACGACTCCCTATTTTCTAACAACTTAGCTAAGGGCCGGTTTCTGAATTGAGAATTTGAAGTTAAGCACGACTTGAGCACGAACTTTGACAGTTGAGTCATACTTCAAATGTCAAACTTTGTGCTCAAATCGTACTTAACTTCAAATTCTCAATTCATAAAGCGACCCTAAGTAAATAAAAAATGCACTTTATATTCATGTTAAAAACATCTCTGTCCTAAATCAATTTTATTTAATTGGAATGTATTAATTTATATCAGTTGCGTCTACCTTCTTAAAGTTAATGTAATATTTTAAGTAATATGTGCATAAATGTGACTAGCAAATGTAATTTTTTACTGATTTTTTTTTTGTTATGGTGATGCATCGACGTTTCAATTAGTGGCGATTATGAGACATTTTTTAAAATAGTACAATGGCGTGAGGTGATCCATAAAAAAAGTACTAGGAAATTTTCGAGATGTACTTGTGTAATAATATGTTGTATTGTGTAGTAATATTATGTTCATACAAGTAGCCAAAATTTTTATTATTGCCAAAAGTGGCCACAAAAAAAGGTATTAGGATTTTTTCGAGATGTGCTTGTGTAATATTATCTTCGTACAAGTAACCAAAATTATTATTGTTGCTTAAAGTGGACACTTTTAGCAATTACTAAAAAAAATATTAGTAAGAAGAAATTCTGACACAATTTTGTCTCAAAATAATCTTAATACCTACTTTTCTTTATGGATTCACCGTTGTACTTTTTAAAAAAAGTCGTATAAATTGCCACAATTAATACGAATCTATTGACGGTCGATGCGTCACCTTAAGTATTGTATTTTATTGCGCGGTCACCAGGGCAGTAATAACTTGATGATGATGATGATTTTATTATATCTGGTTACAAAAGGGTGACTCTTATATTGTTACTGCGGGGGTGACAGCGTAACACAGCTTTTCACATACGTTTAATTGAAACATCTACCTAATAGTAGGTATTTGATTTTGAATGGAAACTCGATGACCTAACTCGTTTTTTATTCGTAAGTACTTACGGACTAATCACTTTAATGCGTATATGGCAGGTAAAACAATGCAATGTTGCAACTTTAACTGGATAAATTCTGTCGGAATCTGTAATTTTGACGGAAATTAAGGTGACGGGTAGGGGCACACTAGCGGCGCCAAACGATTCTAATTGTTAGCTACTAAACCGGATCTATTTTAAACAATTTCGGGTTTACAACCTTATTAAATAACCACGCCCAAATGTGGACACAACATTTGTAGACGAAAAATTGATTCACGCTAAAAGTGGCCGCCTTTGGCGGTAATCAATTTTTCGCGTACAAAAACGGATCCAACATTTGTGCATGGTTATTTATATTATTTATAAATAGTATAAGTGTTTGCCGAGAGGTTGTAACCCCGAAATAAATTGTTTAAAATAGATCCGGTTTAGTAGCTAACAATTAAAAACGAATGGTGTCGCTAGTGAGGCTACCCTTAAGAAAACAAGTTTTGTATGTATAACTTAGATTAAATCAAAATAGCGGAAGAATCGTCTCTACCGCGTGGACCGCATCAATTAGGTCCCCGTCGCCTAATTTCACGTACACTGACGTAGCATGCGCGTAGCACGTTTGATGACTCCTTCAAGCATATATCAGGTAAATGTGGGAGAGCCACGCTTAGGCATATTCATGCCTTCATGATCCAGGCCCATTCGGGCCGGCTCGATCGGAGTGATACCACTGCCTCACAGAAGACTGGCGTGAAGCAGCGCCTGCGCTGTATTTCGCCGTGTGAGTGAGGTTACCGGAGGCCCAATGGGGGGAAGGGGAAAAGGTTGGCAGTGCACTTGTGACTCCACTGGTGTTGCGGGTGTCCATGGGTGGTGGAATTGCTTACCATCAGGTAATCCGTCTGCTCGTCTGCCACCTCTCATATAAAAAAAATATATCAAAACAAATAGGTCCGTTTTCAGTTGTTTAATTAAATGGGACGTGCCGTATCTTCCGATATTTTGATTTAATTTAGATGTATAATGATATCTTAATTGCAATTAAAAATGCCTAAAACATAGACAACCATCTTAAAAGGCATATTCGTCATGTAATTTTGATAGGGGTTTTTGTATTTTATACATTGACTTAATACACTACGTATTTATAGATGTGTGGTCGAATCCCGAAGTGAGGTCTTCCTCTATTATTGAATATACAAAATCGTAAACTAAGTAGTTTATAGGTATTTCTGCACGCATATACATTAACATTATAATTTAACGGCAACCGTTACATTTTTTAAATTCAATACATATCTCAATCATTTCTGCGTTGCGGTCCCAAATATCATGGCTGACGAGCAGACGGATCACCAGATGGTAATCGATTGCCGCCCATGGACACCCGCGACACCATTGGAGTCACAAATGCTCTCCCAACCTTTAAACCCCCCTGCCCCCGGTATGGGCCATTGTGCTGTGTTTCGCAGCGAAACACAGCACAGTGCTGCTTCACGCCGTTTTTCTGTGAGGCCGTGGTATCACTCTGGTCGAGCCGGCCCATTCATGCCGAAGCGTGGCTGTCCCACGGTCACTTATGTTCCTTTATAAATAAAAAGGTTGAATATCGCTAGTATGATATTTTTTATACTATTTAGGCCCCATCCGACCAATCTTTATCCGTAGATAAATCTATGGTATAACAAAATATTTGTATAGAATGACAGCGCTATACCATAGATTTACTATCGGAATAAGATTGGTCCAATCGGCCCTTAATCAGCTTTCATTTTAAACAAACTTTTTTTTATTAATATTTATTTATTATTCGTTAGTTAGGGTTACGGGATGGGCACACTAGCGACGCCAATCGATTTTAAATTTTAGCTACTAAACAGGATCTATTTTAAACAATTTCGAGGTTACAACCTCTTGACAAACACTTATACTATTTATTACATAACCATGCACAAATGTTGGGTCCGTTTTTGTACGAGAAAAATCGATTTACGCCAAAAGTGGCCGCTTTTGCCGTGAATCAATTTTTTGCGTACGCGTAGGACCCAACATTTGTGCATGGTTACTTAATAAATAGTATAAGTTGTTTGCCGAGAGATTGTATTTCTGAAATTGTTTAAAATAGATCCGGTTTAGTAGCTAAAAATTAAAATCGATTGGTGTCGCTAGTGTGCCCTACCCGTCACCTTAATAGTTATTATTAGTTCGTTAAGAATTCGGGATACGATCATTGTTTGTTTGTAAATTCCAGTTGTTTATGCTGAGCCTACAAAAAATTCGGGTAGCCAGTGTCCTAGTAGTTAGGTAACTCAATGTTTTGTTAATATATTATTATTAGGTACGCGATTATATAAATAAATGTACTTTACAACAGTCGTTTGTTTTATTTATATAGTAAACATTTTAAGCGCTACAGCAAAATAGGTTTCTTAATAATAATAACCAACTACACTTCCTTTTATTTATTTATTTATTTTTTTACATTTATTTAAAATCTTATAAAGTAAATTTCAGAATATGATTGCGTGAAGCTTACAGCAAGTAACGGATTTTATATATACATTTACTAAAATTCTTTACTCATCATGACCTATTGTAATATTTATTGAGCACAAGTTAATAAAAAATATGCCTTTGTTGTGATACAAATTCATAGACCATTTTTCAGTTATATCTCTGAAACTATTGCAGATAGCGCAAAAATAAACAAATTTTTGACCCCGTTGTACTTGTAAATGATTCCCCTAGCTACCTTATTTTGGGATTCCTGCGCTCAGGGGCGTCTTTACCTATAGTGCAGGGGGTGCGGTGTACCCGGGCGCCGGGTGTTAGGGGGCGCCGAGAGCCGCTCGCGACAAGAGCCTCCACTATAAATCCAATTTACCCATGGCCTTCGCCTTGAAACCCTAAATGAAATAGCCTGTGGGCAACCCACATACATACAGGATGTATCTATGAACATTTTCGTCCCTTTAACCACGTAATCTACCAAACCAACTATTAACAGAACAATAATTGTTCTAACGACTTTTCGAAGTTCATCGAATTTTTTTTAGAATACAAATTGACCAGGTCACGTGACCGTCTTTGTATGAAAAGTTGAAATTTTTTCAAGCGAATTTCCAAAAGTGCTAGAACAAATTTTGTTCATAATGGTTAGTACAACACGTGGTTAAAGGGATGTAAATGTTCACAAATACACCTGTATACATAATATATACATACTAAGTATAACTATAACGTGATGAAGACTCCAACGGTGTATGCAATTTCCTCCTACGTGAAACCCTGCACACCTGGCCCCCATAAGCCTGTATAAAAGTGGTGGGTGCGTACTTGGCAGCTTACTGCGTGTTTTAAGCACGAACTTTTTTTTTATGTGATAGATGGCAGACGAGCAGACGGATCACCTGATGGTAAGCGATTGCCGCCGCCCATGGACACCCGCGACACCGTGTAGTCACAAGTGCGCTGCCAAGTGCCAACCTTTTAACCCCCCCTTTCCCCCGGAATGGGTCTCACTCACGCAGCGAAACACAATACAGTGCTGCTTTACGCCGGTTTTCTGTGAGGCCGTGGTATCACTCCGGTCGAGCCGGCCCATTCATGCCGAAGCGTGGCTCTCCCACGGTCCAAACAATTCCATTTTGTTCGAGCATTTTGATACAATAGGCGCCATATATTGATTGCACCCGGGCGCTACATGGGCAAGCCGCCTCTGCCTGCGCTCACGCATAGCAGTGCAGGCGATTATGCCGTCTAGCTGAAACACCGCTTCGTCGCTGACCGTACTTGTTAATGATATGTAACAATTCGGAAATTCACATTATGTTGAACAGGTTCCGGCACGAATCTCAAAGCCTGGGCAAGGCAAGGCTTTGAGATTCATGCAGAAATAAATTTTAGTACCTATATGTAATGTGAGCTATTGCACGAACTCCCTCCAGATTCGTACCGAGGCTTATTATATATGCACAACATAGCAGAAGTGCCTACTACTCCTCATACCTACCACCCACTAAGCCGTCGTCCGATATAAGTACCTATTCGCTCTGGGTGTCACCTGCTGGCTACGCCTTATATAATAATAATAATAATAATTCTCACAACATCTCATACGTTGACCTGATTCCGTACTAACTAGCTTAAGCACTTGTGTTACAGATATCAGACAACAGAGGAACACAAATATATACTTAAATACATATATTACACCCAGACACTGAACAAACAAGTGTTCATCGCACGAATGTTTGTCCAGGGTGGGGATCGAACCCACGACCCTTGGCGTAAGAGGCAGGGTCACTACCAATTGCGCCATCCGGTCAGTCAACTATATAAACTGTTCAAATTCATTACAGAACCATTTGTGTGTAGTAAAACTGTTAGATAAATTTTTATTCCTTTTTGAAATACATAAACCCTCTTATTACTAAACGCGATCTAAGAAGTTTCGAAACAAAATTCCTTCCAACCTATTTTAACATTGCCTGTTGGAACGGGATGGCATGAGCTTGGGTACGGTAAAAACTTTAGATTACGTTTTGTATATAATAAGGTGGATTTTACTAGGGTAATTAATTTTCAAGACTTTATTGACGATCTTATGTTAATTTGAGAAGGGAAATCAGGGATTTTTTGCGAGCAATAAAACCATTATTTTCAGTTAACTCATCTATCTATTATTTACATTAAACAACAAACGAATTATAACTCCGAACAAATATACAAAAAATACCATAAACCAAAGGTTAACAATTCCTACCCGGTAGAAATAAATTAACATTATCTATATAACTGTATCCATCACTGAATAACACATTGCACTCATAAGTGAGTAGGTAAAAAATAACAGGATTGTCCAACTTTTGGTACTTGAGAACTGCTCAAATATATTGCTGTCCCTGTCAAAAAGCTGACTTGGAAAGGGATAGCAAATTTAAGCAGAGCCCAGTTAACAAGCGTTTGAGTGTTAGGGCGTTAGGCATGATACACACTAGGAGTATAGTCAACCGAAGCCAGAATTCTGGGTTGTTCTGAAACATTAACTAATCATAATTTCATCAGTTAGCATAGTTAAAGGACTTAACAATTTAATAATACAAGAGTCGAATTTACTAGAAGATCGATGATAGATCAGTGGAGAAAAACGTACGCCTAAGGGAGGTCATAGGTACCAATTCGAGCACCACCTCGCACCAAGTTGCGAAGGTCAGACGGCAGTCGCTTCATTGTAATTTCCCTACCCTAACCCTAGATCATCCTATAGTCCTAATAGTACGACAGCTAGCGGATTTTTCACACGCCATAGTCCTCATTGCATGCCTCAAGTGGCAATGGGCAGGGCACATTGCGAGGAGATCTGGTGAGGGTTGCGGGAATCCCTTGGATGCGGGCGGCACAGGACCGATCTATGTGGAGATCATTGGGGGAGGCCTATGTCCAGCAGTGGACGTATATTAGCTGAAATGATGATCATAGCCCTCTGCAAGAGCTTAAATACAACAGCTGACATAGATACGCCTCGTGTGTACGATGCCTTTGCTAACTGTCTACCGAGGCTTGCTGCTTCGATTTCCTTTCTGTTTACATACAAAATTACTAAACTGCGTCAACATGGCTACAACTTTAAGCGAACTTCGTTTATGAAAACTACGCCTCTGTAGACAGTAGAGCTTACCTACTACTTTGCAGATAACATAATAACATCACTTAAATTCATACTTGAAGAGATACTTTAAGTGATTGAGGAAATCAGAGTTATGTAGCCGATTTATGTTCCGATATATTGTTTGGCTTAATTTTTTTATTTGTTTTGGAATGCAAAAACATATTTCAGGTATTCGTTTAGTAAATCAAGAGTACCTATGTTTAACAAATTTTCTCCTCGATATAAATTTAAAATGTGTATGTTGAGATAAATCATTTACACTTTTAATTTGATTTATTGATAAATGCAGTGTCTATAAAAATATAAATAGAAAACACTCGTCTGATTTCCTATAAATATAAAATCACAATATGGCTGAAAAATAACATTATTATATAATTTCTTATCCTTCATTGGTACCTACACCAACTGCTGGATTATTGGAAACATAATCAAATACCAACATAATCATAACATCATACATAACATTTCAGAGGTAAATTAAAAAAATAATGGGCCTACTTAAAAACTAACTATTGTACAAACCTCACTATATAATTCTATCTACGTCGGATATCTCAACTATACTAGTGTTCTTTGGCAATATTGTTATAAATAGCTATTCCTGAAACGTGACTTGTACGGCCAGAACGGCTTTAATAGAAACGTGGCCAAATACGGAACCAACATTATTGTCTGGGAAACTTGTCAAGTTTGACAGTACCGCATAGAATGTGGCGCCCTCTAATAAATTTAAACAAAATGTTCATAACGTTTAAGTGGTACAAGGTCCTTCGTCATTTCTTTAACAATTAAACAAGATTATTTGAGGAAAAAGCAGAATATTCAGCAATAAATAAACTTACTTATAACATCACTAATAGAAAATACTTAACATGATAATTAATGGCAGGAAATAGGAAAGCTGGACCTACGCATTCATAACAGTGATGCCAACATTTATAAGTTCAGAATTATTTTTTTATTTTCTCAGTGACTCAGACTAAAATGTAAAGATTTAATGAGTTTCATAATATTCATTGAATAACACTGTAAAGATAGGAATTTAAACATCTTAAATTACGCATGGAGTTGATTCGTAATGGGTAAGTATATTTTCGAAGGACCTTATTTAGAATTATCAAGACGATATGGTTTTGTCCTAATTTTTCGATCGTTATATAAAACTGAATAGAACAAACCACTTTGGCACGGATGGTAACCTAGGACAAAATTAGGCCTTCACAAGTAATATCAGCCAATTATTCTAAGGACAAGATGTAATCAACAATAAAATATAAAAAGTGCGAGATTGCGCACACGCATGAAGGTTACAAAAGTTCAAGAAAACTCTTGGATACACGAAAATAAATTATCACTAGCATTTTCATAATCACTTGTAATTTTACCTTTATTAACCCGAAAACATTAGTTTCTAGCATTTGTTAAGAATTATTTTTTTTAAAACATAAACAGGACAAATTCTAATCAAATCTTATTTCGGTTTACCAACTGCCATCTACATGCGTAACAACTCATTATAAGATATAAGGAGTTGTCCTCACAGGTCAGACAGATGGCATTAACAGTTCAACGATTCACAAGGAATGGTAATGTCGCTTAAGAAACCGTTGATTTTTCTCGGAAATGAGAATTGATTAGAAAAACTGTGTTACACTAGGCTGTGAGGCTCACTCTTACCGAGGTGTCGTAAAAGGCGACTAAGGTAAAGCTGCTGGCATGATCATCAGCACCAAGAGAAGGAAAACTCTGCATTTATATCAAAACCCTCGCCAGCCCGTCTGCCAAGCGTGGTGAGTATGGCAATTACCCCTCATGTGATTGAGGGAGGCCCTTGCCCCAGCAGTGGGGACTTAAATGGGCTGACGATGATGATGATATGATGATGACTGTGTTACAGAAACTAGATATCAGTTGTATTATTTTGAACGCATCAATAATCGAGGTTTAGTTCCAATTTTGGAGACTTAAATAGCCGTAAAGAATACCATGGACTGCCCGCCGCACCAACGTCTCGATTCTCAAATAACTAAAAATAGAGGTTACTCAGCGCTGTCAACCACCTGTTTGCGACGTATCGTGCAATATTTTGGACACATTGCACAAAGGAGTGGGGACAATTTAGAGCGTTTGATTGTGACTGGAAAAGTGGAATGGAGAAGACCGATACCCCGTAGTCCCCAGCGATGGTCAGACCAGATAGCGAAACAGCTCGAGGTCCTGATAAGCACTGCCCTGCGCCGAACGTAACCGATGGCGACAGCTGGTAGATAAAATCGAAAGGAGTCACGATCTCAGCAGTGAGGGAATCGACCGAACATAGAGAAATACCCGCAACACGTAAGCCGCGAGAGTTTTTGTTTTCATCTTAAATTCTAAAATTCGACACCAACCGACTGACTGTAATATCACCCATACAATAAACACCAGAGGTATGAATGTATACTTTTATGATTAACATTTTGTAAAGTATTACTAATGGGAGCTACCGCGTGCGAAAAATCCGCAAGATGGCGTACTATAGGCCAGAGGTCCATCTACAAGGTGATTGGGTATTTTTAGACGTGTTATGTCAAATTGGCAATTAACGAATAAAACAGCCAATGATAGCGGATATTTCACACGCGATAACCCCAATTGCAAAATAATCAATTGAAAATGCACCTTTCAACTTCACGGAATGCATAAATATATCTAAGAATAACGAAGCAATTACTTAAATGAAAACAGGACAGTATAATAATAACATATAATTTCACCTGTGCCCAAAAATGACACAGACCCTCCAATAATATTACACCCGGGTAAAATATAAGTACGACTCTTAACTCATATCTGAAATTCCTTGAGCTTTACCGAAGACTAGAATAATAAATAAATTTAAGTTATATTACACAAAATTTACATAGGTTGTTTACATGTTACTGCTAAAACATCTAAAATATTCAAAATTTCACCCGATAACTATTGGATACAGAGTACATAATACAAATGCACAATGCTTTTTCGGATTACCATCGGTACATCATTACATTTTCGATACATTGAAGTTTTGGCTTACTGATAAACATGAGAAACATATTATACCATTAGATTAATTTTTTAAGGTATCTATTATGTACTTATAAAAACCGATACAACGATAAGTCATTTTATGGAAAATTTGCAAAAAACAATGTAAGTCTGAAAACGACAGCTTTACCGCCACAAAGTCGTGACGCTGGGCGCGGAGTGTGATTGACCAATCGTACAAGTTTATTTTCTCATTGGGCCAATCAGCGGGAGGCGGAGTATGCTTGTCCAATCGAAGAAGTTCTCTTTGGACCACGCGCAGTCGCACCGTTCTAGCTGCGAACGTGATTTTTATTGGTCTGTGACAGAGACGCTTGATATCTCCGGCTAATTGATTGGCCCGAACATAATATAAACTTTTTGAAAAAAAACTGCGCCTGCGCGTCCTTCAAACCATGGGAGGGTCGACTTCGTTGCGGTAGAGCTATAGTTTTAGTCACACATGACGAGTAAGCAAAAACCTCAACCACCGATACGTATTGGCAAGATACATTACAAATATTTGGCAAACCATCACGAACAAGCTAACATTGGGCCCAACATTTGATTCGCTCTCCAAACATCAGTTCTTCTCCAATGGGGAATGTTCGTAATTTCTCTTACCTTATTACTAGCACCACTGCCTCCCACATAGTCGCAATAACCAACGTGCAAGTTCAATATGTTTCAACTAGACTTTACTTTTTTTAAATAAGTCAACTTGGGTTTGTCATCATTTCCTTTTCTTTCAATAAATCATAAATCTCAAATTGACTTTATACTTGCACTAAAATATTATTTTAAAATTCTGTAAATTTGCACGTTTGTTTTTACAACTGCATCCCAAACTCGCTTAGGACCAAATTAAAAATAGACGCAGAATTCGACTAGTCGATACCAAAACCCATACTACAAAATATTTTTCAGTCAATTATAAATATTTATTATAAATTGACTTCCAAGCTTTTGAACACATTCACATTAAATGTATTCAGAATTTTACATCAATTAGAGGATTTTAATACGACCGTTCATATTTCGTCTATTCTCCAACTGCAGATTCATACAAAATAACATCGTTTTATACGTTTTGAGTCCAGTATTATGAAATATTTGTATAATTACGATAGTTCGATCGAAGAATCTACGCGCGGTTTGGCCTTCAGCTCACACCCCTTAATTTATGTGTTTGACACAGTTAATATGACGTCACCGCCTTAGAGGCACACAAACCAATCGACTACACCTATATACACATCACATTTACACCAGAGGTTTTATTTACTTTACAAGCTCTTGAATTACCTCATGCAGTATCAAATCATTTCAAATTATTTTTAAGTAATAAATAGTTCATTGAAATTATGCCAAAAAAGTTAACCGAACTATGTTTTAACTCAAAAATTTGACTATTTTCAAGTTACGAATGGATTTCTTTTGAACGTTATCATACTATTTCTCAGTGCGTGAATTGAGCTCTCATTGTGATACGATGTACTGAAGCCAATAATAATAAAATACATTACGTACACAAAGCAAAATGCAAATCAATTGTATATTTTACATAATTACAATTTACTGCACTTAATACATTTTAAGGTTTTGAGCGCCATGGGGGACACCGGTGACCGACAAACAATAAATGTTTATTTGTCTGGTTTGACGGCAGTCAATGTGTTAAGCAATAAATGTTCCATATGTATTCTATTCAGGTATTTTTTAAATTTAAATTTCTCATTTAAGATCTCACTAACGACTTATTTTTGGTTGGTTTTTATCAAAATGTTGTAATATTGTTTTAGTGTCAGTGTGGTAGGTAGATTTAAATTTGAAAGTTAAAATATTTTTAAAAAAGCTGAAATTTCCGAAAAAAAAAATGTCGATACCTCTTATTTGACAAAAGCTAAAATATGAAATTATCTTTATACCGCACTGTCTACGATCGCATAACGCCATCCCGTACCTTTACCCGTAATTTGCCCCCAAAACTTGGACGATTTTACACTTTATCATACAGACATACAATATCTGAACTATAACGCGCAGGTGTAAATTTATTGAAATGTGTTTATTAGCAAAAAAATTTTCAATATTGAATACTAACAATGACCAAGCCAACCTTATTACGTACACTTTCTCTTAGGAATGAAACGTTTACCAGATGCAATTTAATATTATGTATTTGCTAACGAATTTTCTGGGCCGAACTTTTACTTCATAACTGCATCACTGGGACGTACTTTTGACAATTCATTGTTTAGAACGTGCCTAATATAAGACTGGATCAGTGCTTTCTGGTTTAATGGTTGAATAGTTCATATAAGGTCAACTGAACCCTGCTGTGTACTTGAGTCATTGAGCCCAAGTATCTGTATGTTCGAGTCAAACCTAATAATAATAATAATTGATATTATTGATCTGCTATTGTATAAAGGTATCCAACTTATTTTTAGAGCGATAGCGGAAGTCGGTAACATTTGGGCCTTTGCTTTTTGACTTATCCTATTGGTTTGCAAGAATATGACGTACTTTCCGTCACTGTCGACGCACCTGTTGCTTATTGTAGACTGGTTGAAGCGTGTTGAGTGGTTCCTCAGAGGGCTAACTGAAGACCGTCTCGTTGGGGACGTCCACGACGTCCGCGTGTATGTGGTTGGACTGGGCCATGTCCGTCAGTATCACACCCGATAGCGCTTCTAGAGATTGTCGCACCTGGAATTAGAAAACGAGTATTTAATATACATTGTACAAATAATTAATGTACACGGGACAAAACGCGGTTATTCACAGGCCGGGCGTAGTAGACGACGCCGTGCACCTCCAGTCCGCTTGTGACCAAGACCGTTGTAACGCGGTCGAAACGTCAAGCTGTGAGTATATGCTACTACGAGTATGTACTTACATATAATGATAACCGCTAATGATTTTGTCCCGTGTACATTAACATTAATTATTTGTATAATGCAACGCGAGAGTATTTAATAGATACTGTTTTTTTTTATAAAATAATACGGCTATACCCGAAGATATGTTGCCAATGTCAAGTAAGTTATTGAGAATAAGTGGGTAGTCAACAGTCGAAGTCAGTCAAAGTCACAGTGACTCAATAAAACGCCGGTGTTTCTCGTTTTATCGACCTACGGATTCTACCGTAACCACTCTAAATACAATCGCGGGTTTTAAGACTATTAGGTCCAAGCAAGTTGTCACGTGACAACTCACTCGACACACAATGGCAGTGTTAAAAACGATACAATTCAACGATTCTTATTGTCAGGATCACTTCGCGGCACTTCACTGCACAAATAAACACCTAATTGGTTCACTAAAAACGACAAGATACTATAGTTTTATAAATTTTCGCGTTGCATTATAACTATAATGTAGGGGTAGGGGAGTTTAGATGATGATTATCATCTAAACTCCCCTACCAACTATGTCAGCCAAAATAAGCAAAGCAACACCCCCCCCCCCCCCCCTGGTGCTTACATAATACTTGAACGGCCTTATTATTAGCTCTCCAAATTAATAGGGGTACCCTATTGATTGTGTAACGTTATTGTATTGGTAACCCTATTGATAGGGTTATAACCGTACCACATAGTAAGGGTTACCCTATTGATTGTCTATCTCTTTTCCACGTATTTGAGTGGTTGTTTCTTACGAAACGGATGACTTCAATGTCAGTTAGCGAAGTGCGCAATATGGATTCAAATGCTTTGCGCGTAGAGATTTAAATAACTTGGTAGAGTTATAAAACCCTATCTTGATACGGTAAGCCTATTATAGGGTTTACCGTGATGATAGCTCTTACCGTAATAAATAAGTAAGCATATTGACTGAGGTAAGCCAATGATAGGCTTAACTTATTAATAGGGTGTATGCAAGAAGACTATCAAAAAACCCTAATAAGGGTAACCAGTTCCGGTCCCTGGTTGTAAAGCGGTGGAAACGTCATTCAGTATGTACTAAAATTACTTGTTTTTTATATCGACGTGTTAAGTACCTTTCATAGCAATTATTTATAATTTACAACATCGTATACATTAATCTGACTCCGAGATAGGTAGCTCAAGCACCTGTGTTACGGATATCAGAATCAACAGTGAGATTACAAATATATACATATAATACTTCTCTTTTGTAAACACCCAGACCAATACAAACAGACATAATACGGGGATATCCCCGTATTGATACATTATAGTTATAATGCAACGCGAAAATCTAAAAAACTATTTAACAAACAGACATATTCGTGCATACAAATGTTTGTACTGTGCGGGTATCGTACCCCACAACCCTTGCACCAGAGGCAGCGTTCACTACCACCGTTCCAAACTTGACAAAATATAACTAAACATTGGGTATCCTCACCTTAGTAAGCAGCAGTAGATTGGTAGTGAGGAAAGCATGAAGTTCATTCGCCGCCCTCCCGTGCAGTTTAGTCCGCCACCGGACCAGCTCTGAGTATAGCTCTTCACCAGACAAATTGTTAAGTTCCTCCTGTAAACAAGCATTAGAAAATCATTTAACATTTTTAACGCCCTGTTAGTCTAGTAGTTTTAGTACCGTGCCGTGATCTTGGGTCCTGAGGGTCTAATTTCAAACGCGCTACGTGTCTCCTTTGTTTGGATGAGAAAGGTATATTCTAATTCGTTACGGGAAGGCTTTAAATTAAGCCACCTGGATTCGAATTACCGGGTCGAACAAAAAGTATGTTTCGAATTTTTCGAACATTGCTCGGGATTGTGATCACCAATCCCGATTAGGAACGCCCTGTTGGTCTAGTGGTTTGAGTACCGGGCCGTGATCTCGGGGTCCTGGGTTCTATTCTTGGGTCGAACAAAAAGTATGTTTCGAATTTTTCACACGCTGTCCTGGGTTTGCCGTCGTAGACTACAGCCTAGTCTAAATTACTATTTTTCTAAGGGATGTATATGAGGCGACAAAAGTGAATCCTACTGTGTGTGATATTCTGATATTAAATCGTGTAATAAGTAGCTTGTATTTTATTATAGTTAAATATGAGTTAAATGGCATGTTATTATAAAGGAAATCTGTCTAGCTTCTGAATAAATGATTATATCTGCTATTGCTAATCATTCGTTCATTGAATGAACGAATTGCTTCATGACAATTTATTCAAATGTCAAAATCAATGCTGATTCCGTTCAGTCGTACTAAAAATGGTCTAGTGGAGCACTATGGGACATTCCTGTCTGATACGTGGTATCTTCTACTTAGTTTGTGACGTCTATTGGCTGAAATAATGATGACGAGTGTAGTACCGCTCACCTGAGCCTGGCTCCGCGCGAGGTACAGCTTGTAGGCGAGCAGCGCGGCCGATAGCGCCAGCAGCAGCGCCGCCAGCGTCAGCAGCGAATGCCACCAGCGCGGGGAGCGCTTGCGCGGGATGCCGCTGCCGCCCGTCAGTAGCGCCGGTTGGATCACTGCTGCGCCTGAACCAAACGAAACAGCCATGCCATGATCCTTTTTGATCCTTAACAGCCATCTTGACCCTTTTTGTTCAGGGTTATTCTACGGTTAGTTAATTACTCCGACCTGTTGTATTTAAAGACTGAGTTTATTACAACTAACTGTAGAATATGTGATAGGTGGCAGACGAGCAGACGAACCGCCTGATGGTAAGCGATTGCCGCGGCCCATAGACACCCACAACACCAGCGGAGTCACAAGTGCGCTGCCAACCTTTAAACCCACCTTTCTCCCGGATTAAGTTTACTTACTAGGTTGGTAGCGCATTTGCGACTCCACTGGTGTCGCGGTTGTCCATTGGCGGCGGCAATCGCTAACCATCAGGTGATCCGTCTGCTCGTCTGCTCATCACATTAAAAAAAAACAAGTTGCTTATCTAAAGCTGTCGTTTCGGACCCCGGGGTACGCTGGACCATGATAGATAGATACACTGTATTGTAGAAACCTTTCAATTTTTGAATGTTCCCAGGACCCCAATTCGCGAACTTGTGACATGTATTTTCATACGACATATATCACTAAAACATAGTTTTTTTGTATGGTTTTCAGGTGATATCCGCCATGTTTTCAAAATATCACGAGCACGAGAATTGGGCTCCAGATCAATAAAATTTACATTTATGATATTTTGTACATCAGTCTGAAGTTGTATCGCTTGCAACTGTCAAATCGGACTTACGACGGTGCCCCGACTCTACAGTCTGATCACGATTATTTGGCACGTGGCAGAAGTCGGAACTAATGTTTTTTGTCTCGTGTCAACTTGCTTGGACCTAATAGAGTTTTAAAACCCGCGATTGCTTTTAGAGTGATATCCGCTAAATCTGTAGGTCGATAAAACGTAGACACCACCGTTTTATTGAGTGACTGTGACCTTGACTGACTTCGACTTTTGCCTACCTACTTATTCTCAATAATTTACTTGACATTGGCAAATTATCTTCGGGTAGAGCCATAATAAAAAAAAAAGGTTTGACATTTTCGCATAGAAGTATCGTCCCAACGCCCGCCTGTCAATGTCACTGGAGTGCCTTCTGATCTAGGTTGGCCTGTAGATAATAGTATCCAAACAAAGAGGATTGTTGCGTGTGGAAAATCCGCTAGATGTCGTACTATAGTAGACAGGTACATCTGCAAGGTGTTTTTGAACGTGTTATGTCAAATTGTCAATGAAAGTCTCTTGAAGTTGGACCCCAGTCGAACAATAATAAGCTATCACTTATAGGCTTCATACAAACATCAACAGTCTATGACGTCAAATGCATAAAATAAAAGCTCTTTCGGCTTCGCAGCCGTTATACGCAAAAAAACGAGTTCCCTGATCGCTAGAGTAAGAAACAGTCCGAACAGCATCCTGAAGACATTGGCGGACCGATACACGTCGCCGCTCTGGAGGGGCTTTGTGCTGAGAGTGATGAATACGGGAATCTACCCTCTCACGTGATGCTCACCTCAGCACTAATTTATTTTAATTCATTTTATTTCATCTGTTAATGTTACTAGCTAACAATAGATATTAAGTAATCTTACTAACACAAATATGGATCTATGGTCTGAAATAAAGAATATTTAATTTAATCTTTAATTTTTTCTCGCTCCGCCACGCTTTCTCTTTTATTTTTTCCTCTCGCTTTTCCGGTACCTGTTCATTCTTATTCAGTAAAAGGATGATGTGGCAAAGCTGGATCCAAGTTGCTCAAAACCGATCAAAGTGGAGAAGATCGAAAGAGGTCACTACCAATAATGCAAAAAGTGGGCCTCTGATGTCTTCAAAGAACTTACCTGCAGTGATAATAGCTTCAGACTCCCGCCGGACAGGGGGCGACGGCGCGTCGTGTTGGTCTGCGCCGCCGGAACTGCTGTCGTCTTCCGGAGAGTATTCTGACGGATCTAACTCCACCTCCGACGTCCTGAGATCCTGGAAAGGTTAACGCAATTCCGGTTATTACTGACTACTTTTTTTAAATATTTCACAACATCACATACATTGATCTGACTCCGAGATAGGTACACCTGTGTTACGGATATCAGAACCAACAGCGGAATTACAAATATATAGATAATTATAATACTTTTCTTATGTACATACATACTTGTAATACATAGAAAACACCAATACAAACAGACATGTTAATGCACACAAATGTTTGTATCGAGCGGGAATTGAACCCGCAACCCTTGCACCAAAAGCAGCATTCTCTACCACTGATCCAAACATTAACATACTATTGAACTAATATTCCATAGAGAATATTGGAGAAGTAATCAATCATTACTAATAATGTTGCAGGTGTCCATGGGCGGCGGTAATCGCTTACCATCAGGTGATCCGTCGGCTCGTCTGCCTCCGATATCATTAAAAAAATACTCTCGATTCTGCATAAGTAAATAACTTGGTAATCCCATTTCTTTTATAATCCGAAAACACGACGCTTGCGCGATGTAATCAACATCTAGCGCCATCTATTGGTATGAAGCGGAACTAACGAAAAGAGGGCGAGCCACTATACTAAATACATAAGATTACCAAGTTACATTGCCCAGACCAGGCGGGGGAGAGGGGGTTTAAAGTTTGGCGGCCCACGTGTGACTCCACAGTTGTTGCGGGTATCCATGGGCCACCATCAGCTGACCAATCCAGTAAAAATAAATCAGAGCAATTCAGTTCTTATTACCTGCGGCTTAGGTGCGGCTAGCTCTGGCGCTCTCGCCGCCTTCCACACGTGCATCATCAGCTTGTACGTGGAGTCCCTGGAGAGGAGGGAGCCGAAGACGTGCCTCTCGTCCCTGGTGCAGACCCCCACAGCGTTCGGGATGATCCTCGCCACCTTCTCTTTCGTTATCCTAAGGACTGACGTTGTTGGGATTAGGAGCTGAAACGTAATGGAAAACACTGATTAAGAAAATGATCTATCGATCATGGAGCATAAACATTTTTTTTAAGTAGGTAGGTAAGTACTTTTTGTGGAAATATTTCGGTCTACACTTCTTGCATTAAACTTGGATAAGATAATCATAAGAGCATGCGGTTTACATGTTGGTAAGTGAGCACCGCCGGCTATTTACTTCCTACACCAGGAATGGGGAAATTACGGTCCTCGGGCTATCTCCGGCTCGTGAAGCGTTGATACGACTTCTGTACTCTTTACTGAAACGACTCAATGATTCGCTTTAGATAGATGATACACTGATCCTAATCATGAATGTTCGCTCCGAATGTTTTAGCTCATTCTGATCTCAAGATTGGATTTGTTCAATCGGTCTACTCGCACACTGACTCACTGTATTCCACTGACAAGAATGAGCGACAAACTAAAGATGATCACTGATAGCGAGAGAACTTAGTGAGTCGGATCCAGTCAGCAACACATGGAACGTGTCTCGCGGGGAAAGAAATAGGTAGACATAACATTGATAAAACGTAATCCATTAGTGTAACAGAAAAATTATCATTAGGCCAATAGTAATAAATTTCCATGGTATGTATGAAACTTGGTAAAATAATTTAAATAAGGGGTCATTCTAATCGAGTCGCTCAGTCAATGTTCCAAATGAAGCGTATCACTGAAACGACTCTTTTAACTGTTCCAGATGCAAATGATCCAAACTTTAGAAAGATACATTTTGCCAGGTCTAAGTAGTTGAAACTTGGCCCCGAACCATCGTTTTGTTGCTAAGCGCGGGAAAGGGCTTTCAACCGGCTATGCCACTGCTGACCCTCCATTAATTTCGTTAGTAAAAATAAGCACACGAAAGAAAATCCATCCCATCCATCCCTGTCCTACGCTAAAAGGATTGCAGAAGCGTTGGCGGTCGTTTAGGAAGGTTAATACCTATTACAAAAGGCAACGGTATAGGCTCGCTCCTCAAAGATTTAAATGTCATACCAGCTACCACATATAGACTTTGTAAAGATACGTAATCCAACATCAAGAACTGGCTAAATTTAAAACATGACTAATTTATTACAGTCTCAGCCGTAATCGGTGAAGGCAATCCAGTCACATACATTATTAATGAAATCTCAATTTGCAATACGAACAGGATATCTAAACGCATTTTTATGAAGTAGCTACGAAAACCAGTGACCAGTAAGACGAAAAGTATGGATAGTCAGTTACGGTTATAAACTTATGACTTAGCGTCCTTCAAGAGACGAGCGAACTTCTTACTAAAATGCCTATAAAATCCTCTGATATCGCAGCTGTCTATGAACACTATCACTTACAAGCAGTATCACTAACAACAGGTTAGTTATCCGATTGCTCGTTTGTTGCCTCTTAGCATAGAATAATAACAAGACTAGAAACCTAGTCTGCGCCCGCAATTTGTAGCAACTCAATTGGAGCCGTACGGCTCCCAAACGCCCGGACCGCTCCGCAGTCGTCCATGTCAATGCCTGTCTCGCGAAACGCATCTCGCGAAAATTAATTTACTATGACGATTTGTGCGGTAAAATTTTGTCACAATTATTCGGACAAGCATAAGAAGTGTAATAACATCACTTTTCATATGAAAGCCTTCAATATTTCATAGTAGTGTTTTATAAGCTAAAAATACAAACGATTTATTAAAATGCTCAGTGTTACCAGATAATGAAAAAAAAAAATTTCCCCATTTCAACTTTATTTAAGATTTGATTGCTCAGACTGATTAATTTAATCAGTTGCTACTGATTTTTACAGTGTGAAGCAGTGTCTCTACTGTGTTTCGCTGCGTGAGAGTTGGTACCGGAAGTTTTGTTAAAAAATAAATATGCAAGAATTTATTCATTTAATAATGATTTCAAGATTTATGTAGGTTGATGTGTTTCTGACAGTGCAATACATGGATCCACATTTTACTCGAATTGAAACTACTAGGCAGCTCTTTATTTATTTCTTTCTTATTCATTATTGTATGGTCAAGGCATCACAAATATCAAAACATAACTTGCTAACTAATATTATAATCACAGTTAGGCAGATACTTGTAAGCGTTGTTCTAGGTACAATTAAAACAGTACAGTTACTACAATAACAACTTCCCATGTTTTAGGGAAATAAGTTGTGACTGGTAACATTAATTAGGAATTTTATGTTGATACTACGTACATAGTACCAACCTGAAAAACCAAATTTGTGCTTCAAATTTGAGGTGACAGCAGTATAGAAACTATCCTTCTAGTCTTGTTATTATTCTATGCCTCTTAGCATAAAAAAACTCAAACTCCTAGAAAAGATTTCCTTACAACACTTTCATTGTTTAATATTATAATCGGAGACAAAGACAAAGCGAGGATATAGCTAATTGAAACACAATCACGAGACGGCGCACGTGACATCGGAAACCCTAAAATCGTGTTAGTCACAGCGGGCGGTATTCCTTGACCCGAATTTGTGCCGAGCCCGACTCACGGGTCAGGGTTTGGTCGGGAAGAATAACAAATTGTAACATTAGCAGGTATTTATTATTATATTTCGCTTAATTGCCGTTTCTTCACTTTTTACATGCCAGAATGATCACTGAAACCCTATAATCGTTGGTCACTGTAAGGTGTTCCTTGACCCGAATTTGAGTCAAGCCCTATTTTCTATTTTAGGGCCAGGGTTTGGTAGGAAAAAAATAATGTTTGTAACATCAACAGGACGTCATAATCACGTAACGGAGTTGAAGCCGTCCAAATTGGCTTAGTTTGAATTTACAAGATTTTGCCCTTTCAAAGTGGATTTCTCGCTGTGACATTTTGGTCATACAAATTGCACTATACTAGTCAGAAAAACGCCTAGTGGGACGACACTTATCCCTTAACAAGGGCTAGGCGTTGGTTTGGTTTATGACCTTCGAAATAATGTTCATCATATCCGATTCATATAAATAATAAGCATATCAACCTTTTATAGAAATAGATTATACTTTATTGCACAAAAAATACTACTTATTTTATGTACAATTTCGGCGGTTTCAGCAATGTTTACCAGATAACCTGCAAGCAAAGGACATTTGAGAGAACCCAGAGAAGTAAACCTCTTATCAAGACGATGAATCATACATTGTCGTTTAATAATATTATTTAATATAAGTTATCGATGTGCTCTAGATGTGGTTTCATAAAGGCAGATGTAATTATAATATTCTTGTGGTTTCTGAAAATAGACTTACCTAAACTCAGCAGCGTCAAATGTATTTAAAATGGAAACTGCTATCAGTATACCAATTCCGAAAGAAACTGAAAGCCTTGCAAAGCCTTTACAAAGTTATGAGTATAATAAAAAGGTTTTTAAAATATTATAGCAGGAAAACTTGTTACTCGCGTAATTAAAATATTAGTTACTTACATTATATTCATACAATGTCATACTCAACGTGGAATTTATTACACAATACCTACATACTCGTATCTACAGGAAACTATATGTAGTCGTGATAATGCCACCAGAAATATTTGGTAGAAAACTAGCATATATTTTATTTAAAACAATTCGTTATCTTTATGACGTAATCGGGAACAAAATGTTTAGTGAAGAAACATTTGAAACGGTAGATTATGTAAAACAGGTCAAGCCATTTGAGTGTTCGCATGGCAACACTCCCCCGATCGTTCTTATACCTACACATTTACCAATTAATTATCTAACACATTTCTTAACAAATTAATGTCCATCACCACTTTAGTCATTACCTAAGCATTTAACTATTTAGATGAACAAGATCACTTATGTATGAATGAAGAAACAATTCACATTGAAGCGTAAATTGGATAAACGTGTTAATACATTCAACGCTATAGGAAATGGATGTTGTTTCAAACTACATTTTTAGGACTATATTAAATGATTTTTCATTGACCTGTTAAATTCAAGCTGTAAACTAAATAATTATTAATAGTAAGCATTTTGAAAAAAGAATGCGTGGTTAGGTTATAAAAGAGCTGATTGTCAATTCTTTTATAACCTAACCAAACCAAGCCTTCTGATACAATTTGCACCAATCGGCTCGTCACTTTTGTATGGAAAGTTGATATCTTTTTAGAGATTAGACGCTATGTTCCTACGGGGAAAATGTTTGTTTTCATTAGTATATTGCCCTAGATAATAGAGTAAGGCAGTTAAAAAAGCACGGTGTATAAGAACATGGACAGATCAAGTAGGTATTGGGTAGAGCTATTTGTCGACTTAAGTACAGATAACTAGACATCTTACGGGTAACCAAAATCTGTCATATTTCTCAATTCGATTCTCACCTCAATGTTAACCACATTTGGTTTAGAGTGGGATACCACTGACTGCTCCGCAGTTTTCACTCTCGTCTTATCCTATAAACTGAGAAATTCCAAAGAGATTTTAACTTTACTATTCCGCCAGAGAAAACAGATCCGTATCATATGTTTTTTAAAGCTTAATTTGAACTTAACCTCAATGCAAGTTGAAGCGCAATGTCAACTCGGCAGTTTTAACATAATGCTGTTGATCCACTGAGAGCGATGGTATCTCAGAGGATAAGAACGCGCCTTCCATACTGCGGTCGTGGTTCAAACCCGAGAATGCACCTCTGGATTACTCTAATCTATGTGTACATTTCTACTGTCAGCTCATTGTTAAGGGAAAACATGCTGAGGAAACCTACAAGTGTCGAATAGTTTCTAATAATTGAGGTTACCTACAATATTTGAGATGATGATTCTAAACGTGGTTACACGTTTAGTGATTCAGTTTATCTGGTTCCCCTATCTACAGGTTGCGAAGGTCAGACGGCAGTCGCTTCATTGTAATACTAGAATTTCCGAATCCTAGATCAGAGCCTAAGCTTACCCCGGGCTCCGAAGCTACAACTTTGCAACTGGGAATTACACACTAAGACAAGGGGTTGTTGATCCACCGAAGCAAGGAAAGCGGCAATAATAAAATGTATACATAGTGTAAACAATATTAGAATTTAATTATTTAATTAGTCTCGTAAAGCTCTTCGCAAGGTGAATAGATGACCTAAAGGCAAGGTAAGGCATTGCACTACCTACACACACTACACTAAAGCATCTACTACCTACTATCAGTGCGAGTATAATCGCAGTATTAATATAGCCTGTAAATACATAATTATGTATGTCTCAAGGGCAGAAGATAGAAGTAAACATTAGAGCGGGAGATTATTTGCGTGTCCACGTAATAGGGGATTTGTTTTCGGACTAGTGGCCCGCCCTCACTTCGTTCCGGGACATAGTTCCACTGTACACCAATAGATGCCGTTAGGTATCGATTACATCGCGCAAGCGTTTCGTGATTTCGGATTACCTATCAGCGTTGCCGCTGTCTGTAGATTTATATCTTTATTAATAGTATAGGTTGGTAATCAATGTACATATCTAATATAGAAAATTCCGTAAAAAATGACTTGGTTGCAGCGGCCCTGAAGCATTCTGAGTCTTGCTTGTTGGGTTACTACCTATTCACATTTTGCGGTATAATATTGTTCTCTAGGTAAGTATGTGCTTGTAAGACATATCTAACTTCTTCTTGGTCGTATCCATCATGGCTGAATTAGCTGATGATCGTGGTTGGTGTCTGGTATGAACGTGGTCTTTTAGGCATGAACACATTAACTCCATCGATTGCGATCCATTGCGTACCTCATCACCTCGAAGAATTTGTGAGAAGGATTCACACAGATATCTAACTATTACGGTTTTCAAAATGTTTAACGTTTAAGCGTACTGAATACCTGATTCATGCAATTCCGAGAATGAACCTTGATGGATGACTAATGATTACATGGCGATTTTTATACGCCGAGTCTTTGTATTTTGAGTAAACAGGATTTATCAATAACATTTGCACTTAAGATACCTACTACTCATTCCAAAAAAATATACAAAGAATGAATGAGAAAATGATTCGATCGAATTCGTACGAAAAGCCGAAAAAGAAACTAAAAAAAATGTTTACAAGGCCTATACCGAATTGTCTAAAGGTGGAATTAACAGTTGAAGGGATTTTTTTCCCAGAAAGAACTACATAAGGATTTATTAAAGAATCTGACTTAAAATATTTGATACCACAGATCAAGCAATAAAAAGGTATTCATTAATTGCTAAGACGACTCTGTTCCAGCGAACGTTGACTCTAACCGGTTCATTTACAATTTTACATTACATCAAGTGCAAAACCCATTTTTGTCGAAACGCCAACTCGTTCAGTTGTTGTTAAAATTCAAGAGGAGATATTAACACTATGCTAAAGATGCACTATGCATCTCTTTTCACGTGAAAGTGTTACAATATTCATGTTTTCTTCTTATAAACTGATGAAAGTAGTGGAGGGAGATACTTAATTCCGGTACAAATCGGGCGTCACGCCATATCTCCCATGATCTTTGGCTGATACGCACTTACTCCGTTCTTGAACCGTGACGTTCAATTTGGTAACGGCCTTGGACAGTTCTTGACCCCGGACCGGAACACATCAATCAAACGATTTTCTTGCGCATCATCTGAACTTAACCTCAATCGATTGTACGCGATGTCAAATTGGGGGAGTTAATGCTTTGGGTCCATTAGGGATTACAATACATATTTAGGTTGAATAACTACTACCACAGAGTGGATTGTGGTTCGATTGTGTACCTACGTTTAAAAGGGCTCGCGGCAGAATTTATGAAATAAATGCGTTCTAATTACAAGCGTAGGTGAACGTGTAACTCTTTACTGAAATGACTCGGTGATCCGACTCAGCCAAACGATACACTGTACTGTTTCGAATGTCTGATGATCGCTCCGAATGTATCATTCCACTCAAATGGATCTCAAGTCCGAGTGAGCCGAATGATCCGAATGAGCTGAATGATCCGAGTGAGCCGAATGAGCGGAATGATCCGATGAGCTGAATGATCCGAGTGAGCTGAATGATCCGAGTGAGCTGAATGATCCGAATGAGCGAAATGATCCGAATGAGCGGAATGATCCAAATTGAAAGTGAACGTGTAAGTGCTCATTATTATACTATGGCTGAGGTAAAGACGGGAAGGTTCGCATTATATCTCTTCAGGACTGTCGCGGTCGCTGACTCTTGTTTTTTTTATGTGATAGGTGGCAGACAAGCAGACGGATCACATAATGGTAAACGATTGCCGCCGCCCATGGACAACCACGACACCAGTGAAGTCTCAAGTGCGCTGCCAACCTTTAAACCTTTATTTCGCACGAATTGGGCCACCGGTACCCCACTCACGCAGCGAAAGTGCGCACAGTGCTGCTTCACGCCGGTTTTCTGTGGGGCCGTGGTATCATTTCGGTCGTCTTGCAGTGCAAACACCTAAATTGTTACATCTTTCATAGTATCAGCCTATAAACGCCCAGTTGGTCTAGTGGTTTAAATACCGGGCCATGATCTCGGGGTCCTGGGTTCGATTCCCGGGTCGAGCGAAAAGTATGTTACGATTTTTTCGAACATAGCTCGGGTTTGTGATCACCAATCCGCATTTGGCAAGCGTGGTAATTAGGCCTTATCCCATCATAGTAGCGATAACTTGATTTCTATGATAGAGGCCTTTGCACTGCAATTGGACAGTAGGTATATAGTATAAAACTAAATTTTACACTATAAAACCTCCGATATTTCTTTCCTCTACCCAAAGGTTGTCTGGAAGAAATCGCTACAAGCGATAAGACCGCCTTACTGTACTGTCTGTTGTTGTTGTATCATGCTTGTATTTTCTTTTTGTGCACTATAGAATATCTATCTATCTACCTCCAATTAGTCGCTCGCAATATTACTAAATAGACGATACCACGAAAGCTTTTATTAAGCTCAATGTGTCAAACGACCTGACACAAAAGTGAATGACGTCCCGTTATGTCAGACAAGGTCTCTAAGCCAGTTAAGTAATTAAGTAATCTTTCGAACTTCCTATAAACATGGTAGCTATTAGCTTGCTATAATAATTGTTTATTAGTACTGGAAAAACATGTTCCGTTTGGACTTGTCTCGCTGATGTTCAAATGTGAAGATCGGGCATACTTATCGGAAAAAAAAAATTGTTAGATAATTCTCTGAAAACGTATGAAGATGCTGATTTTTGAACTCAAATAAAACCAAGGATAATGACCCTATAGCTTTGGTGTCATAGTAATAAATACTCAGGGGGACATGCCCTAGCAAGGCCGGCTCTTGGACCAAAACAAGAGGATGTCCTTTCTTGACACATCATTTTCATTATTGTTCGTTTATTTTTTCTAAGACTGCAAATGAATGAAACAAACACACACAGTGTCAAAAGTGTGGCAGATGAAAACGTCCCGAGAACAAAAGCCTCGTGTTTATCCGTCCTTACAATGAAATCATGACCGCCGGAGAGCCACGTTTTATCATGAATGGACCGCCTCGATCGGAAGTGATACCAAGGCCTCACAGAAAACCGGCGTGAAGCAGCACTGTGCTGTGTTTCGTTGCGTGAGTGAGGGTACCGGAAGCCCAATCTGGGAGAAAGGAGGGTTTAAAGGTTGGAAGCGCAATTGTTACTCCACTGGTGACCATGAGGTGATCCGTCTGCTCGTCTGCCACCTATCACATAAAAAAAAACATTACTTTTGTCTCCCGGCTATAGCATTCACTGTGCCACCAGCTCGCATGCACCGGAGTTTGGTACAGGTCTCGACTTATTAATGTCAAGTGAGAGTTGTTTCTCGGCCGCTCACCTTGGTCACATATCCAAAGACGTTCGAGTAGAAAGCGAAGTAGTTCATAGTGATGTACAGGTGCCCCTGCAACAGAAGGTCGCCGAGGAGAGCGCAGGAATAATCTGGAAAATAAAACCAAACTATAAAATAAACTTTAAAAAAAAAATGTCTAGTAGTAGCGAGAGCCACGCTACGGCATAAACATGCCCGACGCCACCGATGTAATACCATACAGTAGTGCCTCGTTGGCGTAGTGGTAAGTGGGTTGCACTATAAAGCGACGGCTACACAAGAGGGGATCCCTTTAATTGGCATAATGTGTTTTGTCCTAAAATGGATTGGCATAATGAAATTGGCTTAATATTAATTTGGCCGAATTTGGTTTTAGCATAATGTACTATGGCATAATTATTATTAGCATAATGCAATTATGCATAAGTCATGTCACGCTGGTGTCCTATCGGAATATGAGGGTTAAGGAATAGATAAGATAAGAAACAATTTATTGACCACAACACATTACACATAGAACAAAACAGAGAAAATAAGGTACAGGGACAAAAAATAAGGAATAAAGAGTGTACTTGTGATTGCGCACACACTTGTGCACTATAAAATATTCTGCGTGGCTTATCGTGGAGATTGGCCGCTGTAGCCGTAATAGGTTGGAGGATAGTATTACCGTTAAGGCTTAAAACCAAAACCGGCATAAAACAGCTGTTTCGTCTAGTGAGTTTCGTTGGCAACTCGCTTGTGACTCCGCTGCCTGATGTGCAGGCACTAGGTAGGTATTTGATAGGCATGCTTGCTTGTCTGCCACCTATCACATGACCGTGGGAGAGCCACGCTTCGGTATTCTTTAACGTGAATCTTTCTTTGAAGCTTTGTTATGGTTTGATAATTAATTTAAAACTAATAAATTCGCCGACGCCCATGCTAACCATACCAGTTTTAACATACACATTTGACACTGTTTAAGTAACCTACTTTGGGTTAAAATGTAACCTTGACCTATTCATTTCATTAACCAATTGAAATTAAAAGAATTACCTAATTTACCCCTAAGGCGACGGGTAGCCCCAACTAGCGACACAAATCGATTTAAATTGTTAGCTACTAAACCGGATCTATTTTAAACAATTTCCGAGCGGAAGTCTATGCAAACATTTATACTATTTATTTAATATAACTGTGCACTGCTATTTGATCTGTTGTTGCACTCGAAATCGGATTAATGCCACAAGTGGCCGTTTTTGGCGGTAATTTGATTTGATTAATGGCGAGAAATTCGAGTACAAAAGCAGACCTAAAAGTTAAGTATAAGTATTAAATAATTGTATTCGGGGAGGCTGCAGCTTCGAAATTGTTAAAAAGATAATCGGTTTAGTTGCTAACAATTTAAATCAATTGGCGTCGCTAGAGTGCCCTACCCGTCACCTTAATAAATAATCATATTGTAGAGAAAAGTTAATCGATGGTAGCTTAGTTAGTGGTACAGAACGTGCCTTCCACACGGGGGTGTCGTGGTTCGAATCCGAGCTTGCACGTATAGATTTTTCAAATAATGTGTGTATTTCAACCAATATCACTCGGCGGTGAACGAAAACATCATGAGGGAACCTGCACGTGTCGGATGGTTTCTGAAACGTGTAACCATGATTCGGTTGGTCTGGTTCCCTTGTCCCTTTGTGAAGATCAGACGGCAGTCGCTTCATTGTAACTACGACTCCCCGAATCCTGGATCATGGTCCAAGCCTAGGTACCCCGGGTAAGCGACAGCTTTGGACGTAACTGGGAATTACACGCTAAGAAGAGGATTGTGGAGAACTGTCTGGAGGATCGTGGAGAACAGTCTGGAGGATCGTAGAACAAAGCTTGATTAACGTCTTATTCCTGTGTAGTAAAATGAGGGGACAAATATTTACTAAACCCTAAATACATTGCATATTATCTTCGAGGCTGTTGACTTAAAATAATAAGGCTAGTTAAATATTTCCGCTGGGAATTTCCTTATGAACCGACCTCGAAAAAAAAAGGAGGAGGTTTTCAATTAGAGTATATTTTTGTTTTTTTTTTTCATGTTTGTCCCCCGATTACTTTTCATTTATGAACCAATTTAGATGATTTTTTTTAGCTCGAAAGTAGTTAGTTTCGGAATAGTACCATGATAAGGATATCAGGATCTAATGATGGGATCCTGGAAAAATTGTGGGGTACAAAAACATTAAGTGTGCCTTTAAAATTGGAAATTTTAAAGGCACACTTAATGTTTTTGTAACTTTTATTCCAGGTCGCGAAACCTATTTAATTAAAATCTATCTTTTTTTGTGATAGGTGGCAGACGAGCAGACGGATCGCCTGATGGTAAGCGATTGCCGCCGCCCACAGACACCCGGGACACCAGTAGAGTCACAAGTGCACTGCCAACTTTTAAACCGCCTATCCCCCGGATTGGGCCTCCGGCACCCTCACTCACGTAGCGAAACACAGCACAGTGCTGCTTCATGCCGGTTTTACTGTATTTGTAATATTTTGAGAACACGACAGTAACTTTAATGTTTTTTTTTTATCAGGAAATGGGCTAACGCTTTACCGTAATCTCACGTGATAGAATGTGTCGATGAGATCTAAAATGGAAACCGTTCGGTCTAGAAGATGCCTGTTCACCAGGTTATAATGGCCAGGGAAAGATACCTTTGCAAAGAGTTCCAATTCATAGGTGGCCGCATTACAAATTAAGTTATAATGTTGTTGACATAACGTTCTTGTTTTTATTAACCCCCCGACGCAAAAACGACGGGGTGTTATAAGTTTGACGTGTCTGTGTGTCTATCTATGGCATCGTAGCTCCCGAACAAATAATTTGATTTTGTTTTTTTTTTTGTTTGAAAGATGAATAAGGAGGGAGTGTTCTTAGCTATGTTGGATAAAAATCGATCCAAGATGGCCGCCGTCACAAAGATTTGGATTGTATGTTTTAACACAACTCCCACAATATGGGTATCATTTAAAAGGGCTTGAGTAGCAGAATATATTAATTGTAAAAAATTCACATCCAAGATGGCCGCCGTCAGAAAATGACGAATGACCTATTTGTTGTTCCAACTGCCTCAATATAGGTATCAAATGAAAGAGCTTCAGTTGTGTTGGTTTTTTTAAATTTTCAATTTTTTGTTAAGATTTTTAAATTTATTCCACACTTTGGTGATTAAATAATATATTATCAATAGTTCGTAGGGTCTTATTCATAATGTTTATTCAACCTTTGAATAACTAAATCGGTGTTACTAAGCATTTTAATTGAAAGATAATATTTTGTTTCAATCGTCAAAACTGATCTATAATACCGTTTTAGCTCACAAAGGTTTATTAAAAGTTTATGAATAAAGCTCAACGTTTTTAAAATAATAATGTGAAGTAATTATTGCAAAGAGTACAAATAATAAGTCATTTAGAGTTGGGTTCTGGTTCTGACGCAGATATATTGATGTTGGTGGCATGACTGTTTTTTTTACCAATAGATTCTTCGATCTTGAATGTAGCCTGTTTGTGTGGCACTGCTGACTATTTTTGATGTGACCAGTAATAATACACACAAAAAGCAAACATATGATAAAAACCGATTTACCACTAAATAGTTCGTATCAAATCAATGAAGTGAGAGTCAGAAATAAATAAGGTAAGTAATACAAAACATAGCAATTTAAATCATTTGTGCGATCGGACTACAATCACGGTTATCATATACATATCCAGCATATCAATTATAACTATACTATAACACTTTTGCATCGTAAACATACGTAAACATCCTGTATTATTTTATAGTCGAAACATTAAACTTCATATAAAGCAACGAATATAAGTAATGTAAGTATACAAACAAATATAACACATCAACAATTTTATTGTCCTTGTACTATAATGTCCCGAGCTATTAATTACTCAGACCAACACTGTTTTATACTTACTCAAGTAAACAAGTATAAAACAGTGGAATTAATTTTATTCAATAGCCTCTTCCGTGTTTAAAATTAAAATGTAACACACAACCCTTTTTCCGGTGCGACGAGTAAATCACGCGTTTTTAAAACGTGACGAAACATAATATCACTAAGGTAAATATGTTTTATAAGGAAACGAGCATTTAAGCTCTAAATTATCATTTAAAATCCAATTCCTCATCTTAACGTGCTAATTTCTAGTTGAATACAGAGTTGTCACAGGAACCGGAGTACGCTTGAACCATGGTCCAGGAAACCTATTTTTGATTTACTCGTATGACTTAGCGTCGTGGCGAGCGCACGATTTCTACTGATTTTCCTTTGACATACGAATATTCCGCATTTTTTAATCATTCGTCTGCAACGAGTGACCCCACCCACTCGTTGGTCGAGTGACTTACAGCGAGCGGTAGAAGCAGCGTCAAAATAGTTGTCAATAGCAACAAGCATAAGCAAAATATTATACTACCTGTGCGGATAAAGAATGGGATCAGAAATGGCGGCGCATCTATTCACTTCTCGCTCGCACACTATTTGCGTCTATATTCGCACTCGTGGGGTACGAGTATAGACGCAAATAGTGTGCGAGCGAGAAGTGAATAGATGCGCCGCCATTTCTGATCCCATTCTTTATCCGCACAGGTTGTACATTTCAAAACCTTGATTTGACTGATTTTGACAGGTGACATTCATAGTTTTTAGTGACAAAAAAGCAAAGATTTTCATAATCAGCCAATAATCTATGGTTTTAGCGTTCCGCGTGCAATGCGGAAGTTACCGGTTTTAATAAAATTCTGCATGGAAGGGTTAGAATGTCAATTTACCGTTTTATATTGGCAACATCGAAATCGAATGATTCAAAAATAGGGAAAATCGGCTTCATGCGACTTAGAAGGCGAATGTGGCTTACGTCGCATGCGACGACTCTAAGTCATACGAGTGAATCAAAAATAGAGCTCCAGGATTTGGGAAGTCTGGTAATTACAGTGAAGCGACTGCCGTCTGAAAACTCCAGTGGTGCATTGCTCGCATTCGATCCCCCGTATGGAAGTTGCGTTCTTAACTACTGTGTTACCGTCGCTCTTATTGGTTAAAACCCACAAATTATTATCTTCTAATACCTAAGTTCGTGTCAGTATAGCGTGCAAAAACTTGTTTTCAGTAAACTATTCAGATTGGACAATCATACTAAGCAACAGTTCCAGCTTTTCTACAACTAAATTTATATTCATTACTAAATCACGAAAATAGATAACACGAGACCATTTCGAAATAATGTTTATCTTTAATGACTATGGTTATATAACAGGTGGTCTGCGAGATAACTGTGTCAATGGCATAGTCGGTGTAGAATTTTTAAACAAAATCGATTTTTCGTCGTATTTTTCGGAGGAAACTAAAGATCATTTTTTTTATGAAATAGGTGACAGACGAGCAGACGAATCACCTGATGGTAAGCGATTGCCGCCGCACACCCGCGACACCAGTAGAGTCACAAGTGCGCTGCTAACCTTTAAACACACTGAGAATTTCTTAACATACCTAAATACTCAGGTACAAATCGATCGATGCGATCCACTAACAACTGCGCCACCGAGGCAGTCCTTTTTGGCTTTAATGTCTGTATCATTAATAAGATGATGTAATCAATACAATGACTCCTGCGCATTTTTTGCGACAATTCATAATTCTCTCCGCGTAATGATTACGCAGAAGAGGAAGAAAATTAAGCTGGCTAAATTAGAAGCAGTGTCATCATATATGAATTAGTAATAAATTTGCTCTTATACCTATTTCTTTTTGAAACGAAACATGACAGATTAATTAGTTGCTTCGAAATACTACATGACTTCCAATTTTTTCAAGTCAAATGATCGACAGTTTAAACTCGTATTGTACCTAATTGAAGAACATCACGGATATCGGTAGCTTCTAGAAACACTGTAGGTATTTTAAAGTGCGAATAGTTCAAAACTATGAATTATATCGTTTGACCCGTGTGCTACCACTCTTGAAGAGTATTGTCGTGCTGCTATGACGCAAAGAAACGATATACGTTTATGCGTCTATTTCAAGAAAATCTTCAATAAATGGTTACAGTAACAATATGCACTCGCACAAGGTGGACCGACGATCTGGTTTTGGTCGCGGGAATCATTTGGATACGGGCGGCACAGGACCGATCTGTGTGGAGATCATTGGGCGTATCCTATGTCCGTGTGACGTTTATTGGCTGAAATGATGCTGATAGTGATGACTTACAGTTGAGCACCCGCTCTTCCGGGCCGACTTGTGGGAAGTGCCTCTGGAACTTCTTCTGTCGGGATTTCCCCGGCTGCTTTCCCTCTGCAGTGTCGCCGGAGCCGACCGCAGCCACTCGCACTGACGGCGCCGACCCGGAGAGGGGCTTTAGCGTTTGTCTGCGAAAAAAGAAAAAAATATTCAGTACACGACCCGTTTGGAACAGTGGTAGTGAACGCTGCCTTTGGTCCAAGGGTTGCGGGTTCGATCCCCGCACAGTACAAACATTTGTGTGCATGAACATGTCTGTTTTTATTGGTCTGGGTGTTTCTATGTATTATACGTAGATATGTATTTACAAAAGAAAAGTATTATTATGTATATATTTGTAATCACACTGTTGGTTCTGATATCTGTAACACGGGTTCTTGAGCTACCTATCTCGGAGTCAATGTATGTGATGTTGTGAAATATTTATTTAGTTTATTTATTTATTTACATAAAATTTTGAGTTTTTTTAAAAAGGGTTGGTAGAGTGCTGTGGCGCAGCATAGCAATAGGTCTTTATAGGTCGTTTTGTATGGCGATTTTCTTAAAAGTTGCATTTTCCATACTAACTTTTTTTAATTTGTAAAGTAACTAATTAACTATTAATACTACTACTTCATAATTAACTGTGCTTTAATAGACATCGTTTAGGCACGTGTAGGATAGTTTTTCAGATTTTTTTTAAGTTATATATATAGCATCATAAATACAATATATCTGATTCTTTATTTAATATACACCGTAAAATATAGTCTTAAATCAGAATAAAATTGTAATACCGTGACTTTTTGCTTATTAAAGGAGCTAAACATCTTACGCCGTGTGGGCCCCGGCAGAGTAGAATATGCCACCCTCACTCTTACCGAGGTGTCGTAAACAGCGACTAAGGTAAAGCTGCTGGCATGATCATCAGCACCCAGAGAAGGAAATCTCTGCATTTATATCAAAACACTTGCCAACCCGTCTGCCAAGCGTGGTGAGTATGGCAATTACTCCTCATGTGATTGAGGGAGGCTCGAGCCCCAGCAGTGGGGACTTAAATGGGCTGACGACGACGATGATGAAACATCTTATTGTGTCTAGAAAAAAAAGGGCAATTTCATAGGTACCTATTATTAGGTATTGAACGCTGCAATCTATTTATTCCAAATATGTCTTAAAGGCGATAGACAGAAATCATAGTTAGTTTGACATAAATTATATTTGGTTTTAAGTTGTCAATAAACATGTTAATTTCAAGGTCATATAGTCTAAGATCCCAGGGCAAGGGCCCAGACATTACTCATATTTATTCCTTGTCACAAAATAAGTTACGGGTCGGAGTCGGGGGCCTTAGGATCTTGATCTTGCTCTAATACATAGTATTATAGAACGGAAGTGCAAATGACAAAATTAAATTCCAAATAGAATCAATTTAAAAATAAACACATTTATCTCGTATTTAAACGGACGGTCCCACAGAAATAGTTCCGTGGGATGTCCCATGTTTTTAGTATTAGTCATAGTACTTAAGGGAAATAGGCTAATCTTAATACTAAAAAGTTTGCGTGAAATATTTCAAAGAACCAGCAAGATATTTCAGACAAAGAAAACAAAATACCATTGTTTCTTCGAGATATTACAGTTCTTGAAACTACTGAAACTTATTACAATAAACTAGTTCTCGTTTTATTGGAAGTGTCTAAGAAAATAAGATAAATAAAAACAAGAAGATAAGATTAATATAACCACAATCAAACAATAAACACCATTCATCTGGTTTTTCTCAGTGACTTACGATGAGGTCACTGGAACAAAATCTGGAAGATTTAACTTTTACAACTTTTAAAAGTATTCTGAATAACATTGAATTAAAACAAGGTTTGGAGAACAGAAACAACAAAATTGATTAAGCAATGAAATTGAAAATCGTCAGGAAACAAAACCATTGTAAAACAGTTGAATTGCAAATCATACCAAACTTGTGAGTCTGGTGGTTTCGACTGTCGAATAGTGTAGCCGGACAATCCACTGTATGTAGTACTTTCGATTCTTAGCTACACACCAGCATCGATAGCTCAGCACCAAAAAAGATTTTTAACGCAGCGATACACTATCGTGTAACTATCAAAAGTATCTACCTACTACTGTAATCGATCAATGAAAGGTCTGTCCATCCATCCATCAAGGTGTCTCCATCCACTGGTGAACGTTTACTTCTTTCATACTGCGTCACAGATATCAATCCCAGACTTTCCTCATTCAGTCCAGCAGTCAATCCTAAAATATTTAGTCTCAAGAGTGGCAGGGCGTCCCACACTAGAATTGTCTAATCACGTTCTGTACTCTGGAGTCACTTCTGCTTCAAATATTGTTGCTTCTATGACAGACGTGGCGTGGAAGCGGTAAGACGTGGAGTGAAAGAAAGGGGCAATTCTCGTATACTCGACATTGAAGTACGAGTTAGAGATTTTTTATGGCACTTCAATGTCGAGTGCTTGAGAATAGGCCCCCAGATACTAGAAGGAAGATTAATGAACTCTACACTACCGTTTACTATCAAAAGTATCTACTACTGTAATCGATCAATGAAAAGGCTGTCTCCCTCCACTGGTGAACGTTTACTTCTTTCATACCGCGTCACAGATATCTATCCCAAACTTTCCTCATTCAGTTACCGCCAGTCCAGCCATCATTCTAAAATCTTTAGTCTCAAGAGTGGCAGGGCGTCCTACACTACAATTGCATCCTCCACTTTGGAGTCACTTGCTTCAAATATTGTTGCTTCTATGACAGACGTGGCGAAGCGGTAAGACGTGGAGTGAGAAATGGGCAATTCTCGTATACTCGACATTAAAGTCGAGTTATAGATTTGTATGGCACTTCAATATCGAGTGCTCGAGAATAGGCCCCCAGATACTAGAAGGAAGATTAATGAACTCTACACTATCGTTTACTATCAAAAGTATCTACTACTGTAATCGATCAATGAAAAGGCTGTCTCCCTCCACTGGTGAACGTTTACTTCTTTCATACCGCGTCACAAGATATCTATCCCAAACTTTCCTCATTCAGTTACCGCCAGTCCAGCCATCATTCTAAAATCTTTAGTCTCAAGAGTGGCAGGGCATCCTACACTACAATTGCATCCTCCACTTTGGAGTCACTTGCTTCAAATATTGTTGCTTCTATGACAGACGTGGCGAAGCGGTAAGACGTGGAGTGAGAAAGGGGCAATTCTCGTATAATATTTTTTTAGATTTTCGCGTTGCATTATAACTATAATGTATCAATACGGGGATTAACACGATATTTATTATGTGAAACAACATTGTGTACTCACATATTTGGCTCGACGTTTCGGCTACGTTACAGCAGCCGTTGTAACGTAGCCGAAACGTTGAGCCAAATAATAGTACACAATGTTGTTTCACATAATAAATATCGTGTTAATCCCCGTATTGATACATTATAATTCTCGTATACTCAACATGAAAGTCGAGTTAGAGATTTGTATGGCACTTCAATGTCGAGTGCTTGAGAATAGGCCCCCAGATACTAGAAGGAAGATTAATGAACTCCACCTACTACTATCGATCTAACATAACATCTATAGTATGGATGCATAGTGGTATCAATCTGCAATACTGCTGCGTAAACTAACTGCAATGAATAATGAAGACCGGAACACTTTAGACCGATTGCTTGAAATAATTCTTCTGTCAATGCATGCAAACTTTAGGAACGGTAGCCAAGGTCGATCGTTTAAGCCGTAGAATTGAAAGGCATGTCAGGCTTTTAGAAACGAAAGATATTATGGAAATAACATTTACTGGTTTACCGTTTCAAGATCATTGCCGCAACAGCAGCAATAAAGATCTTATTTACCGATTTAACGTTATCCATTAACATTGGTAGTAAGAAGATTTATTTCATGTATTTACAACAAAAAGTGTGAATTACATTAAAAATCATTTAGTTAAAACGTAGGTACTTTGAAACAAAAGCGCTAACAAGCATTACGTCTTTTTTTATATTTTTCTGTAAGTATTTTGAGGTCATGGAAAAAACAAACTATTGAATTAAAACGATTTATAACTCAGTATAAAAGATAAAATATAATAAAGAGAAAAAGTAATCGTAAACTGTTTACAAAGGTTACCTTTTTTATGATATAGGTGGCAGATGAGCCGACGGATCACCTGATGGTAAGCGATTACCGCCGCCCATGGACACCTGCAACACCAGTGGTGTTACAAGTGCGCTGCTTACCTTTTAACCCCCCTTTTCCCCTGGATTGGGCCTCCGGTAGCCCTCACTCACGCAGCGAAATACTGGTATTACTCCGGTCGAGCCGGCCTAATTCATGCAGAAGCGTGGCTCTCCCACTGTTATATTTACCTCATTACCTTGTATAAAACATTGTAAAATCTTAACCCGAGGAAGAGAACAAGATAATTCACGAGAAGGTGATTTGGTGTCCGCCACATCCACCAGAAATTACCTAATTAATCATCATGATCGTCCTAATCAAAACCAGTTTTTTTATTGCTTACTTTTTACCGCCTTTATCAACAATCATAATAAAATCGCAATTTATGGCAGATAGAGAGATCTACTTATCGGGCGCACAGAGACAGTGAATCATATTTATTTTTATGAAATTATCCGTAGCCATTTTATCATCGACTAAATGAGTTTATTCATTTAGATAATACTGCATTGATATGCCGTATGCCGTGTGGTCTCCGGCAGAGGAGAATAGGCCACCCTCGCTCTTACCGAGGTGTCGTAAAGTGCGACTAAGGTAAAGCTGCTGGCATGATCATCAGCACCCAGAGAAGGAAAACTCTGCATTTATATCAAAACCCTCGCCAACCCGTCTGCCAAGCGTGGTGAGTATGGCAATTACCCCTCATGTGATTGAGGGAGGCCCGTGCCCCAGCAGTGGGGACTTAAATGGGCTGATGATGATGAATGATGATGATATAGGTATAATTTGACTGCCAGATATGTGATCTTATTAGATTTTGATAATTTGAAAACTCAATTTAATAATTTATCAAAATGTATCTTATTCGGATCTAAAAACGACTACTGAACTAGATAGATAAACTTCAATATAAACAAGCGAAGGAAACGACATACTTAATTCTTGACCATTTAAAATGACTGCATTCCAGATAAACAAGGTAATAACCCAACTCAGTTATTACGACGGTGAACCACAAGAATAGATGTTAAATCTAACCTTTGAGATATGTATGATCACAATACACCTTAATGGATGCAGGAAGAGGCATACAAGTTTGTTGGTGGTGATGACATGGCACGGCCGAGACAATGATAGATCGGCTGTTTGATGATGTTGCCGTACTAGCGGTGGAAAGATAGTCAGGAAAAACGGTAAACAATAACAAGCCAACACTTTTTCCTTTTGAAGCGACTGTACATAGGTTTATGACAACATACAGCTGTGATAAATGTTCTGAATTTGAATACGTGTACTTTACTGGTTTAGGAACATTTTACATTGCAACCTTTTGAAGCGATAGCCGATGACACGCGCGTTTGACTGTCGCCGCGCAACTGCATCACGAAGAGTCGAAAAGTTTTTTTTTTTTATATTTCCGATTTTACAGGAAGTTCCTGCAAATTCGTGTAAGACTGTGTTTAGTTCTTTTCTTGTCCTAATTATTGTCCAAAATCTATTTTGGATAACTCGATGTTAGAAACCACAGACTGTTTTTCATTTGCCAATTTAATTTTAAAAGTCTCATTACGTACTAAGTCATTTATATAATTTACTAAACGCAAAGACTAACGGCAGCCGGTAGAATATTCCATTCATAAATTCGTTATTGTAAAAAAATAAAATTTAAAAAAAGTACTACCTAGCTACATTTTAAAATTTAACACATTTCCAGGACATGTCTTTTTCACACGTATAAAATATTCCTAATTTTAAAATGCTCTATGCTGCTAGCAAAAGTATAAGCTCGTGACTAAATAAAAACATACATACCTAATATTAGGCAATGCAGAAGGAATTTTAGCTGTCGTTACATGTTTCTTCAAAGCAAACACTCCCATTTTGTACGGCAACAACCAGGACACAGAACTCAAGACCTCGACACCAACTGGGCGAAAGCCGGGTTTGTCCCAGGTTATATGTATCCATACAAAATTGAGATCCCTCGGTAAAAAACAACGAAGACTCACTACGAAAACACGTCTTATAATCTGGTGCATAAGGAGGAGGATCTGATGGCGATCTAGATACATAAAACATTGTATGACGCCAGGACCTACGTAAGTTATTGAATTTTAATAGGCCACCAATAGGTGGTGGTACTGTTATGCCGTGTGACATCGAGGGCAAATGTAGAATTCAATGGGAAGCTTATAATTTGTTGCACAAGCTCATAAGAACCTTTTTGATGTTACAGTGGGTTCAGCCACCGAGATATATTCAGAAGATAGGCAACTAGAATCGCCAAGAAGTATCATCCTTTAGAGCCGCTGTACAGGAGTAGGTGTTTTTTGGGCATTTCACTTCACTTGATTTTTTCGAAATCGCTCTCTGCGTTCGCTCAGTCGCAAAAAATCAAGTTAAGTGAAATTGCCCAAAAAACAGATAGATAAGTGTTGATTTAAAATACGGTAACGTTAGATTTTAAGGTCGTTCTATATCGTTGTCACTGTCTGTCTACCCTGGAACGATCATTTCAGTGCCTAAGTTGAGGAATTTATTATTAGACGACCGATTGCACTGTTAGCTTAGTGGGTTAATAGTACTTAGAAACGATGATTCTCTTATTCAACAAAAACTGGAGCATAATGGGATTACGTCTCCGGACTGTTGTGACTTCGTTTGATTCGATGCAACTTTGCAGTCCGGAGACAACCATTATTTATTTTGATCCGTGTTTCATTTTTCGTCTTGTGTGCTTTACCGCGTTTAGCGTTTTTTACCAAACGTGGTGAGAGTAATCTTGTTCTGACTGATTTAAACCCAGCCGATCGCTCCGGGTTATAATCTATCATTACAGACATCTCAGATAATCACCTTAGTCTTACTACACCTTTTTAGAGCGGCCGTCTCCTACTGGAGTGTTTCGGTCTTAGGTGACATCCACTAAATCCATGTTTCAATTTTGTATATATACAAACTCCAAACTAAAACTTTGCCATCGCGATGCAGGAATATATCTATGTCAGCTAATTTTACGGTGGCGTGTAACGTGATGCACAAACACTTGCTTGTGACTTGGTAGATGTAATGTTTTTGCAGACAGATTTTTAATGCTTACGCATTTGAACAGAAAATTAAACTTTTTTGAAATTAAGTACAATATATTAAACAATTTAAGAAATAATATAATATCACAACGCTCACGCCTAAGAATTCCGAAGAAAAAAAAAATCCGAGTAGGATTTGAACCTAGAACCTCTGAATCATCACGAACCGTATTTAAAAATAATAATTATCTAACTAGTTTTAATTTGTTTTTTACTTTACTTGAAAGTCAAAGAGGTAAGTACAGTTAGCTATACATTAATGTAAACAAATCTGTAATCACCATTTTCACCTTTATGTCAAACCCGTTTGGTTCAATACCAATTGTATAAATTTGACAGAATGTGGTAACCTGATGTGGCGATGTACATTGTTTGTACCTATTATCACTCCTACAATGCATCATACAGAAAATGTAATTGAACTTTTATGTATAGGTACTTAGTATTATTTAGCACAGTGGTTTGAGTACTGATTGACACGCAAGGGTCGCAGGTTCATGATAATGTATGTGATGTTGTCTATATTTTCATACAAGATACGTTTCTGCTTAATTATTGTCTCACTGTAAGACATATGCTTTTATCAAAGAAATTGAAGTGAGTAAGGGTACCGGAGGTCCAATCCAGGGTAAAAGAGGTTAGAAGGTAAGCAGCGCACTTGTGGCACCACTGGTGTTGCAGGTGTTCATGGGCGGCGGTAATCGCTTACCATCAGGTAATCCGTCGGCTCGTCTACCACCAAATTTCAAACACCATATTTTCATACAAGATGCATTTCATCTTAGGTAATTATTGTCACACTGCAAGACACATACATGCCTTCATTGAAGAAACTGAGTCATTGCTATTATTTTGTGATAAGGTATAATCACTATTTTATCAGTGGGAGAACAATGCTTCGGCATGAATGAGTCGGCTTGACTGTAATAATACCTCACTCTCACAGAAAACCTGCCTGAAGCAGTGCATGCGCTGTATTTCGCAGCGTGAGGGGGGTACCGGAGGCTCAATACAGGGGATGAGGGGTTAAAAGGTAAGCAGCGCACCACCACTGGTGTTGTAGGTGTCCATGGGCGGCGGTAATCGTTTACCATCAGGTGATCCATCGGCTCGTCTGCCTCCTATATCATAAAAACATTATGCTTAACATGAGTTGGTATTGATCACAAGCTCGAGCGGCAGAGCTATGTTAAAAAATCTAATCATATTTTTGCTCGACCGGGAACAGAACCCAGAACCCCTGAACATAACAGATACTTAATCATTAGTTTTGTTTTTAACCATGATGTAAATACAGCTACTAATTTCTGAGATATTTTTCAATAATGGTTCTCATAGTCAAGTTGCATTCGACGAATACGACGCGCTGCTGAATTTGCATAAAATAAAAACAATGCATGCGTTAATGAATTGGAGCTGGGGTGTTATCACGGACTTTAAGCGATAATATTGATAGAGATTAATCAACGTGTGTATGGATTATGTACAAAATTCATATTCTTGACTTAGCTATTGCGATAGGTGGCAGACGAACAGACGGATCACCTGTTGGTAAGCAAATGCCGCTGCCCATGGACACCTGCAACACCAGTGGTGGTGCGCTGCTTACCTTTTAACCTATTTTACCTTGGGTTGGGCCTTGGTACCCTCACTCACGCAGCGAAACACAACGCATGCACTGCTTTACGTCAGTTTTCTGTGAGGACGTGGTATTACTCATGCCAAGGCGTGGCTCTTCCGCTGTTATATACATATATACACAATATAGCAAGAGATCTTTCTATTATAGACAAAAATACCCAATACTCATAAATAAACTTATAGCATTAATATATACTAGGTAGTTTAGCAGAAATTATGAATGAATCGCTAGTATTATAAATATAGCTACCAATGTCACTCGACAATAACTCGATACATCACAGAATCAAGTCCTTAGGGCTGAGTTCACCAACTTTAACAACGGTAATCTCACTTTAAATATATTTCAACCAAGGATTAGTATTTTTCAGGTACGGTTTAAATGTGATAACTATCGTTTAATATGTTGATGAACTCGGCCCTTAAATAAGCAAATCGAAAATAAATCAACGCCAAGTTTAAACTGATCTGTTTGAACAAATTTTTCTTGCTTAAAATTATTATGTTTTTATGATCGTTTGTTTTAGCCGCTGGTTTCTTGCCTGCAGAATAGTTATTACATCGCCACGGTGCGCACTAGCATGTGCGCGCGTGGCTAACGTATACACAAAGTCTTGATGTTTTCATGAAAGGTCAGTTAATTACTACGGGTAATTTAGGTAAAGCCTTCTCTGTATAGACGTTTTGTAATCGTTAAAATTTAAAAATAACATACTTACAAATTTAAATTAGTTTATGGTCAATGTGAAATAGTCTTTGTACATTCCGTAACGTTAGTTGCAATGAAATCTTTAATCAGCAATTAATAAAACATGCACACAAATAATTTCGCCGCTAGTTTTCAAGAAATACCATGTGAACAAAATTATTTTGCTGAAAACCATAAAAGTCAGAGGTAGGTAACCTGTTGATTTAGTAGTCAAATTAACTGACGAAATTGACTGAATATAAGTAGATGATTTATTTGCAGGTATTGAAACAACCAAACGCTGTGTTCGCTATTAGAGATATATTGATTTGAATGTTTGATGTAAATGCAAAAAAATATACTTATATTTTGAGTTTGAAAAGAGAAATACAAAACATGAATGTTTGTGTGTAATGATAGTCATCTATTTACCTACCTACGATGTTGTTATATTATTAAAGCTACTTAGTTATATGAAAGTTGGTACGCTGGTTCTAAGCAAATGTGAATGAATAAAGGTTTCTAAAAAAAAAATAAAAAATAAAACACAAGTATACATTCCTACCGATTTTCAGACAATTGTACTACACTTAAATAGGTTTTTATTGTTTACTTCTCAAGAAGTATATTTTTCAAACTTCAAACGTGCCCTTCATATCTATGAATAAAGGTTGAATACCTCTGCTAAAATAATGCGCAATCTGCACTTTTCTATAATAAAAACGCAGTAAAGGATGGGTACCGTTTCAGTACTCCCAGGAGACATCTAAGGAACAAGTAGTAGTGCTTCGGCGTCGATACTCTCTGACCTAGAAAACCAAGAAGACCCCAGAAACTCTGAAAAAATGTTCGTAAGTTAAACTTATTTATTGTCAAAATCATCTCTCTTTCCAGGTTTTATTGACGTATTCTATTTGTTGTCATAATCATCTGTCTTTCTATGTCTTATAATGCTAATGTTTTTTTATAACATTATTTCCCATTTTCGACAGATTTTCAAGACCTAATCTCCTGACTATGTGTGCTAAAAAACTTATGGATTTCAGGTCTGAAAACAAAGGAAACAAACGGTCGAAGAAGATCGTCGAATCAAACCACTTCTTCGAGTCAGAAGACGAAAGCTTAAGGTAATTTAGATATCCGTTTTTGTCTACTATTCATACCCACATCATCAATTTATTTTCTCTGTTTATCATACTTTATCTAGAACAACCACGTCCAGAATATAATGATAATAACTCCAAAAATTTTTCAGTTTGAAAAAAAAGAAGATCGCAAAGGGCTCGCCAAAGAACACTAAAGCTTCGCCTAGCGTCGTTTCCGAGTGGCTCTTTGACTCGGAGTCGGACGACGAGGTAACGCCTGCAAAGAAAAAAGAGGCTCCTAGCTCGTTCTTCACCCGTAGAGTGCCAGGTGGAGTCACGCGTTGGACAGCGCAATTGGACGGGGACCTGCTGGCTGAGCTGCGTCTCTACAACGTGGAGGAGGTACGCAACCTAAGCGGCTTAGAAAAGTGCGAGAAGTCTGTTATTTGGGTTCGCCTGCAAGGGGAGACGGACTCACCAGAATTTAGTTTGCTAAAAAAATTTGTTAAATGTGCAAAAACTAAATTTACGGAAGAAGGAGTTTTTTACAGCAATAATAATAAAAAAAAATAAACTGGGAATATTTGAAGAGTGACTCCTTCTTCCGCAAATTTAGTTTGTATAAATTTGCGTACTTATTTCAATAACTTGTTTTGTTAGCACAGTGAAAGCATATCCACAATGTCAAACACCACTTTTTGTTCTGTATGCGACGTATCTGTTAGAAACAAAGTTTTTTCCGCTCACTTGAAAAGTATTTTGCACAAAAATAACAGTTCAGTTGTTGAAAGCGATGGTATAGAAAAAGTACACAGTGCTTTTCGTAGTCGCATCGCTTCTTACCGCGTTAAATGTAACAACGGTCGGGATGACGAGGACGAGGAGCACTCGTCGGTCTATCCTGCTGAATTTTTATCGCGATTGCGCGCACGCGTCCGTCTTTTGCTTTCGGCACGAATGCAAGCGCATTCTAGCATCAAAGTAAACTTTGAGTTATTTGCTGAATTTTTTCAGCATAAAAATGATTCTGTTTCAATTAAATCTTTTGCAACCGAAAATATAAACTTGCATCAAAATTATGATTTTGAAGAGACGTTTTTAAATATCATTCATTTACTTTGTAAAAAAATTGAAAATTTTGAAGATAGAGATAGTGGGTGGGCTTATCTGCGAAGTTTGTATTTAGAAGTAAACATTAATAAATACAACCCTTTGAGAGCGTCAAGTTTTATAGATTTGCCTGAAACCATAAAACATAAACGAGCGTGTATAAATATAAAAAATTCTGATAAATATTGCTTTTTATGGTGTGTTATGGCATCACTTTTTCCTGCTAAAAGTAATGCTCATCGAACGACTTCTTATCCGCACTTCAAAACTGTTCTTAATATTAAGAACCTTTCTTTTCCAGTTGGGTTTTCGGATATAAAAATCTTTGAAAAAAACAATCCTCGCATAAGTATTAATATTTATGGTCTTAAAACTGTAACGTTGTTGGGCCTTTGTACAAAAGCGAACGCCGAAAAGAACATCACGTTAACATGCTTTTCCTTGAAAAAGAAAAACGTACACATTACTGTCTTATTAAAGATTTATCTAAATTACTTCGCAAGCAGTTAACTAAACATCATTCGAAAGTATATTTATGTGAAGATTGTATGATTTTTTTTGACAACAACGATAAACTTGATGCCCACATTTGTAGTGGTGTGGCAACGATTTTACCCAATGAAGGAACTCGAATACAATTTGACCACTACGAGCGTATGCAAGACATGCCCTTCGTTTTGTACGCAGATTTTGAATCGTTGTTAGAGCCAACTGAATGCAATTCAGAATCAAGTTGCACAGCATCATTGCACAAACACACACCAGCTGCATTTGCTTACTATATTGTTTGTTCTTACGACAGTTCGCTCAACAAATTTGTCTCCTATCGCGGACCTACCTGTATTGAAAAGTTCTTTGAATATCTGATATCCGACATAACTAATATTTATAATATTTTGCAGTCACCGTTGCCAATAACGTTAACTGATTATGACAGAACAAATTTTTCTCAAGCAAAAAACTGTTTTCTATGTGGTAAAATATTATTTGATGATAAAGTAAAAGACCACTGCCATCTTACCGGACGGTATCGCGGTGCAGCACATTCTTATTGTAATATGAAGTATCGACTGCCTAAATTTGTACCTATTTTTTTTCATAACTTAGCCGGTTATGATAGTCATCTTTTTATACGAGAATTAGGAGAAATGCCAGGTAGAATTCAAGTAATAGCAAAAACTAAGGAAAATTATATTTCATTCACAAAATATTTCCAAGTAAATGGTACTGACATCATACCAGTTCGTTTTGTGGACTCTTTTAAATTTTTAGGCACAAGCCTTGAGAAGCTAGCAGCAAATTTAAATAATAATGATTTTAGTCATTTATCGCGGTTTTATCCATCTAATAAGCATTTTAATTTATTGAGACGCAAAGGAGTTTATCCTTATGAATACATAACTACTTGGACCACGTATGAGGAGGAAGAGCTCCCTCCCCAGGAATGTTTTTTTAGTAAACTGCATAATAGTAACATTTCGTCAGAAGATTACGAACATGCAACAAAAGTTTGGCAAACTTTTGAATTATCAAATCTTGGAGAATATACCGATTTGTATCTTAAAACAGATGTTCTTTTACTAGCAGACGTCTTCGAAAGTTTTCGTCAAACTTGTAAAACAAATTACAAGTTAGATCGCTTTTTACATAACAGCACCCAGTCTGAGTTTTGATGCTATGCTTTTAAAAACAGACGTTAAATTAGAATTAATTAATGACTTGGAAATATTACGAATGATTCAAAAAGGTATTCGCGGCGGAATTTGTTTATGTTCAACAAGGTATTCAAAAGCTAACAACAAATATTTAAATTCTTATGACCCGACAAAAAGAGATAACTTTTTAGTTTACATTGACTGTAATAATCTCTACGGCTTTGCTATGTGCGCTTATCTACCTCACTCACATTTCAAGTTATTAAATGATGATGAAATTAGCAGAATTGATTTTCAAAATGTGTCAATTAATGGAGACACTGGTTACATACTAGAAGTAGACATAGAATATCCAGAAGAATTGCATGATAATCATAATGACTTTCCTTTTTGTGCGCAAAAGTTTATTCCACCGGGTTCAAAAACATGTAAATTAATCCCAAATTTATACGATAAATTTTTGTATGTCATCCATTATGCGCACCTGCAGACATTTTTATTGTTAAAAAAAATTCATAGAGTAATTCAATTCAATCAGAGTCCTTATTTAAAACAGTACATAGATATGAATACTGAACTAAGAAAAAAAGCAAAATCAGCATTTGAACAAGATTTTTTTAAACTTTTGAATAATAGTATTTTCGGGAAGACTTTAGAAGATACGGAGAAAAGGGTTGATGTGAAATTGGTAAATAAATGGAATGATGATAAGAATAAAACAAAGAAAAGTATTTGTGCTGAGCGATTGATATCTAGACCTAATTTTCACAGTGTTACTATTTTTACAGAAAACTTTGTAGCTGTTCAAATGAAACCTGAAACAATAACTTTGGATAAACCTATATATATTGGTTTTTCCGTTTTGGAAATATCTAAAAGTCATATGTTTGATTTTCATTATTCTATTATGAAACCTTTTTATAATGAAAAGTTGAAACTTTGCTATACGGATACTGACAGTTTTCTTTATTCAATCGAAAGTAAAGATTTTTATAATGATTTAAAGATACATTTCCTTCCTTATTTCGATACCAGCAATTACCCCTTAAATAACAGTTACAACATTCCAGGCTTAAATAAAAAAGTGCCAGGTCTTTTTAAGGACGAACTAGGCGGGAATTTAATATCTGAGTTTGTAGGTCTAAGGTCGAAGTTGTATAGCATTAAAACAGAAAAAGAGGAATATAAAAAAGCAAAAGGGGTACAAAAACCGGTCTTGAAAAATGTTCATTTTAAAGATTACTTTAAGGTATTAAATAAAAATATTTTTTTACGAAAAAAAAATATTATATTTAAATCTCTTAAACATGAAATATTTACCCAAGAACAGGAAAAAGTAGCTTTGTCGTCTAATGACGACAAACGCGTCATATTAAAAAATAAAATTTCAACCTTATCATGGGGTCATCGGAATAGCATTTTTTAAGATTTATATTATTTTTAGAAATGTTGGTATGTTTTCACAGTGTTTTCTATGATAATAGCGTAGTATGTATAATGTAAAAAATAAATTAGATTAATTTCTGTAATCTAGGGACATAAACTAAGGTTAAACTGTAGATTTGAGTGGCAACCATGATAGTAGATATCGAACCTTTCCTACTTTTTTATTGTAAGCGCCTTTTTATGCAAACTCTATTTTAATTATTGTGTCGCTTACGTTTAAATACCGGGTAGGGATAGATATTATGTGAATAGGTACGTATCGTATCTTTGTTTTATATAGCTATAACTTTGTTTATTTTGTGTTCTTACTGAAGATGATAAATAAAACATTTAACTTTTTTATGAGGTCATAAGGTGGCCATTTTTAAAATTTGTTTTTGTTAAAATGATAACATAGAAAACCTAATTTAAAGAGTTGTGCACTCGACTACTTAAGACAAAATGTTGAAATGTTAATAACATTAATTATTATTTAAATGAATATACCTAATGTCGTAAATATAAAACGTTGTTTCATTCTAATATGATCTGATTTTATCAAGATTACAGAGAGAAAGTACAGGTACACATCAATGTACACAAATCTCTAAATTTCTTCAATCTATTCTCATCTTTACGTCAAACCTGTTTGGTTCAATATCGATCAAGAAAATTTAACAGATTGTGGTTACCTGATGTGTAGCTGAATGTACCTACAACATATTTTACATACAGTTTTAGCACAAAATCATGTCTGAACTTGTTTATTTTATTGGACACGTGTATTCTGATGAACACACACAGACCTACGTGTACACATGAAGAAAAAATGCACTGTGTCAGCTTTTAATTCCACTCACTTACAAACTCACACGTGCAAATACTTGTGGTATATATTTCATTAAAGCGCATGAGAATGATACTTGCTTTGGAGACACGCAGCAATAAGTTAACAACCCATCTAATAACATTATCATCTCAAAACATGGTAAGTTATTTTAATACGAATACATTATTTGTCTGGAGAGTGCAGTCCATTTATTCATTTATTACGAGGTAACTTATTGTTTTCTTTTTTCAGAACACTACCAAAGCTACACGCGATGGCGAGCAGTACCCACCTTCGCCTCTGCAGGATGCGCAGGACCCCTTAGAAGGATGGTCCCAAATATTCCCACCTTGGTCGGAGGAGTTAGGAGAGGCGCCCCTGCAGAGGAAGATAATAAAGGCTCGCGCTCGTCGTTCTGCAAAGCGTGTAAATCCAGTGCGGACATCTTGTGTCAAGCACCGTCCCCACCCTGATCCAACATCGGTGTCATTTATAAGGAAAAGTACGTCGAGCTCTCGAGCCCGACGTATTATCCGGATTGAAATTGTGGATTGTGAGAAGGATGGTTGGGACGATGAGTCCGAGGACGTCCTTCTCTCCGCCCAGTATGTGGTGACGGATCCTATAGACCCGATATTGGATCAGACGGAGGGGGTGGTGAACACAATTTCAAAGAAATTGTGTGGATATAGTCTTAGTTTTTAAGGCTACAATCTATACTTTTCTTAAAATTAAACTTCTCAAATAGACTTTATGCGTGGGATATCTTGTCACGGATACGTCTATAGAGAGACATTTAAATCAAAATTAATGCATGTTTTTATCGTAATTTAATAAATAACTATGATGTAGTTATGAGTTTCATTTCCTTTAGTTATCAATTATTTGAGTAGGTGATAATTGGGCATTTAATAAAAAATACATTATTCTTTTTAAAAACATTTTATTAGAAAACAGACGTTGATAATTTATTTTCTATAATCCATTTTCTTACACAAATTACATTTCTTAAAGCGCAGTAGTTGCTATGGTAAAAACAATTATACATTAAAACGTCTTGACAATATAATTTACTTAAAGTGTCTAAATTAGGTATATCCCTAGTAACACATTTTCATGATCACATATTTCTCGTACCCATTTTACTTTTTCTTCTCCTTTTACTATGATTTTACATTTATCAAAATAGGGTTTTATAATCCTTTTAAATTCCCTATAGTCAATGTATCCTTCGCTCCATCGGAGTCCTCTGTTTCTTTCTATCCACCGTACGCGTTTCTTTTCCTCGATAGTCAGTGCCGAGAATGGACAGGGAGGCTTTATTAAAAATGTTTGAGTATATTCTTTTGTGCTAATTGCTAATTCTTTTAATATGAAATCATTTTTTTTCATTTTTAAAGCCTTGCAGATCCACAATAACCGTTTTGCTATTCATGATAATTTCTTCACAATATTACTTAAAGGCTTGTATTCAAATAAGCAATCGTTAAGTATCAAACAATAAGCAGAAGTTTGATCGGGTATCTCCGCTTCAGCGTCTATTTCAACACGAACATCGACGACAGAATTTTTTAAATTGTCCTGTGATCTGGAACAATCGATGAGCAGAAGACAGCCGAACTCCTTAAATTCTTTAAAACTCAGCAACGGTTCAGCTCGGCGTCCGTAATAAGACTGTTGAAATCTTGCATATTGTTCGTATATTAATGAATATTTGTTTTCAGAGAAACTGATATTTAGGCTTTCGTATGGATAGTAGGTTGAATTTAGAAAAACCCTAACGTCACGTACAGAGCAATGATCGAATTCCGCCATTGACATGGAGGCATTATGTTTGCGATTTGTTTGTAAAGCAATCACAACCATTCGAGGTTTTTTCAATCTGTGATGAAGTTTTAATAGACCAAGTATGTTTCCGGGTTTTGGGTAACAATGGATATTCGTACAAGTCCCAATTACGAAACGCAACTGTTATCGCTCGGTCTCTTTCTAAATGTTTTAGCAAATTAATTCTTTCGCGGTCTGATACTTTGACATGTGGGACTCGCCAAACTATTTTATTTATTATTATATCCTGAACAACTTCACCAGCACTTAACTTCAAAGCGTTAAGATTTGTGTTACTTCTTAAAAGAACTAATTCATGTTTACAATTTATAATGATTTTTTTCATAATCTTCTGCGAAACCTAATACTTTATTTAATGGAATAGAGGCTGAAAATACACCATTATTAGTATTGGATATACCATGAGGGGACCAACCCCAAACATTGGCACATTTAGACTCGTTATCATTTAACGATAGATACGATTTTATTGTGGTTGTAATACCCGCATTTTTGATTCTATCTATTTCAATACCGTTTATTTCATAACGAATGTCTTGAAATAAAAATAAAGCGAAATTGTTGACAAAATGTACATTTGATACTCTTTCCTTTTCTTTTGTAGTACTGTTATGTTTATACACATCGGCTCTGCCTTCGATATACAAACTGCTGAGCGCAGGTAATACGTATAAATCTTGTTGATTAATGGGTATTCGTATTTCATCCTTCTTGTTGAAACTTGTTACATATGGCTTGTAGGAATGAAATTCAAAACTTTCAATGCTGTTGTCATGTGACGGAGATTGTGCAATATTTAAAATGTTCATTTTATCAATCCAAGTATTTTCAAAAATGTCTTATTTTGTTTGGTCAGCTTCTTTTTCGTATAAAGTGGTGCTCTTTTATGCGATGTCCTCTTGGAACTGGTTTGATTTCGAGAGACCGCTAGGTTTTTATTGAAATTTAACATTTTCTTCTAAAGTGTAAATACAGCTGTACCTCTTCACCGCGTAGGTTAATTTGTTTATTTTCTCCGTCTAACAATCTTATACTGATAGCGGTTATTGAACTTTGATTGACAGGAAAGTAGATTAAGTTCTTAGGTATTTCAATAATTCGATAACCAGGTGGTACGTTTGGCACAAATTCATAAATTATATGACTTGCTTTTCCATTCACAAACGATCCGCTTACAACATCACATTCGATGCGTACTATTGTCGTTGGTAGAATGTTGACAGGATACGGAGACTCGGTTTTTATATTAGCTTTTACCGTTTCAAGACCAAAACCCAAAATCCTGCCAATCGAATCTGTTTTATCAAAGTCAACATCTTCTGAACAGAAAATACACGTTTTTAAAGTATTGTTATTGGCAGTTAACTTCAATGTAGCATTTTTGATGTTGCACTGAAGATAATCACAAATATCTTGTAATTCATACGATCCTTCGGGTATTTCTATTACTCCATTATTACCGTAATAAAATTTATTGTTTCTTTCATCTATATTAGGAATAGAGTTGAATGTAGAAAAATACAGAAGACCGCACTCATACTCTCCACTTAATTCTAATGTAGGAGAGTAATTTGTTATTGAAAAAGCGTCTCTGTCAGTTATAGACACAGTGAAAGACATTATTATACTGATAAAGATTATTTACTTTGTCCTTTATTTAAATGATTTTTCCAATACTTTTTAAAAAATGTAAACAGAGATGACCACAATTCATAGTACCGAACTTTTGATACCGTGCAAAATTATAACTAATAGTCATGTTTTTTAAATAATTTATTAATTCTAATGGAGGTTTTAAGTCGCCAAAACTATCAAAGTATTCACAGTAATCATTTTGTTTGACGTAGGCTACCCAGTGTGTCCCCGGATTAGCAGAGCTATCCAAGTTTAGTACTGCACATTCCATTTTTCGAGGTTTTAATGGAAGTGTATTTCTCATAATACTCCGCGGAAATATGGTATATCAGCAGCATGCTCTAATATATCTAAATCTGTTAGTGCACGTCTAGGCAGCCGTTTAACTAGTTTTTTGAAGGTTCAAATATAACCCTGCGCCTTTTTTATGAGGTTTGATGTACAATCCTTTGCCAACCGCAACCGCTTCCATCATCCTGTTATGACGTTCAGACTCTTGAAGACTTTTCTGAGCTGCCTTAGAGTCGTTCACTGCTTTTGCTATACCGGCTGCTCCTCCTGCCAAGGAACCCAAAGCCGATAACCCTGCAAAGATCGGGATTAAAGGTAGCAGTCCACCACATTTTGGTAGAGGAATACAGCGCGGCAAGCGAGTGCCTTTTTTATTCTTAAATATTTTTTTGGCTGCGGCGTAAGCGCATTTAATTGCTGTAGAACTGCCTTTTGATTTCAACTTTTTCATTTGAGATTTAATTTTTTTCACAGCTGCCATAAATGAGCGAGTACCGGCACCTGTCTTTAGTTTTGCTTTCATAGCATTTTTTACTATCCACGATGCCACCTTTTCACCCTTTTTCGCATCTTTAGCGTTTAATCGTTTCTTAGCCATATTTAAAAGTTTCATATCAGCCTCACGTCGAACGTTTGAATCGTTATCGTTGTAAGCAATGTCGTGGAACATACAAG